>CAMQGK010000637.1:29275000-29715000 GCA_947000775.1 Pterois miles
CCAAAGTAGGGATAAGATAAGATGAACCTTAAGATAAGACGTCAAGAGATCCAAGACTTTGGTCCCCAGTCAGAAACCACAGGTACTGCTAACGTTACAGCTAACGTTAACTAGCTCTCTTCCTGCTGACGTCAACACATTCACATTATGATGCGTTCAGGCTCTATTCAGTCAAAATGAGTATTTGGGTGAAGGTAAATCCTGTTATCATGATGTGTTCAAATGTAATCTTGTGAAATGCAGTTTTGGGTGAGAAATCTGGATAAATCCAGTTGTCTGAAGATGTTTCCCAGCAAAGTAAAACAGATATTAGAGAGAATTATGAGCCGTTTTAACTTAATAACAAAAAGCAGACAGTAATAAAGGAGTGGATGTTGAAGTACACATATTCATATTTGTTTTTACCATACAGATACTGAGAATCGTGGACTTTCTCTAGTACTGGTATTGACTACTAAATGTTTGGCATCCGTAGTCCGAAGTATACTGGAGCACACAGATTTAAGAAATTAATTTTATTAGAAAACGAACGCTTCAAAACCAAGTGACTCTGATGAAGAAGCACTTTGCGGAGTATAAACAACAAATCTTCGTCTCTGCTCGTCGGATTTGACATCTCAGGCCTAAACCCGGTGAAACAGAGGAGACCAGGACAGTCACTTTTAACAGAACCAGGGCCAAACAAGCCTGTTGAAGCAGCCTCATCACTTTACTTTGAAAAGTAGAAACCAGCACCGAGTCGGTCGGAGCTCTGAGCAAACCGACACAAAGAGGGTTTTCTGCACGGCGCTCCTTGTGACGGCCATTACGAAGGGTCGCCACACAGACGCCGAAGGTCACAGTAATAACGGTGTGAAATAAACAGCCACCGCATACCAACAAGTCAGCAGAACTGGATTTAAATAAAGAACATCTTAATGACAGAAAACCCTCCAGTTAGCGTCCACATCTGAAAATACAGACGAGCCTTTAACCTGCACGGCTGCCTGAGCCTCAGACACAACGATCACACATTCACATCGCTGCAGCTCTTTCCGGGGCTTAGCGAGCTGAAAAGACCTTTGAAGGAAATCAAAACAAAGAAGTAAGAGCACATATTGATCCGCCACAGTGAAAACTATTCAGAGCGACGGCGAGGCGCGGGGCGACGGCGAGGCGCGGGGCGACGGCGAGGCGCAGGGCGAAGACGGCCACGACGCTCCCTGAAAGCACCGTAGAGCTGCTATAAACAGAGCTGTGGGATTATGAGGAATAAAGAGGAGTTCAGTAAAAGCCTAAAGTCAACAGAACAACGCTGGTTTCCTCCCTGCTGAAGGAGGAGGATAAAAACCACACGTCCTCACTGAGCTGCTAACACCCCACTCACAACTATACGTCCTCTTTAGGCTTTTACCTTTTTATTTTTTACTTTTTCAAAGAACAAAAGGAATAAATGTTGTTTAAATGGGTTGAAATACAGTGAAAAATGACCACAAACAAATGAGCAGCAAGAAATATTCCAACCACAGTACAGACACCCCGAAGTACACAAGTATACTTCAATGTATATCCCAGACTTCAAGCAGCTTGATTTTCATTGTCCTGAAGTTAATCTTTATTATCATTATTATTATTATTACTATTATTTAAATTATCTGTTATTATTATTTGCCCGTTTATGTATTTTTTAATTATTTGTTATTATTTACCTATGTGTTATTGTTATTATTATTATTATTATTATTTTATTTGACTTTTTTATTAATTATGTTATTTGACTTTTAGTATTTATCCTGTAATATTCTTGCACATGTTGAATTTATTTTTTATTCATTATTTTTAACAAAATATTGCATCTTGCACACTTTACAAAAGTACATCTATAACGGCTTGTTCTATGTTTATGAATCTGATTTTTTTTAGTTAGTTGTAGTAGTCTGGTATATTTGTAGTTCACTGACTGGTTAACCTGCTGCTGTAACAATTGTTTCCCAATTTAGAAGAAATAAAGTACATCTATCTATGAATTTATTGATTTATTTGTCTATCGATTTATCTATTTGCCTATCTTTCTATCTATAATAAAAAAAGATTAATAAACGCAGAAAAAGACTGTCAGTACACTGCTATACGGTTCGCAGTATGTTTTTGCAGGCGACACTGTGCAGCCGTTGTTTGCAGGTGATTAACTGGTGGTTGTGCTAATAATAAAGCACCGCCTGCTGACCTGGATTCAGCTCCACCTTCTCCAACCTTCCTTCTGTCAACATCAACCACAACAGGCTGTCTGGCAGCTACAGGAGTCTGCTGTGTGTTGTCACTGATTATACAGCATGAATACAATCAATCAATACAGACAGACGCTGTTACAGTTCATCAGTCACGTTCACACATACTCCACAAACCCCGCCGCCTCGAAACTACTACACAAAAAGGAAAATAGTAGAGTAGAGTAGAGTTTCTGTTTCCTGCAGTCTGGTGACTTTTAAAGAATGCTAATAAAATAATAATTATATATTATATCAGGCCTAAATACTGTAAAGGGACGGGATGTATGTTTTCACATGTCTAAACATCAGCAGTATGTGAACAGGTTGTAACCTGATCCTCTCTCTCTTTCTCTCTCCATCAGCCTGTAGACGACCCTCAACATGAAGAACCATGAAAATTCAGCAGATGTGATGTAATGTTCGCTCGTACGTGCCTTTCCTTCAGCTTCAGGGCTAACAGCAGTTAGAAACAGCAGGAAACGACCAGCCGCCACCACAAAAACACTCCAACGCAAACTCCACGGAAACATAAACAACAACTACAGTTATATCTGGTGAAGGCCGCCGGTTTGGTCGGTCTCTCATCTAGGAGACCAACGTTCACAACGCTCAGTTTCATTTTCACTGTACAAACATCGTAGTTTCAAGCCCAACCACGTAGCTCTTTCCTAATCCCAACTGTATTTTAATTAATTATTTTATTTTAAACACAAAACACGATGATTTTTATAACCATAATCAAGCAGTTTTGCTGCCTGAACCTAACCAATCATTTTACAGCATCAACCATGTGACACTGTCTTTCTGCAAGCGAGATACGACCATCAGATGTATTCATTTGTATTACAGCCCCATCTGAAACACATTATTTCCAACGGTTTGCGCCGAGCTACGACGGCTTTCTGCTGCGTCGGGCAAAGTGCGATTTGGGCAGCTCAACCCAGCACGCCAGGAAACAACACTGGGTGTAGCTCTGCAGCTGTCCAGGTGGAAACACCAGGGCTCATACATGCTGAACAGTGCCCAAAACAGGTTGTGATGACTAATAGGAAAAAAGCTGTGAAAATGTCCCTTAAATCGGGAGGAATGCATGACAGTTGTGACCCTGGGAGGAAACCAGGAGAGGGCAACAGCAGCGGCGGTGGCGGCGTTTGCAGCGGCGGCGTTTGCAGCGGCGGCGTTTGCAGCGGCGGCGGCGGTAGCCCCTCCTCCCTCTCAACACACTGACCCACAATCCAGCTCTGCTGCTGCTGCTCGCTATAAATAGACGGAGATTTAACCTACAGCGAGGAGAGAATGGGAGGGCGGTGCAGGGAGATAAAGAGGGATGAGACCAGAGACAAACAGGAGCAGAGAGGTCTCCACTGACAATACTGACGGTCACATATCTGATATTGTTCCTACAGACGTGTCTGATCACGACGATTGAGAAGACCTGAGTGATCAGCAGCCACAGGAAGTCACATCCGTCTGTCCTCCAGACACTTTTTTTGTGGCTTCTGTGCTTCGCTGGGCTGAAATACTGCAGACGGACGACTATTACGAGGGGACAGTCTGGTCCACACATCAGAGAACGTCCTGTCTCTGGTAAAAACCTGAATGATCCCGTCCAAGGTGACGGAGCCATCTCAGCAAGGTTAAATGATGCATAACACTAACAGGGACATGACAAGGTTGCCTGCAGCTTATTAAATATTAATTTTAATATTTAATTAATTTAAATATTTTCATTATTAACCGATCTACTAAATCATTATTTTTATGACAACTTCACTTGAATAAAAGTCTATAAAATATAAAATAGTTTATATGTGAATCTGGTTAAAACCCGCCACTCATGCGTAGAGATGAATCAAACACGAGGTTTAGGAGGTGCAACGTGAACACAACCAGAGAAGAAGAACAGCTGATAATCCATGCAGCACGGCTCCTCTCACCTCACAACACAAACCTCCGACACCGCGAAGCCTCGTATGATTAATTTAGCCATCGAGAGAGAGCTGGCATTACACCAGAGGAGGACAGGACGGACTGAGTGGTCTGCCTGGCAGAGCGACAGCGAATCCTCCTCAGGGCTTCAGGTTTCCCCTCAGGTGGACTCGCCTTGCACCGGGCTTGCATCATCCTCCCAACATCTGCCTCGAGTTCATTTTTAACCTCGGCGATGCTGTCGCCTATCGAACCCCCTCCCTACCGAAGGGCCCTTCATCCAGAGTGAACCCCAGACCGACTCCAGCCATCAGGCATCAGGGACGTACACCCAGAACAACATAGTGGAGTCTGGAAAGGCCTAAAAACCATCTCAGGCCACAAGAAACCAGACTCCAAAGCTGTGGGAGACCTAAAGTGGGTGAATGATTTGAACCACTACTTTAACAGGTTCAATGAGTCACCTACACCTGCCCCTCCCCCGGCCCAGTCCACCCTGCTGCAGCCCCCTCCATCTCCCTCTTCAAGACAGTGCCCCCCTCCTCCTCCTCCTTCACCACCTTCAGCACAACAATGGCCCCCCCACTGACATCGACACCTACAGCTCTACCTATGGCTCCAGCAGACCCGTCACACAGACAACCCCCCTCTGCTCCACTACACAACTCTACTCCCCCACCCCCTCCTCTGCCTCTGACACACAGCCCCCCTGCTCCAGTTTGTCCTTCACGACACTTCAGGTGAAGAACCAGTTCATGAAGATGAACGTGAGGAAGGCTACGGGTCCAGATGGCATCAGCTCCAGGCTCCTGAAGTCCTGCGCAGATCAGCTGTGTGGGACTTTTGGACGTCTATTCAACCTGAGCCTGAAGCTGAGGAAGGTACCACAACTGTGGAAGACATCCTGCGTGGTACCTGTGCCCAAGACCCCACACCCCAAGGACCCCAGCAGCTTCAGGCCGGTGGCATTAACATCCCACCTGATGAAGGCGCTGGAGCGCCTGGTCCTCCAACATCTCCGCCCTGTGGTGAGTCCATCCATGGACCCACTACAGTTTGCCTATCAACCTGGCATTGGGGTGGATGATGCCGTCATCTTCCTTGTGGACCAAGCTCTGTCTCACCTGGAGAAGCCTGGGAGCACTGTGAGGATCATGTTCTTTGATTTCTCCAGTGCTTTCAACACCATCCAGCCGACACTTCTGGGGGACAAACTGGAGACTGCAGGGGTAGATCAACATCTTACATCCTGGATACTGGACTACCTCACAAACCGCCCACAGTTTGTGAGGACACAGGACTTCATTTCAGACACGGTGGTCTGCAGTGTGGGGGCCCCGCAGGGAACGGTTCTGGCTCCGTTCCTCTTCACGCTCTACACTGCAGACTTCTTCTACAACTCACCAACCTGTCACCTGCAGAAGTTCTCTGATGACTCTGCTATCGTCGGCCTCATCACTGATGGGGACGATGGGGAGTACAGAGAACTTTCCCAGGACTTCGTGGACTGGTGCCTGCGGAACCACCTCCAGATCAACGCGGGGAAAACTAAAGAGCTGGTGGTGGATTTCCGCAGGCAAACTCATCCCCCTCCAACACCGGTGAACATCCAGGGATCAGACATTGAGATGGTGACATCTTATAAATACCTGGGTGTTCACCTGAACAATAAACTGGACTGGACAACAAACTCCTCTGCACTCCATAAGAAAGGCCAGAGCAGACTGTATCTGCTCAGGAGACTGAGGTCTTTTGGAGTGCAGGGGACACTCCTGAAAACATTTTATGACACTGTTGTGGCATCAGCCATATTTTATGGAGTGGTTTGCTGGGGCAGCAGCATCACAGCTGCAGACAGGAAGAGGCTGGATAAGATTATTAAAAGGGCCAGCTCTGTCCTGGGATGCTCTCTGGACACAGTGCAGGTGGTGGGAGAGAGGAGGACGATGGCTAAGCTGTCATCCATGATGGAGAAGGACTCCCACCCCATGAGAGACACCATCAGAGCTCTGGAGAGCTCCTTCAGTGACAGGCTGCTACACCCTAAGTGTACGAAGGAGCGTTACAGAAGGTCCTTCCTGCCTGCAGCTGTTAGACTCCACAACCAGCACTGCTCCCAGTAAACCACATACACATTCACATTCACAACAAACTCACCGGACATACGTGCAATAAGGACTTTATGTACAATTATATCATTGATATGATGGACACATTTTTTTTGTTTTTTCTTTTTTCTATTTTCTATTATGTATATACTAATTTATTTTTATTTGTAT
Source organism: Pterois miles (assembly GCA_947000775.1). Taxonomy (NCBI): domain Eukaryota; kingdom Metazoa; phylum Chordata; class Actinopteri; order Perciformes; family Scorpaenidae; genus Pterois; species Pterois miles. The sequence continues at coordinate 29,281,458 of CAMQGK010000637.1, forward strand.
TGCTGCTGTAACGTGTAAATTTCCCCACTGTGGGACTAATAAAGGAATATCTTATCTTATCTTATCTTATCTTATCTTAGAAACTGTTGCCTGTTGGGCTGCAGTTTGTTCTGATTGGAGCAGATTGTTGATGCTAAAGTCAGAACCTGGAAGGGTTTCTGGACAATATCTGACATTGATTAGTGTTGTTATTGATTTACAATAATAAATATATAAATACATTTACATAAAGCAGCATATTAGTCCACTAACATGTTGATTAGATACTTGACAAATCTCCCTTTAAGGTTCATTTTGAAGAGATAGAAAATGTGCAGTTCATCACGATTAACAATGGACAATCAGGCTATTAATCGTGATTACATATTTTAATCAACTGACAACCCTCATTAGTCATTCACTAAGGACACACATCCAAAAATGATGCTTTGAAGCGACTTAGATTATCTAGTGCAACACTTCAAATCCTCCTCGTCTTTCAGCTGTTAACAGGGTTCATTCAGACATTCATTCGTACTGAAATCCCTTCAGCTCAGCTGATGCTTCCAGGTGACAACAATGACGTTCAGACACATGAAACTGAGAGAAAAAGGGCAGAAGTGTAGTGTTAAATCTGCTGATTATGTCTAATTTATTTATGCATTGATTGATCATTCAGTCCTTATAAAATGTCACAAAAGGTGAAAAGGACACTTTCCTGAAGCAACGCGGACATCTTTAAATTACGTGTTTTATCCGTCCTTCCATCCAAAACCAAAAGATTTTCAGTGTACCACATAAGACAAAGAAAAACACACCAGGTGCTGCAGCAGTATAACCAATGTAAAGAGTTAGTCTGGAGCCCTGCAGACAAAATTTCAATACTTTTCATTTTACCTTTAATTCTCAGGAAAAAATACAGAATAATTCACCTCTGGTCATTTTTTTCTGGTACATTTTCCTACTGTGACACTAATAAAGGAATATCTTATCTTGTCTTAAATTAGCATCGCCCTGGTTCCCTCCACTAAAAACAGGTGGGATTGTTCCATCGGGTTTTGGATTATTGCACAAAATAAACCTTTTGTTCACAAAGATAATCTCCATAAATGAACGCCACTTTCATGATTTTTCAAGCAATCGCTTTAAGTAAAAGGCTAACGTTAGGCTAAACGGAAAGGTGGACTAGTGTGCGGCATGATGACGTTTCATCGGCCACCGTTTTAAGACACAGAAGCTTCAATATTCACGAGTTTACATTTATCAATGTATTTAATGTTGTAGAGGAAAACCACAGACTTTATCTCAGACACCTGGCTAAAAACCTGTTCAAACTACCCGTTGACTACCAGACGAGGGAACAGGAAGTGCTAAAATACTGAGTCATTTCTGGGTTTTAGGACTCAATCCTGCAGCTCTCTGTTATGAAAGCAACTAATCAATGAATCAACTAATCCTTAAACAGGAACAACTACAACCGCTGCAGGGAAACGACCCCGAACACACCACGGAGTGTCAGTTATTATGAGCAGAAGGAGATGGATGCAGTTCTGCTAAATTCAAGAAGAGAACATTGAACGTCACATGAGCCCTCACAGCTACGTGGACGTGGAACGTGTCACAAGCTAAAATACGATGAAATCGACGCTGAGTATCCGGGTCAGAACTGGATCAAACCTGAGGCCATAAAGACCTGAGGACTACATGTTTAGTTGGACACATGCTTACGTGTCACACCATTAAAACCTATTGATCCAGAAGAGACGGGAAGAAGCCAGGACAGCATCACTCCTCCATTAGCACCTCCACTGAAAGAGTTAACCTCTTCCTGACCGAGACTGAGCCGCTCATCAGCCGAGAGGCCAAAAATAAGCACTCCCAGCATGCCTCACAAGTTACCATGGGATCACACAACCAGGGGCAGGGAGGGTGGACAGTACACCCAGGGTTTGTTTTAATCACATGGTGGAGGAGGAAGACGAGGAGGAGGAGGAGGAGGAGGAAGACGAGGAGGAGGAGGAGGAGGAGGAGGAGGAGGAATGGTGGTTAGACGAGACAAGAGACAGTCGGAGAAAGAGACGGCGATTACAGAGTGATTTCACTGCACTGATGTTTGTTTTATGACTCGGCAGATCTTCGTCCAGGTCTTTTATTTTGCTGTTCATACTGTTGACAAAGTGCCAGAAATCCACAGATACTTTCACTACACACACACACACACACACACACACACACACACACACACACACACACACACACACACACACACTTTAAGAGGGGAAAGTAGTGTTTCCCCCTAATCAATAGAAATAACAGATGATCGGGTATCTAATATTCAAAACTGCTCAGACAGTTATAGTCACATTATCTACAACAACCTATCAGAGCCATTGTACTTTAAAATAATAATAATTATAGTGCTGGAAGATGGGCATAATATTCAGAGAAACAAATCATTTCCGAGATTTAAGTCATAAATTTGCTAGAAAAAAATAATTTACAAGAAAATAAACCGAATGTTCACTGTAATTAAAGTGACACATTTAAGAGAAAAAAACTCAAAAATTTACAAAAAAAACCCACAAATTTACAAGAAAGTTAACTTAATACTCTCTGAAATTTAAGTGTCAAATTTAAGCGAAAAAAACTCAAATTTACAAGAAAAAAATTCCCACGTTCAAAAGAAAAAAATGTGAATAATTTATCAGATAATAAAGTCAGAAATTTGTCAAAGCAATAAGAAATTCTCTGAGATTAAAGTGGCAGATTTATGAGAAAAAGCTCACAAATTTACTAGATAAAAATGATTTTCTCAAATTATAAAGTCATAAATATGCAGAAAAATACTAAGAAATCCTCTGAGACTAAAAAAGACAGACGAGCCATTTGCGGTTTATTACTTCTGCAGTGGATGATCTAATCCGATTATACTGTGTATTGTACTGCGTACTATGTAAACTGTGTATTATAAGTATGTTTCCCATGGTGATAAAACAGAGGTGACGTCTGACCTACAGGTACACGGTGGACTAATGCTGAGTCTATCTGGAGGAGACTGAAGTATTTCTGGTAGTGTGTAGCTGATACAGGTGCAGCAGATACATGTCCAGGCTTGTTCGTGAGGCTTCAGAGGACAGAGAGAGGTTTAGTTCTGGATCAAGTGTTTCCAAGTGGCTGAAGAGACTCTTTCTACGGTTCAGCGAACATCACAGACTCATGCAGCCTCTCCCTCTTTGTCTGGTTTAACTGCAGAAACACAGGTGACGTAGCGACGCACAGGGACGACTAACGTTTACCTTCTCTGGAGGTGTTTTCTGATAGAAAGTAAAGGAGAAGAGCATGGATATTAATAACAGGACACAAAGTCAAATTTCAGCAACTCACAATGCAGAGAACGGTGAGCAGCTACTGGAGGAAACATCCAGCTACCAGACATTTAGGTGTTGGGTTTAGGTGTTTAGTTTAGGTGTTGGGAGTCTGCAGGATGATCCGGCATTTTACGTTGGATCAGTATCCGGTGTACGAAGCCTGATCAGCGCCGGACGGTCCTTAGTTTGCTTTGGGAACTACAGCTGACAGAAACGTGGTGGGCCATGAAGTCGCACAAGAAAAAAAAAAACACTAATTTACAAGAAAATAAACTGAATGCTATCTGAAATTAAAGTGGCAAAGTCAGAACCCGTGAGGGTTTCTGGACAATATCTGTCATCGTCCTGTTGTTCATTGATTTACAATAATAAATATATTCATACATTTGCATAAAGCAGCACGTGTCCACTCCCATGTTGACAAGAGTATTAAATACTACAAATCTTCCTTTAAGGTTCATTTTGAACAGATAAACTATGGACAATCATGAGATTAATTGTGATTAAATACTTGAATTAATTGACAGCCTGGTGTAAACTCTCTGCTTGAATCATACAAAACACTACCAGACAATATAAAAAATACGACAGGAAAACACCAAAATGTTCCTAATCTGCATCAATTCTGCCATCAAACATATTCAAACTACTTTAATTAAAACAAATAAATTGGCTCATCAATAATATAATAATGAAGTCACAGAGTTAAATATTCGATTGGTCAAAGATCGTGAAGAACTTCCCTCACTGACGTCCTGTCAGTCTGATTGATCGACACATGATCATACAGATCCTCCTACCAGACCTCCTCCTATTTCCAAGGCGAGTGTCGGACTGCTAAACCCTTCACCAACCCGTCTCCATGGCAACCTGGTGAGCGGAGGATGGTTGGAGGGAGGGTGGCGGGGAAACAGCAGTAGGCGGGCACCGGTGCCAGATCTGACCCTACGGTGACCCGAGTACCAGCTGCTGACGGCACGCCGGAGGCATCCAAACAACCGCTAAACGCCCACAACAACAGAACGGGCTCCGTCACACGCTGCCGGCCGCAGATACACCACAGAAGAAGAAACAACGCAGAGTAGTGAGGTTTGTGTTTGGTAGAGATAACAGAAAGAGACAAACATGGTGACGGCGGAGAGGGTACAAACAAAATGGCTCCTGTGTCAAAATGCATAACTTTCACTGCGTTTATGCCAAGCGTCCACACAAGTCCGGCGTTTCAGAGCCCCTAAAACTGAGACGTTTCACAACACTGCTGACGCCGTTTACGTTTGAAAACTCTGGACAGGCGGAAATGGAGACCTGTTTGCTTCCTGATTGGGCCTCACCAGTCACAAAATAGATTAACCCGACTACAACCCTCATCTCACCCCAGCTTCACGCATCCCTGAACGCACCATTCAACACCGGTATGGTGGAGAAGGAAACACGTCACATCACATATAGCAAATTATTTACTGAAATGAAGAAAGTACTGCAGTAAATGTTGACAGAACTTCATTCACATGAATTCTACCAGTGGGGAACTCGTATTTCTGACTATTCCGACGGCACGTGAATGCAGCACAACTGCTGTCACATCTCACAATGTTAATGAAAGAGAAACAGCTCTGCCACATGTCAACAAATGGAGCTGTGATTAGAGATATATAGCCTACAGTGGGGCACAGATGCCGTTTCCATGGTTACATCGCAAAGCGCCTGCCGTTTACTTACAGAGAGCTTGTCTACATGAGGAGCTCAGTCAGACTTCTAGGGACTTTTACTTTGGAAAATCTCTAAATGAATCCAGTAAAATGTTGTATGTCTGTAGTCAGAGATGTCCTGAAGTCAAATCTATCAGGATCATTGTCAGGAGTTATTGATTACAGTTTTTATCCATCAACCCAAAAATCAAAGAATAAAGACATTTCCCTCGCAGATTAGTGGGATTTTCTTTTTAATTTATAAGGGACATGTAATGTTTTATACTTCTGCTGAATATAATCCATCAGTCTGATTTCTATAGATGGATTCTGTAGATCCAGTTCCCTTTGTTAACACCTTATTTTGAAAAGCGGATGTAGTCCCAGGTGTCTACTTCCTCTAACTCCTCCAAGGTGGTCTCTAGCTCTCCGTCAGCTCCGTTCTCTTTATCCATCCATGGTCAGCTCCATCGGGGCCGTTGGAATGTATTTAACATAAATGTCAGTATATGGAGCTCTACAGTCGTAGCGTCGGCCCGTCGGACCACGGAGACGAGAGCGACGGCCGGCCGGACCGCACGTTACCGCCGTACGATGACGTTTCCCGTCCGTGACGGAGTTAGCGTGCAGCTTTAGCCGTGATGTCTAGCTCTGCTTTTCCAAAGTGTTTCCCTCCTTTACTGGATGTGTAGTGTTTACCAGGCTGGATTTAACATGGAGGGTGGAGGTCGGATCCACGCCCACCCTCCACCCTTTAATACTTTCTGAGGTTTGTTCTGGTCGACGGATACCGAACGGATATGACGTCACGTTACTCAGACTACCACAATAAAAGCGGTGAGAGAGATGCTGACCTGGAAACGTGATCGTGAGTGACTGGTTGTATGAGGGTTTTGACAGGCAGCTGCTGTCCCCTCTTCTCGGTACTGGCACCGAATCTTTTAGTGGTACCGAGTACCGGACCACAGCGGCCTACTTTCATCCTCTGGTCAACTAATGAATTGAGTTTTTAGAAGGTGTATTTTCCCCTTTTTATAGGCGCTGAGCTGCTCATCTTAGCTGCACTAGACCTATTTTCTTTAGACTGAAACTGAAATCCATTTCCAAAAAATCAGCAGACTTTTCCTTCAACAACTCAAACCCCTCTCCAGCAGCTTCTCCCTGCCTGCACGACCAACTTCAGAGGTGTGTTTGATTTCCTGCATCTGCCTGGTCACACCGTACAGCATCGCCTGCATGCGTTACATGTCAGCACAGGGGAGACGAGGACCTGGACTGTGGGTCTTTGTGTCCGTCATCAGCTCAAATCCCCTGTTTATTAAAGCATTTAAAAACCTCCATGTAAACATCAAGTAACATAGAGGATCAATAACCGCTGCTACTGCAGCTCCTGGGAGGAGTGAATCTTAAATGCATTGATCTGGCATCATATAGTTGCAGAGGATCAATATGCATCATGCTACTTGTAGTTGTAACTGTCTCTCTTGACTGCAGCCTCTACATGTTGTCAAAGCCCTCAGTACTCCTGGGAGTTCTGCACAGTCTGCCCGGCTACAGGAGGAAGTGCTTTGAGCAACTCTGGCCCAATCAGAGGCCTAGATTCCGGTCAGCTGGCTGAGGCTCATCGCCGCGGTCCAATCAGGCGACGGGGTTCGTGGTCAGGTGACGGGCTCAGACCGGCTCACAGTGTTTTGAAGCAGATGAAAACAAAAGCTAATGAGGCTGTCGGTCGTCTCTGCCAGCTGCCTCGCTGTCGCTGTGTGCAGCTGAAAGACGATCCAGAGCTCCGCGGCGGGAAAACGGGATATATTATCACTACGGCAACAAGTGTGTGTGTGTGTGTGTGTGTGTGTGTGTGTGTGTGCGTGTGTGTCTGTGCGTGAGAGAGACAAAGGTAGATTAGCTAGTTAAAGAACAGAAAGTTCAGATGTGTTTAGGTTCACACACAAACAACAAAGCAAACAAACTGATAGCGACTGCTAATGTTTGTATAATATAACTGTCGATTAGTCAATCTGTTGGTCATTTGACAGGAAAATAACTGCCAACGAAATTATTTTGATATTCAATAACTCAATCTATTGTTCCAGCTTCTAAAATGTGAGGATTTTCTACTTCTCTGCATCTTGTTTGGTAGTAAATAAAATATACAACATTTGAGTTTTGGATTTCTGGATGGACAAAATTAGCAAGTTGAAGACATCATGTTAGGATTTAGTGAATTGTGACGGTATTATTATCTATCTGCTGATATATTAGACCACTTATTAATTAATTGGTTACATTGGGAAAATAATATTCAGATTAATCAATAATGAAAGTAATCATTAGCTGCAGCCAAAGACTGTTTGAATGCCCCGAGTTCATCATTTTGGCTGTCACATCTCGGTTTGAGGCCGTCACCAGCTTGGTTTGAGGCCGTCACCAGCTTGTTTTTAGGCCGTCACCATCTTGGTTTGAGGCCGTCACCAGCTTGGTTTGAGGCAGTCACCATCTTGTTTTTAGGCCGTCACCATCTTGGTTTTAGGCCGTCACCATCTTGGTTTGAGGCCGTCACCAGCTTGTTTTTAGGCCGTCACCAGCTTGGTTTGAGGCCGTCACCAGCTTGGTTTTAGGCCGTCACCAGCTTGTTTTTAGGCCGTCACCATCTTGGTTTTAGGCCGTCACCAGCTTGGTTTGAGGCCGTCACCAGCTTGTTTTTAGGCCGTCACCATCTTGGTTTGAGGCCGTCACCAGCTTGGTTTGAGGCAGTCACCATCTTGTTTTTAGGCCGTCACCATCTTGGTTTTAGGCCGTCACCATCTTGGTTTGAGGCCGTCACCAGCTTGTTTTTAGGCCGTCACCAGCTTGGTTTGAGGCCGTCACCAGCTTGGTTTTAGGCCGTCACCAGCTTGTTTTTAGGCCGTCACCATCTTGGTTTTAGGCCGTCACCAGCTTGGTTTCAGGCCGTCACCAGCTTGGTTTTAGGCCGTCACCATCTTGGTTTTAGGTTGTCGCCATCTTGGATTTTTGCCACCAGCAGTGACACAAGTAGGCAGAGCTAAATGCAACAACTGGATAATGAATAAGACTAACTAACTAATTAACATTGATGAGGTAAAAGCACACTGAAAGAGTTAAAGTTGTAAGACGAAAACACCAACAACTTCCAGATCAGAACGCAGTGGTAGCAACCTGTCAATCATAAGCTAGCCCCGCCCTAAAGCATCCCCAGCATTATGGTCTATCTGACTCTAAATGGACCATAATTTACTAAATGAACATCTGCTGTACTGAAGAAGACTGAAACTAGTGATTGAGACCATAAACTGATGTTTACAATATTTACTGAGGTAATAAATCAGAGAGAAGAGACTTCTAGTAGTAGGACAGGGTAAAACTCAGTGTACATTAGAAAACATAAAAATAACCACGACCCTGCGACTCATTTTTCATCTCAATCACAGGCTGACTGTCAACACACAAGAAGAAAATGTTCATATCATAGCTTTGAACTAAAACACAAACTCCCTCAGTTCATCAGTCTGCTCTCCAAGACTTCGTTAAGCTTGTACTCAGGACAAACAGCCCCCCAACCACCACCTCCACCACCCAATAGCAGCTTTGTTTTCCTCTCCAGATGGCCACACACATACAGTAATCACCCCACACCACCCCACACACACACACACACACACACACACACACACACACACACACACACACACACACATTACATACAAACCCACTCACACACCATGTCCGCCGTGTCCACCCGTTTAAACCAAAGAAGCTCAGACAGGCCAACAACTGTCATTAAGAGCCTGGACCAGACGCTCAGCGTTAGCTGGGGGGGTTAATAAGCCAACAGGGGTTGTGTCGCTATCTGGCAGGCTAGTTAGTCTATTCAGTCATACTGGTCCAGCATTTAGCCACAGCCAGGACCACTGGAGGAAGGCTGGCCAATAGTTAGTCTCAACCGTGAAAAAGAAATCCCAAAAACAAATGAATAATCTGCAGCTCATCATTCAGCCCAAATGCAAATTATTCCCAGGATCATTATTCTCATTAAGTTTACCGCACTGTGTTGGATTCATGTACGAACTCCACAGACTCAGACAGCATTCACCGTGTGGCCTGAGGGCCGTTCCCTGCTTCTAGTTTATTCTTGTTTGCTTAAATGGAGACAAAAGTTTAACAGGAGGAGCGGTGACTTAGTTTTATATGATGTGCAGTTAATTGAACGAAGCTTCGGCCTGCAGTGGTGTTGGTACCAGCTGCATGCTGCTACACATCAGAGTAAAGTACCGGGGAAAGGATGGAGGAAGGGAGCGGTCCTCAAGAAACGTTAACCTTCACAACTACATGATGAACGTAGTGGCCTTCCAGCGCCGTCGCCTACAAAATGACGTTCCCATACAGATAAACTGTTCACTCTAAAAAACAATATATGATAATATCATCCAAAAAAAGCTGAAGAGAGACGCACATATATATAAATATATAAATATCTATGGACTGGAGACACATTATTTTACACAAAGATATGCTGAGATCAATAAATCATATCAATCAGCTGGTGACTAGTAACTGTCCTGGTACAATGTAAACACTGTTTGTGTTGTTATTCATAAAGTTCACGGTTCAGTCATATCACAGTTTGGAGTCACAGTTTTCGGTTTGGTTCATTTATGGAGCAGCAGGAGGTCAATTTCCAACTGCAATTTGAACATGCTTTTCATAAAATAAGTCAAAAACTGTTGTCTTCACAACAGCAGACTAACATCAGGAACAAAACTCTTTTCTTTTATTTAAAAAGAATTAATAAATAAAAACTAATTATAGCTTCAGGCCATCAAAAACTTCACGGTAAACTCTCTGGACACAAACACTGATCACTGCTGACTAGAAGGAACTCGTCGTTCACAACTCAACCAGATAACATACACAAGTTAACCATTCGCTGTTAGCTTACGTGTGCTGCTGAGCTAACACGCTACGGATGTCCAGTAAAACCTGGTCTGTCCTCACCGAATCTGACCTCAGTTACACCGCGTCCACCGTGTCCCAGCCTCCTTCCGTAGGCCTTGATTTCTAGTGACACTAAGTCGTGAGAAACAATCGGCCTCATAATCCATTTCAAATGAACCCAACGACACATACGCAACCCGAACCGAGACTAGCAAACCTAACGTTGAAGGCTGACAGCTCACCGTTTTCAATCAGCAGCAACTCAACTTTAAGCAGCTGAAAAAGCAAAACGGTAAAATAAAGCAGATATGTGAAAGTACAGACTGTGAAGTCGGAGACTCAGTTAGAGGCGTTGGCGATTCTTTGGTTTCAAACCAAACGAAAGACGCGAGCCAGAGACCAAAGTGATTTGTAAACTGTGCGACAAACAAGTCGGGACTAAAGATGGAAACGCCTCAAATCTCCACTCCCGTTTTAAAACTCATCGCTCACTCATCATACAGAAGACGCAACAATCGCAATACATATGAAATTAAAAGCCAGCTATCCTGATAGTTTGAGATCAGGAGATCGTCCCAGCTGTAGTGTATGTGACTGTACGGCGACAGGCTGGGAGGACACAGAAGTTAAAATAACAGGTTACGTCTTTGAATCATCACAGCCGATATTTGTCTCTATAATAATAAACACACATCTCTTAAATGAAAAACTGAGATGGGTTGATGTGAAACAGCCAACATGACCATCTAGAAGCCCCGCCCCCGACACACACTCCCAGCTCGGAGCGTACGGCGCCCCGGTGGCGCCCATTTTGGCTGTTAACAGAGAGGCTTTCTCTGGTTTTTATCAGGCAGCAGCAGCTCCCTGATAACAGCATGAAGGGGCCGTTGTACGAGATGCTAGCTGCTGCTGTGGAAAATCAATAAGGGTGGAGTCCTGGGAAGAGAGAGAGGCATGAAAGCATCTAGAAACACTGGACACGCATGACTGATGCCTCTGACCTTGGAAATATCACTGTGTGTTCATGACTCATGATGCATGATGGGAAATCTGATTCACTCACTCATCAAGAGAAATGCTACAAAAAATGCAACACAAAAAATATGTTTCCAATCATCTGTTGTGGTGTCACCATTATAATATTTGTGTCAACACTACTGTGGCGAGTGTATTTTCAGCTGTCTTAAATGCAACAGCTGCAGTAGTCATAAAGTCCTGATTTACCAAACTCCAGCAGTTCCTACTTTATTCCTTCGGGGAGCATCTTTAACTGGCATCTGTTTAAAATACAAGAGCCTCCAGATGACAAACAATGAGCCACATTTAAAAAACACATGTTTTTAGGACTTCTGCTGTTTGTCTAATTACCACAGTTAAAGTCTAACAAGGGGAGCCATGAGGCCTGGGATCAAGGTGGCTCTTAACAGTGAGCCTCACCCAAACCTCAGCTCTCCCTGAGCTGGGGACAGTGAACGCAGCACCAGGGTTGCTACAGTAACTCTCCTGATGGTGAACTGGAGACAGTGAACGCAGCACCGTGGCTGCTACAGTAACTCTCCTGATGGTGAACTGGAGACAGTGAACGCAGCACCGTGGTTACTACGATAACTCTCCTGACGGTGAACTGGAGACAGTGAACGCAGCACCGTGGCTGCAACAGTAACTCTCCTGACGGTGAACTGGAGGCAGTGAACGCAGCACCATGGTTGCTATGGTAACTCTCCTGACGGTGAACTGGAGACAGTGAACGCAGCACCGTGGTTACAACGATAACTCTCCTGACGGTGAACTGGAGACAGTGAACGCAGCACCGTGGCTGCAACAGTAACTCTCCTGACGGTGAACTGGAGGCAGTGAACGCAGCACCATGGTTGCTATGGTAACTCTCTTGATGGTGAACTGGATACAGTCTCAAAAGCTGGCCCCCATCTCGTTTGCTATGCTTTGCGAGTGTGCCATTTTTGCCGTGATCACAAGTCAAATCTATACAATCAATATGTTGATTATTATTTACAAGAGCACAAAGTTCTTCATAAATCTAGCCTCATAATTTAAATCAAACTGCACCAGATTGATGCATTTAACTTTAAAATCTTCTTTCTACAGGTGTGATGCTTCCAGAATCGATGAGTAATCATGTTAAATAATCAGAATTATGGTTTTTGCATTAATCCAGCAGCTCTAATGCTAACATTTAGCTCACCGCCGCTAGCACAGCTGTAGACTCTCATCTTGTTTACTAATCTTGTGAACTGGTGACTACATTAGTTTTCAAGATGTGGACAGATGCATTGATGAACTAGTGGTTCAGGGCGATGATGACTCGACCACATGGGGAACCTACCGACGTGACTGAGAACAACGAGATCTGAAGATTTAAACCTCCTGAATAAGCAAACATGTCCTGAGGCTTGGTGAAGATGTGCCGTGGTGCCAGCTCTTCGACATCAGACAGATCGGTTCTCCTTTCATGTTGCTGGATGATCCGTTTTCCTTTTCCTGCGTCTCCATCTGGACTTTAGTTTTGGTCACATGGACGTGGAGTATTTAGAGCTTGTGGCTCGTCAGCAGATACTGAAGCGTGACTAACTGACTATACTCAGCAAACTGAAACTAAAACAAACATTTCTCTGTTTGTAAAGCATCTATTAATGGTAGGAACTTAACGGTGCTTATACAAGAAGCAACATTAACCCACATTAATGTGTCCATTAGCATGTCTGCAGCCGAGGACGGAGGAAGAAAGATAAAGGGACGTCTGTCCTAAGAGGAGACATAATCAACCTAATAAACTACAAACCTCCTCTTCACACAGAACAACCCCACGGCCTCGGCTTCCAAATACATTTCTACACTCTCATCCATAAGAGATTCACAACTAGAGGCCAGTTTAACTGCAGACAGCACCGAGATGAACACAACTCAGTGGAGGCCGAGAGAGGAAGAAGTGAGTCTACCGAGAGGGGAGACGGAGAGGTAAAGGTCTGCTTTACTGACAACTATCAGGTTTATAAAATATTAGTTATTGTCTGTCTACAAATAAGACAAGAGGAACAAGAAGAAGACAGAGAGGGAAGCTGAGGAAGAGGAAGGACAAAGAAGAAGAGATTAAACCACTGGACCGGCAGTTTGGGATATTTAAATCAAATTTAAAGACTAAACCTCGTTCTGACAGCCCTCATTGGGGGAAAAATATTCATCTTAAAAATATTAATTTGCTGGATTTTCTGCAGTCCAACTGCGACCTGCTCACATCAGACATGAAGATATCAGAGCTAGCAGCTGCTAACGTAGCGCAAACACTGTCTGACAATCGCTATCGTTACTCGGACAGACACACAGCCGACAGCCTGCTAAACTAAACTAAAGGTAGTGGAGACTTTCACTGGGAAGCTGCTGCATGTCTGCGACAGTGAACGCAGCACCGTGGCTGCTACAGTAACTCTCCTGACGGTGAGCTGGAGACAGTGAATGCAGCACCGTGGCTGCTACAGTAACTCTCCTGATGGTGAGCTGGAGACAGTGAACGCAGCACCGTGGCTGCTACAGTAACTCTCCTGACAATGAGCTGGAGACAGTGAACGCAGCACCGTGGCTGCTACAGTAACTCTCCTGACAATGAGCTGGAGACAGTGAATGCAGCACCGTAGCTGCTACAGTAACTCTCCTGATGGTGAACTGGAGACAGTGAACGCAGCACCGTGGCTGCTACAGTAACTCTCCTGACGGTGAGCTGGAGACAGTGAACGCAGCACCGTGGCTGTAATTCTAGTTTTAATATATTTTTTTTAAACTAAAATGTGTTATACAACCAGCAAACCCCTTTAAGAAATGACTCTGTAGGTTGTGTGCTTGATGCTAAAAGATCCCGAAACAAAGTTTGATATGCAGCTCCAGCAGTTGGTTTACAAAATAAAAGCTCACATATTTTGTTCCTTTGAGAAAATGCAGCAGCTGCGTTTGACACAACAGACAGTGAGACAGTTAATACTGTCTGTGTCTCTTCAGCATCACTGCATCACCACTACAACAACAGGCCATCTGTCTGCAGCTCTGCATCCATCCATCCATCATCATCCATCCATCCATCATCATCCATCCATCCATCATCATCCATCCATCCATCATCATCCATCCATCCATCATCATCATCCATCCATCACCACATTAACACATACCGGGTTATATAATAACGCTTACAGGAGCCAGCAACACCGAAACAATAAAAAGAGGTAATTTGTTAATGATGATGTTTATAGTGGAGTCAGTGGGACAGCTGATGCTGCCGTCTGGGTTTACATTTTAATTTTAAAGCATTTAGCGTTTAGCATTACAGTACAACAAGCTGCCTCATCTACATTATAATGGAAATATCATTAAAAATGCTTGAATGCTAAATAAAAATGCTATTTCCAGCATTAAGTGACAGGACTACAATCTACGATCTTGATAAAAGAGAGCATTGAAGAGCAGCTACTACATGGTTTTTAATATATTTCTCTATCCTGGTGATGCCTCCCTCCTCTTCCTCTCAGCGTGTGCCGTCTCCTGCTGAGGGATTACAGCCGCCATGAGGCCTTCATCCCACCGAGACACAAGACCAGGGCTGAGGAGGAAGAGGAGGAGGAGGAGGAGGAAGAGGGATGCTCAGGAGCGACCGACCTTCCTCTGCTGCTCTTTCCCCCCCTCCTCTTTCATCAACCCCTCATTTCAAAGCCTCTTTCCTCCTCTGCTTAATCCCAACATCCCTCCTCTTCCTCCTCTCGTGGATGCATCCCTGACCTTTCACATTCCTCGTTGAGGATGGGTTGAGTAGCCAGAGAAGAAGAGGAAGAGCTTTTTCCATCTTCATCCCGGTTCAGGACTGGACCTGAGGGACTGGTTTAGCCAGCGGAGGAGGAAGAAAAGAAACACAGAGCTCTTCTGTCATTTAACAGCTCATGTCTGCAGATCAGCGAGCTCTCAGTGTGAACCTGCAGCGTCATCTACATGGGGCAGCGTCAGCTACATGGGGGGGGAGTAGCTCAGTCTGTAAGGATTTGGGTTAGGAGGGGGGGGGCCGGGGTTCAAATCCCCCATGGACAAAAACAAAATGGTTGGGGGGGAGGGGAGAGTTTACCTCTTGGGGGAGGGGGGGGGGGCCCAGGAGGAGGGAAAAAACCCCCCACTGGGGGGGGGGGTTAGGAGGGGGCAGCCCCATCACACATATATCTATATATATATATATATATTTTGTGTGAGATATTGTGTGAGAAAAAAAGAGAGAAAAAAAATATTTCCCCCGTGGGGGAAAAAAAAAAAAAATTTTTTTTTCTTTCTTTCATCATCTTTGTCACAGCCTTCACACCCGGCCGCCTCATAAAACGTCATATCCAGGAAGTGTGATGTCCAAAGAAAAACGAGAGATTAAAGACGGGGTGATGGTCGCAGCTACAGCAGGTTAGCAGAGGAAACGCACCGTCACACCACAACCGGCCGTCAAACCCCTTAGTTAATACAAGACTTCAGCTTTCGATTATATGAGTCTCCATTAATCATACGTAAAGAAAATATGTTGAATATTCTCTAGTTTTTGGATGGAGATTCTGTGATTTGGATGAATTCAAAACAAGCACGGTGAAAACAATATAATGAGAAAAATTATGAATGTTTAAAATATGTATTAGGGCTAGGTACTGACTTAAACATCAACAATCTGCTCCAATCAGAACACAGCAAACTGCAGCCCAACAGGCAACAACAGCTGTCAGTGTGTCAGAGTGCTGACTTGACTAGGACTTGATCCAGACTGACTAGGACTATCAGAAAGTGGGCATGGTACTGATGGATCCATCAGGGTCTCTAGTTTCAGATGAGACCAGTATATAGTAGTAGTAGTAGTAGTAGTAGTAGTAGTAGTAGTAGTAGTCTGACCTGGTTGGTACTGATGGATCCATCAGGTTCTCTAGTTTCAGATGAGACCAGTATATAGTAGTAGTAGTAGTAGTAGTAGTAGTAGTAGTCTGACCTGGTTGGTACTGATGGATCCATCAGGTTCTCTAGTTTCAGATGAGACCAGGATGTAGTAGTAGTAGTAGT
This sequence comes from Pterois miles, assembly GCA_947000775.1. NCBI lineage: Eukaryota > Metazoa > Chordata > Actinopteri > Perciformes > Scorpaenidae > Pterois > Pterois miles. The sequence goes on from CAMQGK010000637.1 coordinate 29,297,521, forward strand.
AGTAGTAGTAGTAGTAGTAGTCTGACCTGGTTGGTACTGATGGATCCATCAGGTTCTCTAGTTTCAGATGAGACCAGTATATAGTAGTAGTAGTAGTAGTAGTAGTAGTAGTAGTCTGACCTGGTTGGTACTGATGGATCCATCAGGGTCTCTAGTTTCAGATGAGACCATTACCTTTAAAACTGAGCCTGCTACAACCTAAAAATCACAGGTATAAGTTAAAGCATTAATGACATTAGTGGCGTTAAAACATCAACTTTGACAGCCCCAGTTTTGATAATTTAACGACGTCATCGCGAAAGTACAACAATTTCCCGCAGCATTACGGGCTAATTCTCCGGCGTCACCGGCAGCGTATTTCACGCCGTTTTATACCACATGTAACGTAATAACATCACCACCAGCGTACAACATGATGACCTGAAACACAGACGCCTCGGCTTTCTGCTGCAGGATGACTGAACGCTCTGCTGTGCTTTTTTAATGTTAGATCAGTTTAATCAAGATAATGCAAACAGTTGTTTTTAAAGGGTCAAACACGCCCATATTTACTTCAGTTCATCAGGACTATTTAATTCTCCGTTCACCGTGGAGGCACGAGAGAAAAACAACGTTTTCATCAGGAATTCAGAGCAACACACGGCGATTAACTGACATTCAGATGGTCATTAAGTACAGTCTCTCTAGTATTTCCCACTGAGGTGTTTATTTCACCACAAATTCATGATTATTTAGGTCCATAAAGTCACTAATGATTAAGAATCTAATAAATAAGATATTTCTTCATTAGTCCCACAGTGGGGAAATTTGCAGTGTACCACAGCAAACAAGAAGCTAAACAAATGTGGACAGACATGAAATATGACTAATAGTTAGAATAAGATGTTAAAATAGAAATATGTGTTAGGGTTAAAATGTAGTGCTCTTTATGTAGAGTTTTATTGGATGTAAGGGGTCACATGACCAGAGTTTTGTTAAGGGCACAACTGTGGCATTATGGGTAAGAACCAGCCACGGACACGGTCCAAGAGGCGCACATGGAAGCCGTCTTTTATTTTGTTTTATAAACATGTTTAATAACACACTGCCCCCCCATCAGATCTGCCTCCTCTACGGAGTCTTTCAAAATAAAGCTCAAGGCCCAATGCTTTTCTCTGGCCTTTCAATGTACCTAAATGGGCCTTTTTTAATGCTTTTAGTAGTCTATAACACATGGACGTCATCTTGCTCCGTTTGTGTATATGTGTGATTTTGCCGTCTGATCTGTTGACCTGTTTTTATTCGGCCTTTGGTGTGATACGTTTTCAGTCATTTCATCTCATCTCATCTTGTGTTTGGGCCAACGGACGCAGGCTTGACAGACTTTAAAATGAAGTTTTCATGGTGTCTGCTGACAAAAAGACATCCGTATGATGCCTGGCCATTATTTTATCAGACCTCTGTAGACAAACCAACCCCGGCAGGGTTCGAGGTTCAGCCTCCACCCGAGCCGAAGGTGTCTCTCTTGTTTTTATCGCAATAAATGACAACAAAGAAAAGCAGCACGAATCAGCAGCAGCAGAGTCGCTGCCTCATCCGTCCACCCAGAGAGCGTCGGAGAGCGTGACCCAGATACAGTCGAGGCTGTGGCTCTTATTTATAGCTGAGCTGTAGCTAGCAGGCAGAGCTGCTCGCTGCTAACACGCTCATTACCAACAACACCACCTCTGTGTCCGATAAAAACACCTACAAGCACTCTTAGATACCACTTGTGACTGCTTTTAATAGATCATCAATGTACAATCACTGCTTCATTATCATATAGGTGTATAAAAACTGCAGATACTTTCCATGCTAATATTTTCCTTCCACAGTGTATCGAGACTAATGAATGGGATTATTAATAATTACCCAATCAGGATGAATCTGAGAGCTAAAAACAACTTCTTCATGCCTTCAGGGACACATTACGACGTAAACAGCCTTTAAAAGCAGCTTCACACGAGAGCTCTTCAACCACAGCCGCAGTGTAAGGCCTTTGGGTTCGGCTGTGGTGAACTTTTACACAGAAGAGATTCAGTGATAGTTCATCAGCACTGAAAACAAAGATGAGTAGGTGCAGCCGTGGTGGCCGCGAACACAAAGCAGCGCCACTTCTCCATCATAAACCGTGACAAAGTCAAGTTCCTGTTGCTGCTATCAGAGCTTCCACTTCTCCTGATTGGAAAGGTCACGTTAGATAACGGTGGCAAAGAAAAGTTCCCAGTGCTTCAGCGCTGCTGCTGTCGGCCGCCGCCGCACTTCACTTCCTGCGCTGTGAAAGGTCAGCGCAGACACGACTAACATTCCAGTCTGAATAGCCGGAAGGTGGGTGAGCCAGCTTTGCATGAGTCTATTCCTTCTGACAGCTTTGTAGTCCCACTTTACAGAGCAGCGCCGGCCTATAAATAGCTGCTATAGAGCTGGAATAAGTCGAAAACAATAGAGATTTAAAAGGCTTCTGCCGACTGAAGTTAAAGCAGCTATTTGACTTGATATCTTTATGTATAAATGCATTTAGCTGTTTAGATTTTTACACGTAAACAACTCTACATATCCATCACTCCCCCAGAAAGCTCTGAAGATGGAAGATGCCAGTTAGTTGATTGATTAAATCAGCGGTCTCCAACCACGGTCCAGTTTCACGTAAGTCAATATTTTCACAGACCGGCCTACGAGGTGTCGGGGATAAATGATACTACCGGCATAAAAACAAGCAAAGTGTGTAAAAACTACAATGCAGCATTACGCTGAATCAGTGGGAGCCCTGAGCTTGTTTGTCTGCAAAGAGCCGATCCAGTCTCGGGGGAATGGCAGACGATGACACCTTCAGTGTGTCCCTGATGTCCAGCCTACTCCGTCATTTAGTTTTGGTCGCTGTCACTGCAGAAACCTGCTTCACAAAGATAGGATGTTGGAAATGGAAGCAGGCCGATCTCAGGGTCTGCTGGCTTATTTTAATCCAGAGCAGCAGCAGAGTTGTTGTCTGAAACATACTTTTAAGGCCTTTTCAGGTCTCTGTGTGTCGAAGCAGTTTTGAAGACGTCATTGCAGAGCAGGCTCGGCTCATGAGAATCACATCACGGGCGTCACATCCTACATGAAGACGCACAGACCGGCGGGTCGTCTTCTCTTCATCCACAACCACTACTCTGCCTCACTTCTCTGGATATCCTCCATCATAGCAACCAGTCACATCTCAGCTGAAAAAACCATGGCAAAATATTGTGATACTTCATTTCTCTATATCCTCCAGTCCCAGTAAAATTTCAAAAAATAACTTAAAGTGTATTCACTTAAGATAATGATTAATTTACACCATTATGGGACAATAAAACTTTTGCCAGTATTTGCAGTTCTTGTTAAAATAACCCACTCTGGGCTGCATTAGTGATCAATACACGCTTCATCAATTTATCAGTAAAAGAAGCAGCGATAAATCAAACCTTCTGGTAGCTGTGGCTGCATGAACCAGCTCAAGATTTCAGGCCGGCGACGCCAACAAGTTCTCCAGTTACAGATATGATCACAGTACCAGAAATTTAGCAGTCAACGCCAATACCAGTGAAATCACACAGTTCTCTGATAGCGACTCAATACCACAGTAAAAAACTAAACGCGTAGAGCTGGTGTTGAGAAGTTAAACCGGTTAAACTGCCCTCTCTGCTGTCTGTCTTATATTGCTGAGAAAACATCTCCTTCAAACTGGATTTACTGAAGTTTCTCACCAAAAAATACACTTTACAAGATCACATTATCCAGTATTTAGTCCACTACTGTGTGATAAAACGGATGTTGGATGACTGACCGAGTCAATAAAACACTGAAGCATCAGCAGCTGTGTGTTTCTGCAGCTCCAGATGTGGACTAAAAGGAGGATAGAGTGAAGCAGAAAGCACAGGAGCGTGTGACAGATGTGCGACGCATTAAGTGAGGCGCTGTGGCGGGTTTCCTCTGACGGGCTGATGGTGATGGAGGTCTGGCCCGCTGATGCTGACGGAGGTCTGGCATGCTGATGCTGACGGAGGTCTGGCCTGCTGACGGAGGTCTGGCCTGCTGATGGTGACGGAGGTCTGGCCCGCCGATGGTGACGGAGGTCTGGCCCGCTGATGGTGAAGGAGCTCTGGCCCGCTGATGCTGACGGAGGCTGCCCCTATGATGAGGCTCTGGCCCGCTGATGGTGACGGAGGTCTGGCCTGCTGATGGTGACGGAGGTCTGGCCCGCCGATGGTGACGGAGGTCTGGCCCGCCGATGGTGACGGAGGTCTGGCCTGCTGATGGTGACGGAGGTCTGGCCCGCTGATGGTGACGGAGGTCTGGCCTGCTGATGGTGACGGAGGTCTGGCCCGCTGATGGTGACGGAGGTCTGGCCCGCTGATGGTGACGGAGGTCTGGCCCGCCGATGGTGACGGAGGTCTGGCCCGCCGATGGTGACGGAGGTCTGGCCCGCCGATGGTGACGGAGGTCTGGCCTGCTGATGGTGACGGAGGTCTGGCCCGCCGATGGTGACGGAGGTCTGGCCTGCTGACGGAGGTCTGGCCCGCCGATGGGGAGGGGGGTCTGGCCCGTGATGGGGGAGGGGGTCGGGCTGTGGAGGGGGGTTGGATGGTGACGGAGGTCTGGCCCGCTGATGGTGACGGGCTGCCGGTGGAGAGACACCCAGCTTCACTTCGTCGTAAATTAAACCGCCATCTTTCCTCCCGTAATGACAGGATGACGGGAAGCTGGAGCTGCTTTTTAAGGCTGGTTTTCATGTCCAGATTTTCTCTTTTATTATTATAAATTAAACACCTCTGGGTGCATTTTGAAGACGTCGCTTTGAGTTCTAGATTGATTTATTAACAGATAATGCAAATAATCATTACTGTGAGTGCAACCCTACAAACCCTACAGCAGGGGAGTCCAACTCACTTCAGTTCAGGGTCCACATACAGTCCAGTATGATGTCTAGTGGGACAGTAAAACCACTGCATAGTAATCTAGAAATAACAACACCTTCCTGTTAGTGTAAAGAAGTACAAGTACAGTCTGAAAGTGATCACAATTCATCAAAAATCAGGCCCAAAATACAAACAGAAGTGTGTTTAACTGCAAAGTTGGAATTAATTATTCGTTCTGACTAAAAAAAAGTCATAAATTCAACTTAATATCTCATAACTTTGGCTTCCTATGTCAAAATTTGGACTTTATTTACTTAAAATCTGGACTTAATTCCCCAAAAAATTCATAAATGTAACAAAATACCCCAATATCGAGCCTTGAAAAATGAAAATCTCAGTTTTCACATTAAATATGCATATGAGTCATATTTTTAAGTTTAAGTCAAAAGTTTAACTTAATTCTCTTAATTATGACTTTATATGATAACCAATAAAAACAGGAAGGCTGGATAGAAATCCTCCCATACCTCTGAGATGAGACACCGATATGATGGACGGTTCTCCCCACATTTTATCTCTCTCTCTTTTATCTTTATATTCATTTTAAATGAATCATTGGTTTCTGGTTCAGGACAAACACCTAGTGTCTCATGATTGAAGCTCATTATAAAATAGTATTATTTTCACATGGCAACTGTGTAGAAGTATGGTGTCTAGATATACGGTATATTCAGCGTATTTACACACCTACTCACACATGAAACTAGAACACCTGATGAATCCATCGGTACCAACCAGGTCAGACCAGCTTGAGGAAGAACGCTAAAACGCTCCAAACTTACATGCTGTGAGTCATTTGATGTGGACGGATAAAAAACGAGCGGCAGCAGCCGAGCTGTGGTTTTCTAATCTAACCATCACAGCGTAGACACCGACTTCTCCTCACCGCTCCGATGACTTCCTGTTTCACTGCTTCCTCTCAAACATCCATCGCTCTCTCCGTTCGCTCTTCTTGGCGACGTTCGAAGCTCAGCGAGTCTCTAATGGGTTAAATCGTTTCCTCAGAGGGGGGATTCCCGGCCCCACATGCTGAGGGTGGTCCCACCCCGGGGTTTTCAACATTCCTCCGGCTCCCATTCACTTTCACCTCCCGCTGTTTAACGGAAACACCAACACGGTGACCTCTGACCTTTTCACGCCCGGTTGCTGTTGATGAGCTTTGGGTTTTTCTTCCTTATCAATGTGTTAATTTGGTTTTCCTGTTTTGTTTTATTCTTGATAAACATCCTCAGTTTGTATTTAATTTAAGTTTTTGTTTTTTAACTTCTTTATAGGGGGAAAATTCAGCCAACGACAGAGATATGAAGTAAGATAAATTTAGATAAACTGGTGCATTTTCTAGAAATAACTGTATCAGGGAAGCACTGATACCATATCAGGTATCAGGCCAATAAGATAAGATTATCTTAAATAACTGTTTCAGCGAAGCACTGATACCATATCAGATATCAGGCCAATAAGATAAGATTATCTTAAATAACTGTATCAGGGAAGCACTGATACCATATCAGATATCAGGCCAATAAGATAAGATTATCTTAAATAACTGTATCAGGGAAGCACTGATACCATATCAGATATCAGGCCAATAAGATAAGATTATCTTAAATAACTGTATCAGGGAAGCACTGATACCATATCAGATATCAGGCCAATAAGATAAGATTATCTTAAATAACTGTATCAGGGAAGCACTGATACCATATCAGATATCAGGCCAATAAGATAAGATTATCTTAAATAACTGTATCAGAGAAGCACTGATACCATATCAGATATCAGGCCAATAAGATAAGATTATCTTAAATAACTGTATCAGAGAAGCACTGATACCATATCAGATATCAGGCCAATAAGATAAGATTATCTTAAATAACTGTATCAGGGAAGCACTGATACCATATCAGATATCAGGCCAATATGGACTCAAATAGCTGGATTCAATGCTATGTGTACCTGTGATTACATGTGTGCGTACTCCGTCATACGTCAGCACACACTGGTCGGTCACGTAGCTGAGGACGCCAACATGGCAGCTGTTTGGAGGTAATTCACGCTCTACGCTCACTGTACTAGAAATCTAGTCGGCGATATCAAACACCGGTGAAATTCCACCATTTTCAACACCAATTCAATACCACAGTAAAAAATATAAATAAATAAATAAATAAGTTTCTGGACAATATTTGTGTCGTTAATTGATTTCCAATAATAAATATATACATGTATTTGCATAAAGCTGCATATTACTCCACTCCCATGTTGATTAGAGGATTAAATACTTGACAGATCTCCCTTTAAGGAACATTTTGAACAGATAAAAATGGGAGATTGATTGGTGATTAATCACGATTAAATATCTGAATCGATTGACAGCACTAATACGTACCTATATATTTAGAGTCAGCCACATAACAGCTTCATCGAGGTAAAGCAGTGAAAATATTTTAAATATAGCGCACACTTAAACTGATTAATTTTTTTTAGGTGGCTAAAATTCGTTTTTCTGCTGCTCCCATCTTAGAGACTCTTCACCTTTCTGACGAGAAATGAAGCAGCTGTATCGCTCTTTTCAAAGCCACCAGACTCCCTTCATAAAAACAGTAGTTTTACCTCAACGGTAAACACAGAGCTCATGTTAGGAAGACAAACAGGTCACACTTCCTCTCTGTTATCCATCTGATGTTGCTGTGAAAACGTCTCCAACAACTGGATTTATTCAAGTTTCTCACCAAACACGGTTGAACGTGTCACGATAACGTCAGAATAAAATAATTTACCTCCCTATACTCATTTTTACTGAACCCACCTACCTGATGCTGGGATTTACTTTTCTATCTTTATTATTTGTTATTCTCTTATGAGCTGGTCTTATAATATTTATATATTTGGTCCTGTTTCTGCTCTTATGCTGCTGTCATTTTGAGTAATGCAGAAGAAGAATTACCTTCAGGATTAATAAAGTTCGGAGGCATACAGATTATTAATGGAACGCCGGTATCGGATCGGTGTTCAGCATCAGGGACGCGGTACCAGGGACACAGTATCAGGGACGCGGTACTAGGGACACAGTATCAGGGACGCGGTACCAGGGACACAGTATCAGGGACGCGGTATCAGGGACACAGCATCAGGGACGCGGTACCAGGGACACAGTATCAGGGACGCGGTACCAGGGACGCGGTATCAGGGACACAGCATCAGGGACGCGGTACCAGGGACACAGCATCAGGGACGCGGTACCAGGGACACAGTATCAGGGACGCGGTACCAGGGACGTGGTATCAGGGACACAGCATCAGGGACGCGGTACCAGGGACACAGTATCAGGGACGCGGTATCAGGGACACAGCATCAGGGACGCGGTACCAGGGACACAGTATCAGGGACGCGGTACCAGGGACGCGGTATCAGGGACACAGCATCAGGGACGCGGTATCAGGGACACGGTATCGCTATCAGGACTGAACAGTCAGAATAAAGCTGATCACCACATGAGTATCCTGAAAGCAGCGCAGTGAAATAAGTGGAACTGAAAACATACTGGCAGATGTTTTCACTTGAAAGTTTGATTTTCAGGTTTCTATAGAGTATAAACACCAGCTAGATGTCTGAGATGCTTCAGGACTAATAAAAGTAAACGACAACATGTGACGGTTAACGGGGGAGTGCTTCTCTCTTTTTATGTATTTCCTCTTTTTCTCCGTCTCCCTCCCTCCCTCCCTCTATTTTATTTTTCCATCCCAACAGCTGCTGTCAGTGCACACAGCTGCAACAAGCCTCGCTCGCTCGCTCTGCAGCTATTCGCCGGCCTGGGAAGCCCAACCAATCGCAAAGTGTTGAGGATCAAGTACACACACGTGCACAGACGTGCACGCACACACACAGGTTTTTGGGTCAGATGTTTGTGAGGCAGCGCAGACAAAAAAACAAAAAACAAACAAAAGGAGAGCTTCTGGTTCATCCTCAGTCCGACTCACATGTGGTTATGATTCACCGAATCCTGAGGACCTAAACTCAAAATGTCAAGGTTAATTTGTGCTCCGCTGCATCGGAGCGTTCCCACAAACACTTGTCCCCTTCTTCAACGAAACGTTTACAGCCGCCGCCGTCGCCATCCTCCCCCGACAACACGCAAATAAAACACAACAAAAACCCTCAAAGCGAATCAAGATGTGATTTCAGCTGTATTGTTTATACAGAAAGAGATGACGCGGCCGCCACCGTCACGGCGTTCACACGGCGCTCGCTGAGGCTCGCCCTCACCGTCCATGACCACGCGGTCTGATTCAAAGTGACACTCGTCTCAGCTCTGGATGCTGCTGGTCAGTGGTGTAATCCTGCAGATACAGTAGACCTTGAGATTGTTCTGTGTACAATAAGGCTGCGCCGTCCTGATTTACCCTGAAACACACATGAACGCCAACGCCAACACCAACGCCAATGGTTCCTGCTGCTGCCGAGTACCTCTGATCAGAGACTTACAGGTGAGTCAGCATCAACATCTTACAACCTCAGTTTGTTGCAGCGAATCCGGTGAGTAATAACATCCCCGCCGGCTGAGCTTTCTCAGACTCCACTTCAGGGCCCAAAATGGCTCCTCACATATACGTCACGGTTTCCTGGAGCTCAACATTCTGTATGTTAGTTACTCCGTGTTGTGTTTACCACACGCTTCACCTACAAACTGCAGAACAACAGCAAATTTATGTCGTACAAATAGGAAAAAGCTCAAAGTGTACTTCTCTGCCTTATGATGTCTAGCACGTCAGACGGCGTCATGAGAAATTTCCTCGTTGCACCACACGGCTGATGATGCCGTCATATAGCGCCGTGTTTCCAAAGCTCCTCTCAATAGACCTGATTTATACAACATGAAGAGTGAATCTGTGCATAAATTAAGGATCCGGACCATTTTTACTGCCATTTCTGCATCAAACCAGCCATTTGAAGAGATATCCATCTGATAAATCACAACTTGTGTTACTGAAAACATATACACATTAAACGCGTCATAAATGGCACAAAATAAATGCATTTAGGTGGAGTTGCTCTCGAAATGTTAAATAAAAAATGTATTTGACAAAAACCTACCATGGCTGCCCCCTCTTAGTCATGTAGTCAGTTGATCTGTCGTTTTGGTCTCAGGCCCTGTTCAGACCTGGTTTTAAGATGCATCACAAGTGTACAGATCTAAGTACGTCTGTTCACGTTAAAATGACATTAAAATGTTTCTCCACATGCGTCTTGAGAGAAGAAACACGTAGTAAACACTAATACAGCAGACGTTGTGACGTAATACTACAGCAGTGTCAGTAGTGATATCATGAATCTGGGTACATTTTATTTATTTTCATAGCATCAAAATATGAGTTTATTGGACCAGTGATCCCGGGGAGCTCGGCGCCACCGGCACCGCCGCCTCCACCGGCACCGCCGCCTCCACCAGACAACAGAGGCGTTCAGAGCTTCAGAGAGCCGAGGAGGAGAGCGAACGAGCAGGCGGTCGGGTGTCAGCTCGACACAAAACAGCAGAACTACTGCTGATGTGGTGGTGTTTACCGAGTTTACCAGCTGGGCCCTGAACGCCCCCTCACGCCGTATTCACGACCTCGTCAGTGGAAAGTTTCTGAAAACTCAGAGTTCACGACTTGTGACGTGTTTGTTGACGTTGTGAGAAATGATGGAAGTTCATTTATCGTTGAATAAGTTAATATTGTACAGAATGTTGTAATTTTAGTCATATTATTTTTCTTGGTAACCAACGACCTCATCTTCCTCCTCGGTCGTTGTGTCTTTATGTTTCCTGCATTGTGTTACCCACTAGCTAGCTGGCTAAACTATTAGCCTCTGTGGCTTCTAGACTCAGATAGTAACATTAATTTTGCCGTTGCTCGTCACAAGTTAACCACTTGAACGCAACACTTGTCGTGTTCATGACTTCCCATCTCGTAAACACGACTTCACAAGTTCCATTTGATGGCACCTACTAACACCGACGCATCTCCGGCAGTATGATAATGTACTTCCTGTTCCCTGTCTGGTAATCTGTAGATATGTAGCCTGTAGATAAGACATATTTTAATAAAATACAGCTGTACCGACAGTCGAGGACTGGGTCCTGACCAGACCTGCAGCAGCAGTAATGCAGCTACGTCAGTTGCAGACGGTGCTGCTCGATGTGGACTTGTCTCCAGGTGTGTGCTCTCCTCTGGATTCAGCCTTGAGCATCACGGAGGACGGCATATTTATTATGGCTGCTGCCTCTCAGTCGATTAGTCAACTAATCATCCTTTTGGTCTTTCTTTAGTGAATCAGTCGTGTTTTTCATGCTGAATGACTTATTTCTAAGAAACTCCTGAGCACATCTCCGGTAAACACCAGATTTAAAGTGGTGCTTTTGTGCATTTCTTGGTGGAGAAACTCACGAATATTTATATGAGAGCCAGTCGACTAAGAATGATTTTTGGTCAGACAGCCCTAATATTTAGCAGTAAAGTACAGCTGAGAACATATCCAAACACTGTCCATAAGTCCAGGTAATTAAACCACAGTCCTGTTCAAACCTTCACATGACCAACTCAATCATGAAACTAGTGCTCCAGGATTTTTCAACTAATGCTGAATGGACTTGTATTTATGCAGCTCCTTTCTAGGCTTCCAACCACTCAAAGCTCTTCACATGTCAGGATTCACACATTAACACACTGATGGCAGACGCCGCCGTGCAAGGAGCCAGTCGGCCCACCAGGATCTGATCTAAATACTCATTCACACAGCGATGGCTCGGCCTTCAGGAGCAGTTTGGGGTTCAGTATCTTGTCCAAGGATAGTTTAACATGACTGGAAGAGCCGGGGATCGAACCGCAGACCTTCTGATTAGTGGATGACCCACAATCGGCGTGTTGAGTAACCCGACATTTTGCGCCACACACCTCAAGTTAAGATGCTGATCATTCATTGAGCAGGGTCTGGAACTGTTGAACCACGTTGCTGCAACGCAGCTCAGCTGGAACAAACAGCAACACGTTGGTCTGTTTTCCAGCCAAGTTGACAAGAGTCAAGAGAGTCAATCACAGCTGCTGGACGCAGCTTTGATTTCGCAGTCTGGAGTAGGGACGCTAATTCTGACAAACTCACAAACCAATAACCGACTCTCCGATTATTAACCGTTAACTGACAAAATTAGTGCCTCACATGCAGCAGTGCTACAGCTGCAGTATATGAGCACAACTGGGTCAACAGTTCACCATCAGGAGAGTTACTGTAGCAGCCACGGTGCTGCGTTCACTGTCTCCAGTTCACCCTCTGTAGAGTTACTGTAGCAGCCACGGTGCTGCGTTCACTGTCTCCAGTTCACCGTCGGGAGAGTCACTGTAGCAGCCACGGTGCTACGTTCACTGTCTCCAGTTCACCCTCTGTAGAGTTACTGTAGCAGCCACGGTGCTGCGTTCACTGTCTCCAGTTCACTCCAATCACTGAATGCATCCCATTGGTTCCTGGTTTTCTGCTCGCCGTATCAAACAGGGAACAACATGGCGTCCTGCTCATAAACTTTCTGTCATTCCATCAAAATAATCCACAAAATCATTTAAAGTAAGAAACAGGCGACGATGCTGCTGCTGAAGATCGCCTCGTTTGAGAGGCTGGTCCAAGTTTCGTGAGCCGGACGCGTCGTGATGGACAGGCTCGTCTGCATAAAAGGACTGTTCCCGCCTTTTCATTTTGAAAGAAAAACGGCCAATGAGGAAACTCCAACACTTGGCCGACCAATCGTGTAACTTCATCACTCAGTGACAGACCCTGTAGGACTGGCCAGATCCTAACCATGATGGGAATATTAACCGAAAGCTGTCTTTTGTCTCCTGTGACATAAATCCAAACGAACCATTTCCATACAGCAGAACCAGTGTTCAGAAATGCAAAGGTTTTGGTAAAGTATAAAAGAAAAACCAAGGCGTGGTTCCAGTCAGCCATCAACAGCAAAATGCCTATTTCCCAGCTCGGGTAGACCCAGCAGCTCCGACCCAGTCCTCCTCCTCTTCCTCTGCTCTCATTTCTACCAGGCAACAGCAGGAGGATGGAGGAAATCTGGGCTGCACCGGGTCTCCATCACATCCCTGTTCCACTTGTGTGTGTGTGTGTGTGTGTGAGAGAGAGAGAGATGGGATGAACAGGCCTATCTCCATTAATGCAGCACTGAGCCACTCCAGCAAAAGGCCTGCTGGGCAATAGTGTGTGCACAAATGCGCAATGAAACACCGCCCACCCAATGGCGCACAAGTCGGTCAGCGTGGTGAAGGCTGTCATGCACGGATGGGGGGCTCATCAGTCAGCGCAAAGCGTGCAGCACATGCAAGGGATATTTCACCGGGGTGTGGATGAGAGGAGGGACCTCTGTGGGACTAAAATAGGTGCGCTGGGATGTTTGCATCGATAAAATATGAAATATAATGAATGGATGTGAAGCTGTGAGAGTCCAGAGCGCACCGGTCTCATAGGAGGAGGGATGTGTCACAATAAACATGTTCCTGAGGCCGTCAAAGGGAAAACACATAAATACGTGTTTGTGCTCCAGTTTCCGCCCGTTTGTTCAGTCTGTGGGGCTTTAACGCGCACGCACGCACACACACATATACACACACACAGATGGAGGCGCACACCAACCTTGTAGACTTGTCCATAGGTGCCATTTCCGACCACTTCCACCAGCTCGAAGATCCCAGCAGGATCCTGTATTCAAAGCGCACAAGAAAGACAAACAAACACTAAATGATCCGGATTCATTGATTCCCAGCTGTAGTGTTTATCGGGTTCGCTGGATGTGTGTACCGGCTGCGCCCGGTTTGCTGGCCTCCCCGTGCCAGCCAGCGGATATTAGACAAAGAAACGCCACCGCGGGGCTGTGTCAACAACACCACTGCTAACGACATGCTTGTGTTTTTCTGTATGAGCGTGAAAATAATAAAATGCACAGTGGAGATCGTGTCCGTGGCGCACACTCACCCGCAGGGATGCCAGGTCTATATCCACCAGACTCTTGGCCGGGGACTCGTTCGCCATTTTCGTAAAAAAACGGTGATAAATCAGCTGAGAAACCGCGTGTTTTTAGTCTCCTTCAGGCGGACGGAGTGTGTCTCATCCTCGGGTGGTGTTGTGTTTAATCCCGCGGCTGAAATCGTCCGTCCAAGGCGCGTTTTTCCCTCTTTGTAATCCCGAGCAGACGCTCCGCTGCTGCTACATTCCGACCGACTGCTGGAGTTCTGCCTGCCCGCTGATCCTCCCTCTGTCCCCGCCTGGAGTCTCCGCCCTCCCTCGGTCTGTCCGCATGTCTCTCTCTTCTGTCCCCGCCCCTCGCTCTCTCGAGCAGGGACACATCCAGACTTTTTGGGGCCCTGAACACCTGAGGAGGGAGACTCCTCAGCCCAGACCCACAGTAGACCTTTGTAGGGGGGTCCGGGGGTCTTTAGGGGGAGACAGAGGTCACATACATCATCTGAAAGCTGGAAAGATAAATGACGCTGCTCTGGTCACAAATCAGAAATCAACATGAATCAATTAACTATTTTTATTACAGGGCGTCGCTGAATACTTGATTCTGATTGGAAGAAATTGGAAATTGGAATTAAAAACTGTCAAGTCCATCTTCAAAGGGGTCCCTTGACCTCTGACCTCCAGATGTGTGGATGTAAATGGGTTCTCTGGGTCCCCACCAGTCTCCCCTTTACAGACATGCCCACTTTATGATGATCACAGTCAGTATAATCGTTTTATTTTCTCCTAATCTAAAACAGTGTATCTGAATATTTCTGTATCCAATGAGTCCAACTGGATTCATGTGTGATGATGTTAGTCCCCATAGGAGCCATTTCATTGATCACTGTATAAAATGACCTGTGGTGACCTCTAGGATAATCACAGCCTCTACTACTACTACTACTACTACTACTACTACTACTACTACATCCTGGTAACTAGAGACCTAGAGCATTCAGAGGATGGATGGCTTTCCTAACTACACTGACATTAAGGGGGTTTGTGAGACCTTTACACAACACTAGTGATCATTATCCAACTGCAGAAAAATGCAATTCCTGCAGAAATCTCCAAAAGTTTATGATCCCAAATCACAGTATGTATTTTTCTATAGTACTCCTAAAGGTCTTGGTGTCTTAATGTGGCATTTTGGAGGATTATTGATCATTTTTATCAATTCTCCAGTGGTGAAAATGGTTCAATTTAGCACCAAATCTGTGTAACAAATGGTATCAACCCATAAATTGCTGCAACAACTTATGAGACATAGTAGAGCCTGAGGATGGACATCAGATACATCTATTAAAATGATCTAAACCCTTACACACTCACACACAGTGAAAGAAACCCCCTTATTGTCAGTATTGCCATGCTAGCCCAACAAGCTAGCACGACCTGGTTACCTGGTTTCCTGGTACCGATGGATTCACCTTCACTTCAGCCCTGGAAGTGACGCATCTGCAGCCTCTGAAAGACAGCAAAGTTACCGGTTATCCACCTTAATGTGGATGTCCAGTCAGTGTTGATGGTAAATGTAGTGCTACAGCTTATTGATGGAGAATATTTCACAATATTACAGAAGATCTATGTGTAAAATGCATTAGACTGATTATCTAGATGTCTATTAGGCAGAATATAAATCTTAATTGATAAAAGTGCTATATAAATACAGTTCATCCTGCACAATCTGCAGATATTACTGAAAATACTAAATATTAGTATGATATTAATGCCTTAATGCCTGTTGAGCTGTCAGATATAAGCTGTATAATGAAGGGGAAATAGTCATAGATCGTAAAATAAAATATTATATGGATGAAAACTTCACCTCCATACAGAGGGAGATACTCCTGATCAGTGATCAGTGATCAGAATGATCAGAATATTAATAAAACCAAGATAATACAGGGGGACTAGTGGTCCTGAAAAGGTTAACAGGCTTGTTCACAGCACACATTTAGACGTATCACAGCAGGAAAAGAAGAGGTGATGCACATTTCATTAATGACGGCTCCGGTCCACGGAGCGGCTCAGTGGTTCGTGCCAGTGAATCCCAGAACCCTGAAGTAGTTCACCTCAGTGGAATGTTAGTTATTTTACTGCTGACAGCAACACCTGGGCTCCTCCTGCTACGACATGTCAGCATAACTGAGGCTGGTCCACAGACGGGGAGGAGGCGGAGCGACCCACTCAGTCTGATGGGGATAATTACAAATATTAGAATCATTATCATCATCATAATCACAACAAGAATATTAATAATAGCAAGAATTATTATGATAATGATTTCATGCTTTTTTTTGATTCGTTGTGTGTCATGTCCAGCTCTTTTCTCGGGTATTTCTGCCTCCTTTTCATTGTTGTTCCACCCGTAAAGTCACTGCTGTTTTGATTTTGTACAGAATAAAAAGTGGAGGTTGAATGAAGCAACATTTTAATTAATAAAACACAACAATAATATGATATATATTCTCAAATATCATAATGAGATAATTGTTTAGGGGAGAAACACACTGAACGTGACCAGCTGGAGTCACAGCAGCTAAACTTGGCTTTTTCTTTACAAATCTACGGCCATAATGAAATATTTGAAAGCATGCCCTGTGAATCCTAATATGTGAATATGTATCTGATAACCATCTCGTCGTCCTCCTCTCCGTATCTCTTCCTCCGTCTCTCCATCACATAGATGCAGACCAATTAGAGCATGTGAAATGGAAACAGTGATAAATATTTCAGTGCTGCTGTCACCGCTCTGCTGTTCTGTTAAAGGGAATCATATCCAGACAGGCTGCATTATATCCTTATTATATCCTGCTGCCATCGCTCTTATACCTGTCAGCCCCCCCCAAGTCGTTGGTCTCTGGGACTCTTCAACAATGCTCATTAAATATGTATCTACAGCATGAAAAAGGAAAATCACACAAGTGAAAGAAAAACCAGAATCAAAATCTTAAAATAATGCAAGTTCAAATATAGAGCTAAAATATTAATTAACATACATGGATAAGCAAACATGATGCAGTATGTAAGATATATATATGTTGGTCTCTTGATCACAACCAAACACTTGAACTTAATTATTATTATTTCACTGTTAATAAAAAAAGAAGCTATAAAGTGGTGCACACATCTGTGGCCTTTCTTTCTTATTTTAATATCCTCCTTACGTATCCGAGGATGTTATTACTATGTTATTATGTCAGGTCCATGTTGTTGGAGGCTAATGCTAATACTGTTTGAAGTAAAGGTACATTTTTAGGACGCTTTGTGGTTTTAATGTTGTTTTAAAACCGTCTCCTAGAAATATAGTGTTAATATTTTAATAAAACAATGAAATACCCTTCTGAATTCTGTAATGAAATAGATAAATGCATTATTTATTTTCTATTATGGCTGCTGATGTGCACAGCAATCAGGCTTATTGAAAATATCTAAAGGCCACGAGGACCAGCGACATCCTAACAGACCACCTCTTACAAAGAAAAGTAAATGTGAATTTATCACATGTGGAAAAACATTTCAGTGATTATGAAGTATTGCGCGTGTGAAATGTTGGCTGATCACAACGTCGAGGCACACAGGTAGTTTGATTTAAAAAAACAAACAAACAAGAAAAAAGTACTTTAAGATCTTAATAAAAATCAAACATACCTGACACAAACAGGCTCAGTGGTGATTCAAACTGTGACCTCAGTGATCCAGTTTCATCTCTTTCACCTTCCAGGCTGAGAAAAGTCGAAAAGCTTCAGTTGTTCTTTTAACGTAAGAAACACGAGAGATTTCTTCTCCTGCTTCTCCGTCTTCTGCTGTTAACTTCAGTGCTTTCTATTTTCTGTCCCTCAGGAATGTTTGCCCCTTTCTAACAGTTTTATAACAGCACTGCCTGTTAATGATGCTGGTTATCCAGATGTTAAAGCTTTAATTCTGCGATACACAAAAAACGAGCATCTGTTGGCACATAGAGCCAAAACCAGAGCGGCTGAACTGGGACCGAGCTGGACATAACGCTGATTATCAGACACACTTTTATGTCTCATAACAAACAGACATATGTTTAGTGTATTATTACCATAGCTAGGGACAGGAAAACTTCAAGCGCCTTTCTAATCACTTTTATTTATTATTCTCATGAAAAGCAAACATGGTTCACAGACACTCACAAACACTCAACTATGGAGTCATAAAAACAGATGTATTATACTGAAGATGGACGTGATTATGAACTAGTGAGCATAAAACTGGACCAGTGAGACTTGGATTATTGCTGAACCACTTGTTCAAAGTTTAGAGTGTTTTTTAGAGTTTAATGTTGACGTTTTCAGTCAGTTTTCCCTGAACAAACCATAGTTTGAGGTGAATATGTCAGTGTTGTGTTCACGGCTTGGTTCCTCTGTTACTGGTTAAAACTGCAGACCAGATCCTTGTTTCAGTGAGGTGATCCAAGTCCAGTCAGTCAGTATCATACGATTCATGTGACGAAATAGAAGTAGTAGTATAGTAGTAGTAGTAATAGTGTATATAAGAGTGATAACGTGAACACGGCTCTGTGTAACGGAGGCAACCTGGCTGAACCTGAAATGAGCAACAATGCTGCTTAATCTCTGTTAGGGACACACCCACATCCACCGTGCACACGCCTCAGGTGTCACCTCAGGTTGTCAGGTGTCGGGGTGACGAGGGTGAACATCCATCACGCAGACAAACAGGTAAGATGTGTGTGTGAAGGTGGGCGTGGATTACTCATAGTGATTACACAGCCACACTGTGGGGACTCGCCTCCTTCTGGGGAAGGTTGGGTTAGGGTAAAGTTTGGGGTTTTGATGTAAGGGTAAGGTTAAGGTAAGGTTTTGGGTAAGGGTAGGATGAGAGTAAGGTTAGGGTAAGGTTTTGGTTTTGGTTAAGGGTAAGGTTAGGGTAAGTTTAGGGTAAGGGTAAGAAATTAGGTAGTAGCAAACAACAACCGTGTGGTGCTAGCGGGGAGCAACGGTCTCAGTAAATCAGTGATACGTCCGTCAGGCTGCTGTTTGGAGGACGGGTTCTAGGGAAGCCGAAAACACCTGAAGACTGCGAGACCACGTCACCGAGGCAACACAGGAAAACAAGAAAGGAAGTTGAAAATCGCATACCAGCAATGAGATGAGCCCAAAGACCATAAACGCTGGTACTGGATCTGTACCCGGTACCGGCCGACACCACAGGTTGAGGTATCGGAGTCGGTATCAGGTATCGGAACATCTCTGGATAAGATGAACCTGCAGCAGTACTGCCTCCAGTCCTCAGAGTCCTCTTCTCCTCTCAAGAGATATTATTATTAAGTTATTATTATTTCTGGAAAACAAGAATCCGATGAATGCCGTCGTCTGCGTCTGGACGGGTCCAACTCTGTCCACTGGATGAGATGAACCGGTTCTGAGGATCATCACCAGTTTCTGACTGTGTGAATGTAAAACAGGGAGGGGCTCAGAACTGCCCATGTATAATCACCTGTGTTACCTCAGGATGAGCCCTGCATATCTACACAGGGAGCTGGTCCTGGTCATGGAGTCGGCCATGTTGGTCCTCCACGGTTCTACAGTGGCCCAGAACAGACAAACCACACCCCGGTTCTACAGAAAGAACAGGTTTTCACTCCCAACTCATCAAATAACGCTGCTTGGACAGCTCAGCACCGCAGACCGAAGCACAGGCTACCCCTCTGTCACCCCGTTTGGACCGACCGGCGACACAGTGTCCTTTCAAAATAAACTTGTGTTTTCACAGGAAGTTGGGTTCGGGCAACAGGGTTTAGGTAGGTTTTGGAAACGGTCATGGTTGATGTTAGCTTCACCGACGAACAACCTACGGGGTTGATGATATGATGAGACTTCTGATAATCTGCTGCTGATGAGCCAAAACATGAAGTATTTGGTTATTAGTGAAACTTAAACTAAAGTATAACGTCACAAGATGCTCTATTTCCCCTCAAAAATAACACGTAAAATTAATACCTTATAATATTATGGCCTTTCTCTTAAACCTGACTTTATTCTCATAACATTACAACTGTTTTCTCTTAAACCTCTGACTTTATCCTCGAAATATCAGATTGATTTATTTTTTCCTCAATGTGACCCGATCACTCTGTCGTATTATTCAGACGCCACTTTAGTCGACGTCCTAAAAACTTCCCCACAACGTCGCCATCTGAACTTTCTGATTATCTGCAGCACTGACAGTGTTTGAGATGTTTTCCTCTGTTTTGTTTGTCTTCTTCTTCGTCTCTCAGTATGAACCCTGAATGAACTCAACGCCCTGTAACTCATCTCAGCTGCTGTTACTCTACAACCACCTCTATCCAGCGCTGCCCCTCTGTGGCCAACAGGCGCTACTGGGCTCTGCAGAAACCAGAGACATGGGAAAAGCCACATCCTGAACTCTGTTTGCCCAGCAACAGACACACTGTGGCTCTATATAAAACAGCTCCAGCAGCAGCAGAGCACAGACTGAGCGGAGGAAGCAACAGCAGGATGGTTATTATCTCTTAGAGGCTGATACTGTGATACTGACCCCAGACACCTCATCAGTCCCCTCAGTGCATCTTAAAGCTGGGCGGTAATGAACTGGAGCCTCCTGACAGACCAGAACTGATCCAGATTCAAACCAGGTGTGAACCAGACATCGTGTTGTTGTCGATCTGCGTCTGATCATCCATCACGTATTAATTTATGACACATGCAGCACATTTTTCACTCCTGAATATTCCATCAACATAATATCCACGATAATATATAGTGGATATATAAATTAATACAATTTTAAATTGTAAGCATGTACAGTCAGAAAATTTATAAAATATGTAAACGACTAAGAAAATAAATGTGGAAATATAAGGAGGGATAGATAAGAGGATAAGATAAGATAAGATAAGATAAGATAAGATAAGATAGTACTCTATTGATCCCCAGGGGGAATTCAGGATAGAAATGTAAATAGAAATTGTGAAAATAAAAAAGAAATTCATTAAAGGAAAATATGGAAATGGTATTATATACATATAGTATATATCTGCAGAAAAAGAGTAATTTATATTCCAAAATAAATATATATTCTTAAAATAATGTGAAAATAGAAAATTCTTATAATTATTATCTTATTTATTATCTTTATTTTGTCGTTACTTTTAATAACTATATTTATTTCTCTTTATGTTTCCAAATTATTAGGTTAATAATTTATTCTTTTCTTAATCTTTTACAGATTTATATTTTTTATTTTCCTTGTGTAATAAAATTAATGGAATAATTTCTAATTTTGGGAATGTACAGTTTATACAAACCAGGATGTCGTGCTTTATATGGAGTCATAGGAGAGTCATTAAGAATAATAGTAATAGTAATAATAATAAAGAATAAAAAGAAATGTGGAAATATGAAAAGAAATGAATATAAGGAAAATATAGGGAAAAGCAAAAGCAATAGGGAAATAAATACGGAACAATAAAGGGATATAAACTTATAAATAAATGATATTATATAAATTAAAAACATTTTTAAATATACAGAAAGAGTAACAACAAATAAATGTGAAAATGAAAATTTGATGCATTTTGTTTCCACATTTATTTATTTAGTAATTTATTCTTTTATTTATTGATCTTTATTTTTACAGATTTTTACAGATGATTATTTCCGTGTGATGCAATGCTTTATATGGAGTCCAGTGTTAAAAATAATAAAAAAATAAAAAAAATAAATGTGGAAAAATAATGGGATAAATAAAAGAATAGAAATGTAAATAAAAACAAGGAAATATATAATATATACATGGGGAGAGGAAACCCAAAACAATAGGGAAAGAAAAATGGAAAAATAAAGGGATAAAAATAAATTATTTAAAAATATAAAAATATAGAGAGAAAGTAAATTAAATGCAAAAAATTAAAGCTTTTTATTAACAGCTTTTTAAAAAATATTTTTAAAAATGTTTACAATGATTCTTACTCAACAGGCTTGTTTTGTGTTGTCACATTCAGTGTCTCCTTCCTTCGTCTGGTCATTGCTCTATATTAATTATTAATTTATTAATTCATTATTAATAAAGGTTCATCTTATCTTATCTTATACCTGGTTGTTTTCGCTGTACTTCTCTGATGAAGGACTGTTTAGCAGACAGGAAAAGCTCTGGGAACCGTGGCCGGATACCTATGTATAGCTTAAATAATAATCCAAACTTTAAAAACAGAAATACATAAAATACTGACATGTAGACCAACTGTATACTTATATATATATATATACTTTAAAAGGTTGTCTTACACCCCTTAAAGTGAAGACAGTTGGGAACCAGTGGTCTCTAAAAGAAAACAGGGTACCTTTCTCCTTCATCTACCATATGAATCAACACAGAAACAGGACAGAATGTGTTTTTCTTTATTTGCAATAAAAAATAGGTATAAGAGCTCCCTTTACAAATATACCAGGGAAATGCAGCACATTGTGAACTGCAGAGGAGTCACAAACATTTGGAAGGACAGAATTATACAGAGAAACAGTGCATTTAGATGCACACTAGTAACGCAATCACAACCACAACCGTCTGTCACACGACAACTTAACCAGCTTAAAGTTAAGCATCACGTGACTCTCGCCGTTTCATTTGATCCCTTCCTTCACTATCGACTTTTAGTGTAAACAAACATTCAGTGTTTCTCACCAAAACAAACTGAATCTTCAGAAAAAAACATTTTCAAAGCGACACTTTGAATATTTTGAAACCTGCATTGCTTCCATCAGCTAGTCGAAACACCGTTGATGCACCAGAATCGACTGTCATCAGGCGTAGAGCAAAAACCACAAAACCACTTAGTTAAATTTAGGGGAAAATATTGTGTTTGGGCTTAAAATAACCAAGTCTGAAAAGCGAAACTTCAGATGGGGAACAAAGACACGTAATATGAACCTGGTGCCTTGTTTCGGTTTGAGTCCCATCCATTACCACCAACCTCCTCCACGTACAGAGCTGTACACCACCTAAACTACAGCGCCTGTCACTCCGTCACAATTACTACGGTCTCTAGACATCTTTTACTCCTTTGCTGATAAATGATAAAACCTAGCAGTGGGTGTAGCAGGGCCCTACTGACCCACATCTATGGGGCTGATAACCACTGATGACGCCCATATAATGACCTGATGGCAGCTGATCATAAGTGTAGTAAATGTCAGCAGGAACCTGTACTGGGTCACCTGTGTGCTGTTGCACAGGGTCCAAACCAAACCCACTCATAAAAGCACTGCTCTACAGCACTGCTAGTGAGTGCCGCCTGCACAGTTAATCGAATAGTAATCATGATCATGATTTTGGCTTCCCACAATTACATGAAAGTGAGTGCCTGACATACTGACATTTAAAATGCTTGTTCTGCTCATTAGAAAACACTACTGCATGTCAAATCAAGTGCTTCATAAACTAACAGCCACCAGCCGGCGGTCAAGCTTTTTTTGCTTTTGGGTATAGATATTATCTATACAACCAATGCATCTCTGATTAAACTGAGAGCATAAAATTGTTTCTGGCCTCTGTATGTTGCTAACTGTGCTCTCGTATTGCACCACATTGAAGTATTTAATTTAAAAAATGTAGCTAACAGTGTAGGGTGAATATTCCTGTGTTTTTCCATATTGCAGAAAAAATAAATTGCAATGTCAGTTTTGTGGTGCAGCCCTGATTTGTACATTAGTAGGAAATGAAAGGAGTTTATTTTAATGTGATAATAAAAATATGCAGTCGCTAAAATCTATGACTAATCTTGATAAATAATTGGATTTATCACAACAATCGTGATTATCATTTGGCCATAATCATGCAGCCCTACATTATCTCACTACTTACATAGCTACTCACTTAAGAAACCAATGACCAGAAACCTCCAGAGTCCGACATAAGGACTGAGCACATACAGCGATCTGTTGTACGGAAATAACAGACGTAACTGACCAATCAGAATTTGAGTATTCAACAGAGACGCGGTGAAGTCCCGCCCCTTTCAGTGGACCATCATGGGAGCTTTTTCGTCACCTTACTCCTACTGGGATGAACTCAGGCAGCAACAGGCTGATCTTTCTTTCTGACAACGACACCACGAGTCTCTGATAAAACACGTCAGGTCAGATCACGTTTCATAGCTACGTTAGCTCGCTAGCTAGTGCTGGTGACGTATATTGTGCAAGACGAGAGATGTAGTTCATTGAGCGGTTTCACGCTAAACTGAATGATACTACAACAAACTGAAACTTTCTTTACTTGCAAAATTACCTTTTAAACTGACAAACATCATGTGTGTGATTCACGGTGTACTTCAAATGGGATCAAAATTAATGTTCTTGTCAACAGGAGATACCAAAAGAAGGAACAACACAAAATCCAAAATATGTCATGACAAAGGAGCAATATTCAGCATGTTTGTGCGTATCCTCGAGGCCCGGCAGTGTGTTCTGGAGAGAAACACTTCATATAAACGTGAGTCATTTTTGTTTACAAGAAAAACTGCTGTAATTGCACGGCAGTGTGCACGTAAATGTACTGAGAGAAAAAGAGCTAGAGGAAAGATAGAGGGTGAAATGTTCCTTAAATTAAACAATCAAAAGGCCTCAGAGTTACATTGATATACAGATAAATCACCCAAACGAAGATTTCACCACACACATACACTTAAGGGCATAGCAGAGAGAGAGAGAGAGAGAGAAACGAAACAAGAAAATATACAATCAACCCCGATAAGTAAGTCTGTAGTTGAAGTCCCAGAGATATGCTACAACAGGACATAAAGGTTCCAGATCAACGGAGTCTGGGAGGATCTGAACCTGAATCTGCATGTTCCTAAACGCACCCAGAACTTTGTGCGATCGCCCGACAAGTGGAGCATGTAGTGTTTGCATCTCACACAGTGTAGTCTGTGGGTTTTTTTTAGTGTTAGCATGAGCATAATCACGACTCTCATGGCGCCCTTTACTTTCTATCAGACAGTCTGAGGTACACACCCACCGCCGGGTGAGGGGTCGAGGTGGCAGATAGAAAGCTCCGGGTTCTTGCGCATGAGTTTTGGCTCAGTCAGGAAGATTTTGTGATTTATGCTTGACGCACGTGTCCGCAGGGCAAAAGTGACCATCAGACAATTAGCAGGGGGTGCTTACTGCGCTGCCGGGTTTTCCGCCAGCCCGTGCACACATTTTTCTAACTACGCAGAGAAACTTTGAGAATGTTGGTTTGCCACTAGAAGAAACCTACACAGAGTATAAAAATGTTTCTGCGGCACGATACCGCGTCAGCTTGTGATTATGCTTTACAGCGAAGCAGCTGCTGCGCAACTCGCTAAACAGATGCTTTAAACGCAGTCTGGAGAAAAACATCCACATCCTACAGCCGTACCAGTACATTCACTTTAGTGTTGCCGTCACGCCACGTGCGTTTGCTTCATATTTCAGTAAATGAGCTTCTATTTCGACTGAACAGACGGTCACAGCTGTGGATGAGGGCGCCCCACGGCTCCGTGGCGCACTAACTTGAAATACTGCTAGCAGGAACAACGAGGGGCTTTTGTTTCTTCATAACAGAGCCAGATTATCTAAATGATCTTAACAGAAGTGAAACAGCTTGACCTGACAACAGAGAACAAGAGGTGAGAGGTTACTCAGTCAAGAGATGGGTTGTAGCTCAATTGATCCGGTGAGAAGATGCAGCCTGACACTCCTGACATAACTGACTCTGAAAGGCTGCATGGCACAGCAAGGAGCTCATGAAGTCATGTAAACAATCGTATGAATGAGTCAAGGAATAACCTAATTAACAGATGAACGAATGGATTGCTGAACTGCATAGAAGCCCAAGCTGTTCTGGTTCCGGTCCCCCCTCCCCCGAGCGGCTGGGCAATCACCGCGGCCTCTTGCGTGTGACGAAGATGAGAACCCTGCGGATGGCGATGAGGCGATCCTTGAGGGAAGTCATGGACAGGATGGTGAGCTGGGCTCGGTTTTCCAGAGGAAGGACAGCGAGCAGCCACCAGCACCAGGCCGGACCGCTGGGACTGGCCTGCAGGACAGAACAGAAATACATGTAGGGTTGATCTTTAAACTAAAAGGGAACCTTTCTAGAGCATCTTTGACAAGACCCAGACCAAACCGAGAGGACGGTGGTCAGGCAGTCTGGATTTGGTTCTAAATTGTTCCACTAATAGTCAGTGCTATTGTCTATCTTGTTGAATCCAGCGGTACATGTCCACCAGGTCCGATGGGACGCTGCTCCACTCAAATGGCCATTCAAGCAGTGACGGACCATGTCTTTGAATGCACCTGATTGGTTCCTGGTTTTCTGCTTGTCGTTTCAACAGGAAACAACATGGCGGCCTGCTTATAAACTTTCTGTTTTCTGTCCATCTAAACCAGGGGTATTCAACCAAAATTTAAAGATCCACTTAGACAAAATGTCTTGAAGCAAAGGTCCGGAAGATCATAGTGTCGAACTATTTAGTGTGATATACTGTATATTTGAGTAGCCTAGTAGTCATATTTACATCTGCATGTAATCAATACCTGACTGTCAAATCAAATGAATTCAGTACGATTCAAAAACTTTTTGACAATATTTATTGTCATGTGACAGACCAGTGATCATATACTGTATATCAATTTTTTTTAAATCTGTCAGTGGCCAAACAGCAGACTGGCTTCTTATCTCATCACGTATTTATGTGCTGGTGGTAAATGTAGTGAGACTGTGGGCGCTACGCAGCCCGTTTGCTGACCTGTGGGTCCGAGTCTTTGCTGGGAAGGTGTCCGAAGTGGCTCAGGATCTGGCTCTTCATGTTGTCCTTCAGCGAGGTGAACCAGTTGTTGGCCTGCTCGTACACAGAGTTGTGCAGCTTGAGGAGCTCCACCAGCTCCTCCCCCTCCACCTGACGGGACGCAGATTTTATTTATTGTTTTGTAAAAAACAAAGGAAAGATGGCAGAGGGTACATAATTTTCAGCTACAAATATATTTATTTATTTTACTAATTCTCTCTTTGATGAATGAGCTTTATCAAGCATTAGCTTTAAAATAGTTTAATTAGCAGCCAAGGCTGCCGGCTACATTTATCCATCATAAAACTATTTTTATCTGTTCTGTTCGTTTTTAAAACAGAACCTGTGATCGCACATTTACTCTACTGTATCGTTAGTCTCTGTCTCCGATGCTTTTCAAACCAAAGCCATTTCCTGTAATTCAGCACTTGAACTACACAAGGCGCTGTACTGGCTGGCTCACTGCCTCCATGGAGACGCTGCACACAGAAAGTGTCGTGCATCATAACTTACACCCAACTAAACAATGATGAAATTCGTAGCCAACTATATTTATAATAAATATTACTATATTAGCTGTTGCAGCCCTATAAGTATGTGCTCATTGTGTGTTGATTAGTGCGAGAGAGTAAAGGTGGATAGTGGCTTAATTCACCAGTGGCTCAGAGGAGGGAACTCTGAGTGGCTCAGCTGTCACAGAGCAGCTCGGGGCAAAAGCCTGAGTTCTACTTAGTGCGACATTTCTTTGACAGCAGCTTGATGAAAAGCATCTTGAATGGCCGGCTCTAACAGACAACACACAGCTCACCTTCTTGTCTTCCAGGTACTCTATCTTCGCAGTGTTGTAGCCATCTCTCTGTCCGTGGCTGAGCACCTTGAACCGCGACACGCCGATGGTGTCGACCACCGAACGACCGTCGGGAAAGAACTTCACATCTCGCACCTGAAAGACAGAACAGAGTCTCTGTTATCTGACTGCAAACAGCCGAGCGGTAGCCTCCTGCACCACCACAATAGAAACACACTCACCTCCAGCATGCAGCCGTGGTCCGCGAAGCCTTTGAGGTCATCGGCTATGCACATGCCGAACTGCTTGGTGCCCGTCTCCATGGAGCGGCGGATCATGAGGCGGTAGCGCGGCTCAAAGACGTGCAGCGGGCAGGGGATGGTGGGGAAGGCCATGGTGCACACAAAGATGGGAACTTCCTGGTTCAAGCTACAAGAGACACAGTGGAGATGTTTTTGAGACGGCGGTGTTTGTGTTGCTCGGGATGTTTGAGAAAGCAACAACGCGCTTTCACCAGCCATAGTCCGGTTGGCTGGTTCGAATCAGAGTGAAACCGATAATTTTGGTTCACTTTCTGTTTAGTCTGGTTTGGTTTCACACTGCACAAATTAAAGTGGACCAAACAAAAAAAAAATAAGTTGTTGAGGGCTTGTAAGAAGGAGCGAATTTATCATTTTTGTCTCGAGAGCTGCCTCAGACTTTAACTTGTCACTGATTTACTGTGAATCCCTTCTCCAGTTTATGACTTTATTTAGTGTGTTCTGCATGTTCAGGTCAGCTCTTTTCCACTCATGTTAGCCTGCCCTTTACCTGTTTACATCTCAACCAATGACCACACAGGCAACATGCATTTTGGTTCACTTGGAAACAGTCTGAAATGAACTCGATTACAATTACTGCGTTCACAACCACCCAAACGAACTGCACCAGGGTTTGATTAAAACAGACTAAATGTTTGCTTGTGAAAGCACCCTTGAGGTTTTTAAGACCACTTAATCTTATCTGGAACTAGCAAATCAAGTGAGCAGAATTAGCTGTCAAATGAAAGGAGTCCAACTTTATATGGAAAACCAATTGATTTCATTGTTTTTCTTTTTTGTATTTTTTGGTCATTTTAGATGTTTCTGCAGCTTGTTTTTGTTAAATAGGAGTAGAAAACAAACAAAACTTAGTAACCGCATGCTGAAATAACAAGTTAAAACTTTAAAATCCACATTAGCTCAGACGTTTATCTAAAAACACACATTTCTGATGCTGTAACTGGTGAATTCAGATACAGAGCAATGTTCAGTGTCTTTGCATGAGTGTGTGAAACTGACTTGGACAGCTCCTTCATCTCCTCTTCGTGGATTTTCTTCCTCTCCGCCAGTTCGTCTCCGAGGTAACGCTGCAGCACCTCCTCCATCAGCAGCGTCTTGTTGTAGCCCCTGGTGGCCAGATACTGCAATGACAACACACAGACACCATACTGAGCATAAACTATGTTCATCTATTCATCCTTGGGCCTATAAAATATCAGAAAATAGAAATTTTAGATCTGAACAGTCAAACATCAGTAGAACAGGTTAAAATATTGCATCTCACATTTTTCAAGTTGTTTTACTACTTTCTGTACTAACTTTCTGTCAACAAACTAATTAGATAAACAATAAACTGATCCAGCATTATCACAAATGGCATCACCAACGATATTATTACCTGCTCAGTAAAGTGGTGAAACCCCACTCTGAGCACATTTTGACTGTAGAAAATGTGTGTGTACCTCAGACAGGTTCTCCTTGCACAGAGGGCAGTTGGAGTTGTGGTCCAGGCAGCGCTCCAGACATTTGAGGCAGAAGGTGTGTCCACAGGGAGTGGCCACCGGCTCGTAGAACAATCTGGAGGACAGACCAGACGACACATGACGAAAGGCACACAGGCCAACACTGGCTGCAGTTGAGTACTTCTGATACCAGTATCAGAAAAGTGTCCGTTAATAAATGCTACGAGGCTACAAGCTACAACTCCTCAGCCGGAAGTCCAGAGCTACTTCCTGTATCTGCACCGGCTCTCTCTTAAGGTGGACCAGCTTTCCTCCTTAAAGTGACGAGATGTTCCTCTGAGTTTTTCTCAGCTTTTTAATTCATTATTAATATTTCTTTTAAATGTTTCACCATGGCGTTAATTGATTAAAATTCTTCATATCGGTTATCGGTGAAAAGTTTAATTCTTAATATCCCTAATATATACATTTGCATAAAGCAGCATATTTGCCCACTCCCATGTTGATAAGAGTATTAATGCTTGACAAATCTCCCTTTAAGGTTCATTTTGAACGGGTAAAAATGTAAGATTAATCATGGTCAATCATGTGATTAATCGCAATTAAATATTTTAAGCGACAGCCCTAAATTTAAGATATTCCTTTAAGTTTAAGTCAATATTGTTGGTCCTATCTGTTGCCAAAACTTGTGAATACAGTGTGTGAATGGAGTTAATGTGTGTGTGTGTGTGTACCAAAACAGTGTTTCTTAAATGGGGGTGCTAGTATCTTTAGAGGTATTTCA
Organism: Pterois miles; assembly: GCA_947000775.1. Lineage (NCBI taxonomy): Eukaryota > Metazoa > Chordata > Actinopteri > Perciformes > Scorpaenidae > Pterois > Pterois miles. The sequence goes on from CAMQGK010000637.1 coordinate 29,327,668, forward strand.
GGGGGTATGTGACATTTAAGTAAATCTATTTTCAGTGCTACCATTAGCTGTCTTAAACTGCCAACAACTAAAGGGGATACATTATAGAAAAATGTCTGAGAACCTTTGAGAACCACTGTACTAGAACCACAGCTGTAACTAGAACACTAGACTGTGTGTAGTCACCTCATGCAGAGCGAACACTCCATGTCTCCACTGTCCAACAGCTCTGCAGGAAACGTCCTCCCTCCACACTCCCAGCTCGTCTGAACGCCGCTCGCCTCGTCTGTACAAAACATCACATCATCATCACTCTGTCTACAAAGCAGAGAGGACAGATTTCTGCTTCGTCCTCTAAAAAAGCCTGAAACATGTCCAGGCGTATAGAGTGTGTTTGATATTCAGGTCATTAAAGTTGTATCACACGGCTGAGTCCCTGCTCCGTTTAGTTGGAGTTAAGATCAGGTTTAAAAATGTTTAGGGGAATCATATCATGACGACACCATCATACCATGTCATTTTACATTGAACGTTAAAACTACTATGTAATATGTTTCACATTTATTTAGTCATTTTTATAGTGCCCAACAAAAGCATTGGCACCTAACAAGCTGCACTGACTCAACTGGTCTAGTCCAAGCTGCCTAAATACATCTCAAAGTTACTTGTATGTTACGAAGCATCCAAACGTCTAAGGTCATCTGAGACAGGTTTACTCAGTGTTCCCTGGATCGATGCTACAGCAGCCACAGGACTGCTGTAAAAATAGTATATCAGTGAATCAGGACCTACAACATTATTGTTTACTGTGGCTTTTAGATCCATAACTTCTTTTTAATCTGTGACTGTATTGTGACTGATGTATTTCTGTGCCACGTGTAAAGCATTTGAATTGCCTTGCGAGTCAATGATTGTTTGACATGAAGTTACCACAATAACGCACTAATTACTCACTGATGAAGGTAATTACTGTCATCACTTGTTCCTTTCTTCTTCTGCATTGCAGACAATCAGATAATGATTGCGTAACACTTTTAATGGATATGAACAAAGAAAGTAAAAAAAGAAGTAAAAAAAAATTGTTTGGCAATCTTTGTTGCATTTCCTGCTTTGTTTGCTTGTTCATATGCAACTTCAATATGGAGGACAGAACCTACTAAAATCAAAAATAAATACAAAAAACATTAAATATGTCATTGAATGTAGCAAAAATATTCAAAATAATTGTAGCCATTAATTAATTGATCAAATGTGACATTTTATTAATTATTTTACTTTACTATTTTACTTATATTATGTATTTATGCATTTATTTATTTATTTATTTTAATATTAATTTAGTATTTTTGCACAATTAATGACATTTAATTAATTTGTTTATCAAGTCATTTATTTATGGATTGATTTATTTATGATTTTGGCAAGTTCCATCCTCCATATAGGAAAAGCTGATATTTCCTACTTTACTTAAAAGCAACATGAAGACATATCATTTGTGCACTGAAACTGGACCAGCAATGACTTATTTTACTAAACGATCAATTTAATAATTCTGTCATTCATCAATAATTAATAAAAAAAAATCCATACTTAAAGTGAAAGCAACATCCAAACAGTGACAACAACGAGAGTGAATAATTTTGAATTTATGGCAAAACTCAGATTCTCCTACCAGGTCTGAGCAGTTTGGATGGAGGGTTGAAGACCGCGGAGGGTCCGTCTCCGCTGTGCTTCCTCTTGAGGCCACCGGGCGGCGCCGGCAGCGCAGCCAGAACGTTGGCCAGGGTCTTGGTGCTGCTCTCCCCTCCGCCATGATCGGATGATCCACCTGGAGACGGAGCAGAGAGTCTGGGGGACGAGTCGTCCACTGGAGCGCTTTTAGTCACAATGAACTCTGGGTCCTGGATGGACGGGCAGACGGACGGACGGACGGACGGACAGACAGATTAGTGATTACGTTACGATTATGAAGGGATGATCATTTTCACACTCCTGACAGCAGCAGTGAAAATACAGCATAACAAGAGCATAAGAATAAGATGATAAATAGAGAAATAAATAAAAGAATAAGTACATTTTAAAGAATGTTGAAGTTTAAAAACAAGTAGATAAAAGTATAAATAGCTAACGAAAAGATGTGGAAATATAAAAGAGAAATAAAAGAATACACAAAGGGAAAGGCAAAAGCAATAGTGAAAACAATTAGCAAAAATAAAGAGATAAAAATGAATTAATTTATAAAAATATATTATATCTGCATATATAAATATTAATAACTTTTTAAAATATATATTAACAATATAATATTTTACAAGCAATAAAATACTTTCAAAAAAGATTTGATTACATATATGCAGAAATAAATGAACAAATAAATGTCAAAAAATAAATGAAAAAGGTTTTAATAAATCTTTTCTATTTTATTTGTTTTAAACGCGTTTCCACACTTAATTTCTTATTCTTTTACAGATTTATTGTATTTTATTGCACTCCTCTGACTCCATATGTAAATATCTCTATGAACTGTGTGACTGATTTCAGTGACCTGCCAAAAAAAAGTTATAAAAAATAAATATTACAGAATTATGTTCTTATGAGTGTTCGGTATTTGACTAAGATAAGATGTCCTGTGTTTGTTCGTCGTGCGATTAAGATAAGATGTCCTGTGTTTGTCACAGGTGTTTCTGTTGCTGTCGGTGGGCGGAGCTTCATTAGTGAGGTCACCTGTGAGGAGGATCCAGGTTTCTGTGTGAGCGGCCTCAGGGACCTCAGCAGGGCCGGGGGTTTGATGAGGCGGGTGGCCACCCCCCCCTGCAGCGGGTGCAGCGGCGCTGGCATGTCCTCGTTCTCAAACACAGACGAGAACACCTCGCTGAGGACCTGCAGGACCAATCGAGATGAGGGCACATGATTAACGTTCACGACACGCATCGACAGAGATCACTGTTTTTTACCATTTCCATTGCAGGGAGCTCCTCTCACCTTCTGAGCTTCCAGTTTGACTTTGGTCCAGTTGGGCTTTAGCGCCACGCACATCAAGTATTCCTGCAAGGCCTCATCATTCCGGCCCGCTTCACTCAGCGCCGTGGCTTTCAGACAGTGAGCCTGAATTAAACAAACAAATATTGTGCCAAAGTGTCATTGACGTATTCTGGTATTTTCTTGCAACAGCCCTCAAAGTTGCCATCAGTTCTGGTCAACAGGTTTTATTGGCTGTGTTGTGATGGATCAGTGTCATCACATCATTGCATTTTTATTATAAACCTCACCTTTATACCAGATGTGCCTCGTTTAGCAGATTGTTTTCAAATCTGCAGTAAGTTTGAAAACTAAGGCTGCTGTCTAATCAAAGTCGACTCAGGTTTTTCTTTTCGCATCTTTTGTCCTTGTGGCTGCTAAATACACTCATAGAGCCATAAAGTTGTCTGCCTGCTACCATAGAAATGATGTATTTGAAGGGAAGATTTGCAGATTTTCAATTGACTGTGTCTCTGCAGTGTAGCCCATGGAGCTCACCTTCACTCCTGACCAGAACACACCGACAAACTCTGCAGACTTCAGGTAGCTTATTGTATATCGATAGCACATATCAACCTACAGTTTTGCACTTTAATATGTAAACATTGGTTTACATTTTGTCTTGTGCTGCATTAAACAATAACATACTGTTTGTCAAAATAAAAGGAAATTACATGAAATGGTCAGTTAGATTTTAAGGAGCAAAATTTATTGATTATTCAGTAAAGAAATATCAATTAATCGATGGAAAATGAGACATGACTGGCAGCCCTATTGAAGACATCATGTGTATAATGCATCACTAATAGCTTTGGCACCAGCTCATAATGTTATATATTTATGGACGGTGTCCAACTCCTTTCCTGTTCACTTTATTTTAGCTGAATTGTATTCTGAGTTGTCCTGTTTACTGTGACCTACAGGGGCAGTTTGACAGCAAGAATTAGAACAACTTTCATATGCTTGTGCACATGAGATCCCAGTTAAAATTAGTTTTAAACAGAGATGTATTTAATTGTTCCTTGCAGCTCCATTTCAACCCCGTGTCTCACCTTCGCCCAGAGAGGTTTCATCCTACAGAGGCTGCTGGCGTCCTGCATCGCTTGACTAAAGTTCTTCATCTCCATCTGCAGCTCTGCCCGTTGACACAGCAGTCGGCCTGAAGAGGGCGCTGGAGACCACAGGGGAAAGACAAACACACACCATCAGGTCAGTGGATAGGCCTCCGGGGGATGGACCAGTTTTTCTAGGTCTATCAAAACTAGGTCAACAATCTAACATGTGGCCACAGACCTATTTCACATGTGACAATGCTGTGTAACTTATGCAGTGATATAACAACATATAATCAGTCATGTCAGTGGATAGTTACCATTGTGTTTTTAGTTACAACATGGCCAGGTTTGTGTACCACATTAGCAAATGACACACTTTAAAAGTTGATATATGAATAAATACTTAATGCACGCAATTTGCACTTTTATAACGTCCTGACTGTCACCAGTCTTTTCATTTCTAAAAGGACCATGAAGTTCCAGCCTGATGAGAGTATTATATCAACCAGGGCTTTCATTAGGTAAAACGTATTATATGTTAGGGCTGGGACCATACCATACTATCATTATACTGTACTGTGCCGATTCAAAATGAATTTCAATTTTTAAGTATTGCAATTCAATATTCTGATTTACTTTGATTGTTATTAACTTTTTTTTTTACCACTAGACCATGGAGGAAAAATTGAATCAGACACTTCTGGGGACTTTTACTTTGTAAAATCTCTAAACGAATCCAGTAAAAACGTCTGATTTTCAGCATGTCTGTAGTCAGAGATGACCTGAAGTCAAATATATCAGGATCACTGTCAGGAATTATTATTTTATATTATTGTATTGCAATATTATATTACATTTTTTATCAAGCAACACAAAAATCAAAGAATAAAGACATTTCCTCATAAATTAGTGGTGTTTTATTTTTAATTTATCAGGGCCATGTAATGTTTTATACTTCTGCTGAATATAATCCATCAGTCTGATTTCCATAGATGGATTCTGTAGATCCAGTTCCCTTTGTTAACACCTTATTTTGAAAAGCGGCCGTAGTCCCAGGTGTCTACTTCCTCTAACCTCTCCAAGGTGGTCTCTAGCTCTCCGTCAACTCCGTTCTCTTTATCCATCCATGGTCAGCTCCATCGGGGCCGTTTGAATGCATTTAACATAAATGTCAGTATATGGAGCTCTACAGTCGTAGCGTCGGCCCGTCGGACCACGGAGACGAGAGCGACGGCCGGCCGGACCGCACGTTACCGCCGTACGATGACGTTTCCCGTCCGTGACGGAGTTAGCGTGCAGCTTTAGCCGTGATGTCTAGCTCTGCTTTTCCAAAGTGTTTCCCTCCTTTACTGGATGTGTAGTGTTTACCAGGTTGGATTTAACATGGAGGGTGGAGGTCGGATCCACGCCCACCCTCCACCCTTTAATACTTTCTGAGGTTTGTTCTGGTTGATGGATACCGTACAGATATGACGTCACGTTACTCAGACTACCACAATAAAAGAGCTAACTTCCTTCTACCTCCACATAGACTCAGATGAAGCAGATATATCAATTCTGGCAGTAAAAAAAAAAAAAAAAAATCAAAATCATCTAAAAAAAATGCATGATACATAAGTGAAGCAATATAAGATAAGATATTCCTTTATTTGTCCCACAGTGGAGAAATTTCCAATATCCTACAATATCAACAATCAATATCAACATAACAATATCCTATCATATGTGGCCTAATGTACGAATTCAATACACACATTTGTGGAATACTATTTAAAACTGCACATGGTTGCTATCGCGGTTATTCTTCTGAATTTAAGTCTGTTAGATTTGTTTCCTGGTAGTCATGCAAATGCACTTATAACTTAAATAACAACTGTTCTTTTTTTGTCCTTGGTTTGATTACAAGTGATAGTTTCGCATTGACTCACTAGGTTCAGGATCAGAGACTGTTCATACACAACAGGGACAACGGTTTCCTTACAGCTCACTAGTTGTTATTGACTTTTACTGTGTTAACCACTAAAAATGTTATTGGTCTGTTGCCTTTGGCACTTTATGGGAGGAACTTTGGATCCTGAAAGACTTTGGAAAGTTATTCTAGAAACCATTTTCCAAAAGCTGGGACTCTCATCATCCTGAACACTGAACAGAAGGTGAAGAAGCTGCCTGAGCTACAGCAGCTGAGAGTCAAGCACAAAGACAAACAAACAGCAGGAGGACAGACACCGTTTACACAGCCGTTATCTGAGACTACGAGGACAAACGCTGGCAGCACGACTCCTGGAGAACGACAGGTGCCTCTATCACTGAAGTCTAGCAAAGTCTAAATCTAATTTTTTCAGCTACTAAATGAAAAACTCTAATTAAAACAATATAATGCCTGTGTTTCACATATTTTTTCATTATTTTGTTTGGTTATTTAGAAAGATTCATGCAGTTTAACAAAGTCTAAATTTAATTTTTTTCAACTACTAAATGAAAAACTAATGCAAAAATATGTGAAACACAAGCACTATGCAGTTTTATTTATGTTGTTTTATTATCTAGAAAGATTCATGCTGACCAAAATCAACAGCTATTTTCTTGTTTTTTGTTTTTTTTTAATTAAGTTATGAAGGCTAGCTGGCAAGCTGTTGAGTCAATTTCCGGTTTTGCCGAGCCGATCCAGTCTGCAAGTTTAAACTGGGCCAGCATTTGTCATTAGAGCCGGGACAATACACCCTTCTCCTGAATTGATACTTGGGTGTAGATTTGATATGTTTTGGGACTTTTAAGTATTGCAATTCAATATTATGATTTATTGGGATTTTTTAACACTAGACCATGGGAAAAAAATGGATGTTAATACTTTAATAATGTTTGATTTTCAGCATGTGTGTAGTCAGAGATGTCCTGAAGTCAAATATATCAGGATCATTGGCAGGAATTATTTATTATACTTTTCCCAGCACTTTTTTCACTGCTGTTGAAAATAATCCTGTCAATACTCAGACTACCACAATAAAAGCGCTAACTTCCTTCTACCGCCATGTGGCCTCAGGTGAAAAAACAGACAGTGGGAAATCAGACTTTTCATGGGCAACAAGGCAAAATGACACCAGCATTGTTAGTGAACACTCAATGGCTGGGCAAATCCCAACAAGTGGGCACTGGAGTCTCAGCTGTACACTATGATGGGAAGCGTGTCAGACCAAACACAGTAGGAATTACCGTTCACTGCAACATGATTGCCACAAGATGGTTGTGCTTTACCAGAGACGGTGTATGACCTACATCCTCATCGCTTCTTCTCACCAAAGAGACACAACGCAAGATAAACGTGGCAGTCGCGGTGAAGGAATTTCCTCTGCGGTGGCTCAACAATAAATATGTGGTATTATTGCATTTGGGTTTTTGCAAATTACTTCATTTATCCTGCTTTTTGTGCTGTATAAATATGCTTATAGTTAGGCTATTATTAGGTTTATTGTTGCTTTTTAAATGACAAAGATGACAGTTTAAAAACTATTAAAATACCTGTTCTGTGTCAAATGCAATGAGCAGCGATTTTTTTTTTTCAGCTGAGACGCTTTGGCTGCGTCCGATTGCTATGATACAGAATATCCACAGACATAAAAATGTCGGCACGAGGCATTTGCTCTCGATGAAGGAAGGCTGGCATTTAAGGAAAGAGGACAGACCCCTATTTATTCTCCTCCACTGTTGCTGTTGTTCAGCATTGTAGCCTACATGTGGCTGCGACATCTTTGTGATACTGGTCCCACCCTTCCTCTATTGTGATGGGACAGCTGGATAAAAAAGCAACAGTGACAAGTGCAGTGTTTTACCCAAAGCTGAACATTTCTTCAACTCAGCGTAGACACTCAGCGCCTCGTCACGCTGCTGGTTGTCTGTAGCATAGTGTAAATATACGGCGCTCCCATTGCAAAGAATGCAGAAGAAGACCGTGAACATAGCGGCTGCGGCGGCTGCTTGCCATCCCCTGCGGTTGTCTTGTCAGTAGAGCAGCATTTCAACTCCCCTCGGTACCCATTATTGAACCTGTTTCGCTCTCTTACACAAACACAAGTCAGCACATCATTATATGACTTCCTTTGTGTAAATGCAGTGCATAAGACATGTGCAACAGACAACCACCAAGAGGGACATAATTTGCCTAAAAGGCACAGGCTGGATAACAGCTGTATTTCAGATGTTTTTCTGACTTACTTTTTCTGACATTTTCTAACTTTTTTCAGGTATTTCTCTGATATTTTTGTATTTTTCAGACTATTTTCTGGTATTTTTCTACATTTTTTTCTGACATTTTTCTAAATATTTTCTGAATTTTTGGAACATTTTTCAAACATGTTTTCTGACATTTTCATAGACATTTTTAGGAAATTTTTCTAAATCTTTTCGGACAATTTTTTAGACGTTTTTCAGACTTTTTTCACACATTTTTAAGAAATTCCTTCTGCCTTTTTTGGAAAGAACGTGCGATGCAGAACTGAAACTGGGTTAAACGTGGTGTCAGTTGCCTCTCTTGTGAATGCTCCTTCTGATCTCTCACATTTTCATGTTTACTGATATATCTTGTGTGTCTCTTTGGTGAGAAGAAGCAATGAGGATGTAGATCATCCAACTTCTCTGTAAAAGCATGTCCAGCTTTAGGAACTGCATTCCCCTTTCCATCATGGCTGACCCAGCCCTATCCCTCAGTACTATTGCGCCTGTTTCATACATCACTGTATCACCTTCTTTGTATAAATGCAGTGCATAAGACATGTGTCACAGACAACCACCAAGAAGGAAATAATCAGCCTCAGGCACAGGTTGGATAACAGCTGTATTTCTGCTGACATTGTGAGCCCATTACACTCATCCTACACCACAGAGACACCACAAGGCCTCCTGCTGCGTTTGTTGGCAAAACACTGACTGGCAGTGACAAAGCTGTGAAGCCATTCTGTCCACTCGTCACCCGGAGTCCACAAGACAGAAGGCATGAATCAATATTGATCTGGGGAGAGAAATATCTGAAAATGTGCCATTTGAATGCTCAGAATTACAAAAAGAGATTATTTATTTCCTTTTTGTGGCTTCCCCCTCGTTTTCTGGCATTCTGGTCTTAGTTAAGATTTCTTTGGTTGATTAGTTGTTTTTTATTATTTTTTTTCATGCTGAATGACTTACAAGATACTGGTGTCATTACAAGAAACTTATGAGCACATCCCTGATAAACACAAGACTTAAAGTAGTGTTTTTTTGGGCGATTCTCTGTGGAAATCAACTAATTGTTTAGCTGAAAAAATCTTCGGTTGACTAGGGATTCCTGTGGTCGAGGACAGCTCTAATTTCTAGAGCTTTTTTCTGAAAACAATCATGTTAGCAGAGCAGTGAGAGTGAACCACAACGGTAAAGTTGTGGGCTGGACAGATAAACGATGAGCTGAAACAAGTGACGTCTTACACGCTGTCATTTGATATGTCTCTATTAAAACAATATCCGCTTGTTGCGGTTGACAAGCCATACTGTCCATGTCTTCCTAGCCACCTGCGAGTATATATAAGCCATCGCTTCTTTTTATAGACATTAGCCTGCTTCTGCCCTGTTGGCATTGTGACCCATACAGACCTCTGCTAGCAAACAGACTTTACCTGCCTCAGAGCTTTCAAACAAACCTTTATTGACAACTGTCAATCAGCATTAAGTGTGACCACTCAGATCATGGCTGATAATCAGACCATGCAGTGTGATCACTCAGGTCGTGGCTGACGATCGGACCGTACAGTGTGGTCACTCAGGTCGTGGCTGACGATCGGACCGTACAGTGTGGTCACTCAGGTCGTGGCTGATAATCAGACCATACAGCGTGATCACTCAAGTCGTGAGCATCTCCAGTTGATAAATTTCTTAAACCTGAGGCAGACAGCGGTGCCAGCACTGTTCTTTCATCCATTAAGCTATTCAAGGACCACCTGATTAGGATTCTGAATGCGACTCTGATATGTAGGCCAGAGGTGGAAAGAGGTTGGTAAAACTTCCTGTGAGGATTCAAACTGTGCAACATGAGACCTGCCCTGGCCTGGCCCATGACTAATGAAATACACTGGCACTCTTTATGTAATATGCCAACAGTCTGTATTCTGGCTGTGTTAATGTAATATGGCACCAGTTATGGTTTCTCACCATCACTTTTTCCTGTATGTTATCCAACACATCATTAACTACCATCTTATGAAACACTAAAAGTAAGGGCAGGAGTTCAGGCCAACTAAGGACTGTATCCATGCAGTATGTAAGTATTATGCATGCAAAAGTGTCTAGATATTATGGATTGTCCTGAGAGCTGCGTCCCTTCCCCATAGCTGCTCTGTGACAAGATTGCAGCCCTGCAGGGTAGAAACAGACAACATATGAATGTGCGATTGCAATGCCAGAAGATCAGTATGTGTGCTGCTTAGGTAACCAAGTCCAGTGCGTGATATAACGTCTGACCTCAGTGCAGCCTATTGTCGATAGGTAGGAGTGGCGCCACTTATCGGTGACACCGGGGAACTACACTGAAAAAACTAGGTCACCTGTACACAACACTACCATTTTAATGCAAATTTCTCACATTTAACACAGAAATGTTACGTGAATTAAAGCTGTGCCATCTTACCTAGCTCCACAGCTGCGTTGTACTTCTCCAAAGCCTCCGACAGTTGCCGATTCTTCCACAAAACCTCCCCTTCGATCCAGGACTTCCTGGCTTTGCTCTCAGTTGCAAACAGTTTATCCAGCAGGCCGCTGAGAACAACGTCTAATCTCCGGCCGTTTGGCAGCCCGTCTATTTTATGGATAAACTTGTGTTTACACTGCACGCACTCTTTGACGGAGTCGTCCTCTAGGCAGCGTTTGCAGAAAGTGTGTCCACACTCCACGGTGGTGGGCTCATGGAGGAGACACTTGCAAAGGCGGCAGGAAAACAAGTCCAGTGCTTCATCCTCTCCACACTCCCCGTCATTTTCAACCCCGTCTTCCCCGCTGCTGCTTTTGCCATGCCCGTTTAACGTCCCGGGGATGCTCAGCTCTTTCTCGCGGACTGTTCGGGCGATGGTTTCCACCAAGAGGGGCAGCTCCTCCGGGCGCAGTTTGCACAAGCTGGCTGCAGTGCAGTACGAGTCCAGCGCCTCGGATATGCGCCCTGCTCGGGTCAGAGAGTCGGCTTTCCTCAGACATAACCCCCTGTCTGGCTGCTGGAGGTCTGCGAGCTGGGAGCTGTAGATCTCCACAGCCAGGCTAAAGTCCCCAGCCCGGTTGGCCTCCTCCGCAACCTCCAGCATTTCGGGGCAAATCCCCGCAGCTCCAGGGTTGGAGAGCGGGTGGACGAACAGCTCGCCCTGGTGATGAGACCTCACCCCCGTCTCCATCTTCTTCACAAGTCAGATACAGCGAAGACGATCACTGGTAGTCTCCATCGCAAGTAGGGTATGACTCATTCCGAGTCATGCCGTGATAAAAACAGGACGTCTGTGTAACATTGCTGGTCCGCGTAGAAGTCCCACAAACAGTATGGCCTCTCCACGTTTTTATCCAGCAGGGGATGCGGTTTCCCTGTAAACACCGGCTCTGTCTGGGAGGTAGAAGGTCGGCGTTATTTCATAAGCTTTCTCTCGTCCACTTTACAGCACATAGACGGTCTGATTTCCAGGCTACAAACACGAACTTTCCTTTTTTTTAAATTAAATACAGCTCAGTAAATGACCCTACAGCATTTTTCTGTGCGCTCAGCGGAGAGGCGGTGTTTAAAGTCCTCCGCGCTTAGCAAGTAAGAAGCTTAATGTCCATTTGGTGCTAACTCCGCGTTAAGATACACTGGAAAAAAAGGCCACGTTTAGGTTTTAAAATAGATTAAAATAAAAGTTAAGGACATATTAGAGCTACACATCCACAAGCCCGTCTCGCTCCAGTCAACCGCAGCCGTTGTTTTTTTTGTGAGAGCAGTAAAGCCGAGAGCTAGCTAACGTTACAGCGGGCTAACTAGCAAACGCCGCTCGTCCAACTTCACAAACTCTCCTCAAACCCAATGTCCGAAAATCTCCGCGTGCTACAACGAACCCAAGTGTCGCGTCCTTCTCTTCGACAACAAGAAAACCCCGATGGGAACAGAGCAGACGCCGCGGTACTCCATCTTGGTCGCTAGCCAGCTAGCTCCAGCAGCTAAAGGTTGTTGCTCCGTCGGATCTCACGTTTCATTCGCTGGAGCCAGCGCAGGGCGTCACGTGACGCGCGAGCCGCGCTCCCATTGGCCCGTTAAGTGGCTCACTTATATAAGCAGAAAGATATTGTATAACTTCCCACAGGCAACAGTGGTTGACTGTCACCCAAACAAGCACACACTTATTGCTTTTTAATAAGCTTTCACACTGCCATAATAACATGCCTTCAATATGCACTCCGTGTACTAAATACTGTGTTTTGAGCTGAACTACCAGTTTGTCCAAGGACAGGAGACCCAGATGTGGGATTGATCTGCTGTTTTATGTAATGTTTATATAAGCAGTGTTTCATGTCTGTTTTGGAGTTGTATAATGAATTCATAACATGCTTCAGACCTGTTAAATAAGTAGCCTGGATCCTAAGGTGACCAGATCCCAACAAGCCAAACGTGGGACAAGCAGTGTGTTTGTGTGGGACACTGTTTGTGTTTGGAAATCAAAAATAAATTAATGGGGATATTGAATTAAGGATTTTTGAGACAATATTCCTAGGGGTTGTGACTGATCATAAACTAACACAGAAACAACATATTGACCATATTAAAGGTAACATTTCAAAATCAGTAGCAATTCTGTATTATTCTGGGGATATATCAAGTTATGAGGCCTTGCATTTAATTTATTGTTCACTTATACCTCCTTATATTTCTTACTGTGTGGAACTGTGGGGGGCGACTTTTAAAACAACTACTGTATAAATTCAATCATTTTACTACAAAAATGAGCCATATGTATTATCAATAAGAGTGGTTACTGTGATCACACTAATATACTGTTTATTAAGAAGAAGAAGATCACCTTTATTAGTCCCAAATGGGGAAATTAATTTCACTCTGTTTAACATGGTACATGCAGACCTGAAACACACATACATGCATTAATGGAGAGGTGTAGAGTGAGGGGGCTGCTCCTGACAAGCGCCCCAAGCAGTTGGGGGTTTGGTGCCTTGCTCAGGGGCACCTCGGCAGTGCCCAAGAGGTAAACTGGCACCTCTCCAGCTACCAGTTCACACTCAGTTTTTGGTCCATGTCGGGACTTGAACCAGTGACCCTCCGGTTCCCAAGCCAACTCCCTACAGACTGAGCTACTGCCGCCCCCATATTAGTTCCCATGCTATGAAATTTAATAATTTAGTTTATTGTAAAATAATGCAAAAATGTTCAAAGCCAAATCAAAGTCACTCCCAGATAGTATACAAAAGGTTTTTATCACTACAGGAGAGTAAATATGATCTGAGAGGTTTTTATAAGTTGACTGTACATGCATGAATGCATGCACAGATCGACTCTGTCTGAGCTACACGTGTCTTGTGTCTTGTCCCAAGTGTGAAATTGAATAACAGCTGTGTGAACAAACAGGAGCTGGTCCATTTTTCTTGGAAAAGTTGACATTCTGAGTTCACTTTGTTTTTTTCTTTTTCCACTGGTGGCTCCTGCATGAACAGCAGCCTACACTTGATGGTGTTGTGTCTCGTATCGTGTACGCAAGCATGTTGGATCTATAATCACATATGCAGCTCAGGGTCTGCTTATTTTATTTAATGGTAAATGGACTGCATAGCACTTTTCTAGTCATCCACTAGCCACTCAAAGCGCTTTACACTTCATTTAACCATTCACATACATCCATACACTGATATCAGAGGCTGCTATGCTGCCAGCTTTGCCCATTAGGATGTAATACTCATTCATCTCATTCACATACTGGTGGTTATGCCGTCAGGAGAATGTGTCAGTCGGGAATCAAACCACCGACCTCCCGATTGGTGGACAACTTGCTCTACCCTCTGAGTCACAGCTGCCCACAACATAGCCTAACCCAGTGGACAAATAGTTAATGCATTTTACTGAAAAATTATAATGAATTACTTCTCTGCAAACTTTAGACTTGCAAAGTTTAATGGGCTGGTTCTGGCCCTCGGACCATATGTTTGACACCCCTGTCTTGTATGATTGTAGTTGTATTTTAACAGTTTTGTTGGTCGTTTTCTGTTTTGTTTTTTTGAGTTGTTGCTGGGAAATTGATGATGATCTCCCATCAGCTTCCAGCTCTGCCTCTGCAATAGAGGGCGTATTAGTCGGGTTCAGGAGCTCCTCAAGGTGCTCCTTCCACCGCCCGGTTACCTCCTCAGTTGAGGTGTCCCATCCTTACTGTACACAGCTTGGATGGTTCCCTGTTTCCCCCTCCCGAGGTGCCGACCAAAAGTCCTTCTCCATGGCTGCTCTGAGCTCCTCCCACACCAGCTGCTTTGCCTCCTTCATAGCAGAGGCTGATGCCCTTCTGGCCTGTCGATACCTTGCAACCGCCTCCAGAGTCCTCCGAGATATCCCGGAAGGACTCCTTCTTCAGTCCGACGGTTTCCCTGACCACAGCTCACCGGTGCAGCTTCAGCAATGGAAGCTTTGAACATCCCCCACTCAGGTTCAATGACCTCAACCTCCACAGGGATGCCAGAAAAGCTCCACTGGAGGTGGGAGTTGGAGATCCCTTGGACAGGGACCACCTCCAGACATTGCCAGTTCACCTGCACAACCCATTTGGGTTTACCAGGTCTGCCCAAAGTCGTCCCCCACCCTCTGACCCAACTCACCACCAGATGGTGATCGGTTGACAACTCCTCCCCTCTCTTCACCCGAGTGCCCAAAACATGCAACCTCAGATCAGACAATACAATGATCACAAAACCGATCATTGACTGTTGGTCTGGTACCACGTACACTTATGTGTGTACAGCAGCGTTTGCTATGGACAGTCCGTGACTAGCACAGAAGTCCTGTAACGAACGACCACTCAGGTTTAGATCAAGGAGACCATTCCTCCCAATCGTGCCTCATTGCCCACATTCGCGTTGAAGTTTCCCAGCAGAACTATGGAATCAGAAAATGACAATGGACTTAAAAAATATATGTATAAAATGTGAACAGACAATAATGTGCTTATATAAATTGGAATACTTACACAAATAAATAAATAAAATGTATAATAATAATAATAATAATAATAAGAAGAAGAAGAAGAAGAAGAAGAAGATATTCCTTTATTAGTCCCACAGTGGGGAAATTCAGTTTTACACTCTGTTGTTCACACAGTACATATACATGCGTCAATGGAGAGATGTCAGAGTGAGGGGGCTGCTCCTGACAAGCGCCCAGAGCAGTTGGGGGTTTGGTGCCTTGCTCAGGGGCACCTCGGCAGTGCCCAAGAGGTAAACTGGCACCTCTCCAGCAACCAGTTGGTCTTGGTCCATGGGGGTCTTGAACCCTGACGTCCGCGTCCTAACCCAAGTCCTTACAGACTGAGCTACTGCCGCCCCCAAAAAGACATGTCGCCCGAACAGGGACTTGAACCCTGGACCCTCAGATTAAAAGTCTGATGCTCTACCGACTGAGCTATCCGGGCTCTTAATAATAATAAAAACAATACGATATTAAAACAAGAATACAAATTAAAATAAAAATAAAATAAGTGTGAGGCTATATTTGAAACAGTATTCTAAATCCATTTTAAGAGCCAATAATAATAAACCCAACCTGACTTTACGATCATCAGATCAACTAATAAAGCACTCAGTTTTCAGGAAAAGCTGTGATCACCAATCAGTTAAGACCTTCAATTAATTCAATCAATCAATTTCAAAATGCTACACACATCACCAATAAGCTTGATGAATCTGCATCTCCTATAAAAACTGTACAAGTATGGAGGATAAATCCTGCCATAATCAAATAAATAAACAAATGACTCGAAAGATAAAAAGATACATTAAAGACAAAGATAAATACATTTTCATTGAATGTAGCAAAAACATTTTAAAAATAAATGTAGCCATTAATTTATTGATGAAATGAGACAAAAATAAATATCTCTGTTTTAATTTGCTTCTTTACTTATTAATCTGTGTATTACTTCTCTTATTTATTTACTCTTCCACTCTATTTATGTATTTATTTTTATTAATTTGCATTTATTATCAATTTTATTGATTTATTTATATATTTTTGCATTTATCTATTTATGCAAAATTTTCCCTTTGCATTTCATCCCTTATTTATTTCCCCAAACTTATTTATTTCTGCATTCTTTTCTTTATACATTTATTTTTAATAGTATTTTATGTTACATTTAAAGACATATTTATTTTGTGTGTGTGTGTGTGTGTGTGTGTGTGTGTGTGTGTGTGTGTGTGTGTGTGTGTGTGATGGGGTGGTGTAACTGAAAGGAGATGAATCTATCATGCAGTGATATAACCTGCCCACTAACACCGGCACAGACATGTGCAGACACATGTAGGCCACCCATGTGCACATCCACACTGATATACATACACACACCTCCGGTAAGTGGTAGCGAGCTTCATAACATGGTCTGTTTTTCATGCTTACATATAAGCTTTGTACTGTAGTCCATCACCTTATAAAACAGGCGTGTGACCCACATTTATGAACAGCTATTCTTGGCAGTTTTGTTATTTCTTGACACAGATTTCATGCTTCAAATAGAAATGCCGTAACGCTAAATGTGAAAGCCTGTCAGTAAAATGTGTCAGAGCACTAGGTAACGATAGTGAATCATTTTCCTTCCACTGTGCAGCCAAGTACAGGATGAAATCACACCCACGTCTTACTTTAATTAGACATCTGCTTTTCAGTAATGATTTAGAGGGATGTGATGTTAAGTGTGCAAAACATAAATATATCAAGGTGGTAGTAATTTATTATGATTATTATTATTCTTATTATTACTATTATTATCATATTCAGAGCACCCAATATTTTTTGTTGGTGACCTACATTGTCAAAATCAGACTTTTTAATTTAATTTAATTTTTTTTTTTAAGTCAAAGGAGCTGTTTAAACATGGGGCAGATGGTACAAATCTTTTAAATATATCTCATTTCATCTCATCTTATTGTCAACCTCTTATCCAGGGTCGGGTCACGGGGGCAGCAGCTCCATCAGGGGACCCCAAACTTCCCTTTCCTGGGCCACATTAACCAGCTCTGACTGGGGGATCCCGAGGCGCTCCCAGACCAGTGTGGAGATATAATCTCTCCACCTAGTCGTGGCCTCCTCCCAGATGGTCCCTCCTAGGGAGGCGGCCAGGGGGCCATCCTTACCAGATGCCCGAACCATCCAGCTTGGATGGTTCCCCGTTTCCCGCTCCTGAGATGCCAGACAGGACTTCTGGCCTGTCAGTACCCTGCAACCGCCTCCGGAGTCCTCTGAGATAACGCATCCCGAAAGGACTCCTTTCCCTGACCACAGCTCACCGCCGCAGCTTCAGCAATGGAAGCTTTGAACATTGCCGCTTGGGTTCAATGACCCCAGCCTCCACAGGGATGCCAGAAAAGCTCCGCCGGAGGTGTGAGTTGACAATCCCCCAGACAGGGGCTTCCTCCAGACGTTCCCAGTTCACATGCACTACCCATCTGGACTTACCAGGTCTGTCCAAAGTCTTCCCCCCACCCTCTGGAGCCAATTTGCGCTGTGGGAGGAAGCCGGAGAATCCAGAGAGAACCCACACTAACGGGGAGAAAATGCAAACGCCACGCGGAAGCCAGAGCCCAAGCCAGATTCAAATCTGCGAACCTCTTGCTGTGAGGCGACAGTGCTAACCACTGCACCACTGTGCAGCCCGCTTGAATTCCTACGTGTTAAAATACCTCGCTACAAAAATAGTAAAGCAGTTGAAACAGCATTCATAGAATATTCCCGTCTCAGAGCACGACCCCGGGGACCCCTTGCTCATTTCTTATTTATTCTTTTGACATTTTCACTTTTTATTCACTTATTTATTCTTTTATTTTGTATTTTTATATTTATTCTTTTTATTTTTTTTGCTTTTATACTACTATTTATATTTCCACTATTTTATTTTATTCATTTATTCTTTTATTTATTGCTGTTTATACACAGTTATTTCTTATTATTTTACAGATTTATTCTTTTTTATGGCACTCCTATGACTCTGTATTGATCAGGTGCCCTCCCAGTCGCTGCCAACACCTCATGTCTTTAATCCCTGGTGGTAATCCCGAAGCTCACCTGAGGTTCCTCTGCTGGACTGTAATCCTCGGTATTACCCCGTCAGTCAGCCTGCCAGCAAAGCGGCCTCGGCTGACTCATGACTCGTGGAAAACCCGCCCACTGGCTGGAGAACTGCCTCACATGTGAGCGTGACGCCGTCTGAAAACATTTACAGCGTGATATGTACATGCTAATTTACCATGACCTAGTTCTTTAAGTAGCAGTTACAGATGGAATGATAAACACATCCAGGAGCACAGAGTCAGACCTAAATCTGAAATCCAGAAGCACCAGATGCTTTCTTTAAAACAGGTCCAAACTAACGTCATTTAGAGGGTTAGCTGGGATCTAACAACGGTCTGACTAAGTGGTTTGTCTGCTTCCTATATGGGTCTCACATGCAAGAAAAAGCCACAGACTGTTTTCTGAAAGGCAAAACCCAGCTGGGTAAATTTAGGTACACGTTTGAACCAGATGAACTGCCTCCGCTGCACAAAGACTAATAATTTGCACAACCGCTCAGGTGTTTGGAGAACAGCTTCTGTGATTTCTAAAACGGGAATTGTCACGTCAAATTCACAACAAGGTCCCTATTTTCAGAAAATAGAAATGTTTCCACTTTATTTCAAACAGCAAAATGTGTGTCGAGTGTAGAGCAGCAAATGTTTTTCTGTTAGTTTGGAGATTAATAATAACAATAATAATTTGGATTTAAACCCAAGGACATATACCCAGTAAACACAACAAACAGAGCTTGACAGTAGCGAGAGGCCACAGGTCTTGTTGAGGAGGTGGGTTTATTGAAGGTCCCCAGAGATGTGGAGCTCTGTGGGGAGCCGGTGATATGATACCGACGTTTTACTTGAAAACCCCTTATTGCCAAACTGAATCTAAAAAATAAGGAAAAGAGCTCCTGACCAACAAGCAGACAGCGTTTGTTTCAGACGAGGTCTTTTAGTGAGAAAATCGCTATGGGACATGAAATTGTGATTAACTGCTTCTTGGTTGGGTGGAAGTACAGACTGCTACGTTGGTAGCTGGTTGTCTCTGTAACCAGACAGCAGCATGTCGCTCTGCTGTCCTGGCTGAGAGTCAGATGGCCTCCAATTATTCCACAGTCACTTCCAAGAGCTAAACTGGGTGAGTCTTTCAGCAGTTTCCTTACGACACTGTTTCCCAGGCTTTTCAGTGCTTCATCGTCCTGCTGCTCCCAACAACGACGGAGAGGCAACTCTTCAACAAACCCATCAGCAACAGGGACACTTCTACTGAAACACTGAAGCAAGGCAATACTATTTATAGTAAATGTCACACACAATGAAGTTTGATTTACAAATTACATAAAAGCTGTAAAACAGAATAAGGTCAAAAACAAAAAGTGAGGAGAAAAACACATTTCACAGAAACATGAAGGCTGAATCACAATAATTTACACAAGGAAATGAGAAAATAATAACTTGATTAGTGGTCAACATGTGTTGACAACAGTAGAATGGTGCGTCGCTTTAAAAGCTGCGGTGCAAGGAATTGTGGGACGACATTATCTCCTTTCCTTTGGTGAAGGATGCTCCAGTGTCTCCTCTGTTAAAGCAGATTATAAAGGAAGCATTGAAGCACCTTTCCTTAACATTTAGAGGATTCATACAGCTCCGATCGTGGCTGCGACTCAGACATTTCTGGGTCATTTCACTCCGTCAGGAACCTTCCTCTTTGACCCTAGAACAGACTCAGTGACCACAAACTGGAAACAGAAACAGGATGACGCCAGCAAGAGAGAGAAAACTGAATATGTGGTCACTGTTCAACAGGTGGGATTGAGACAGAAATGGACTTCCTTCCACAATTTAAAACATTTAATGATATAAAAGAACATTTATTTTGAAAAAATTGACCTCTGAAATCCCAGATTTCCAATGCTAATTATCACTGTATTCGACGTGGTTGGAAACTCTGGTTCTGAGCTTCAGGTGCTGCCAGAGTCGGTACCAACAGGAGAAAACTCTGTTTAGCATTGGTGGAGAATTTTGGTAAATTTAACTTGGTTGCTACCCTCATAATCAGCTGTCTGCTCATCCCAATGTCACATGCTCAACACATGATCCTGACAATCACTGTGAAGGGAAATAAACAGGCTTTCAGCCATGTCAAATACAATGACAATCAGCGTTGGAACAACAGAGAAATAATCAAATATATGTTATAAATAACACTAATTTACTAACTTTTTTGTATTTATTCGTGTTCTGTATTTTCATTCTTTGGCAAATTGTTTTTGAAACTTTAACACTAATAGATCCACTTTGGACTGAGTCAGAGAGGGAGGAGATTGGATCAGGTGTAAATGAAATGTGTAGTCTTTGCCCCTGAACCTCGTTATGAAACTTCCCTCCTTATGCTCCTTTGTGGATTCATCCTCATATCCATCAAACGGCAGACCGGTTGTATAACCTCCTATAGCATAGCATCCATCTCTGTCAGGTGCACAGTGTCCCTCAGCAGCAGCACGTGGCTCCAATACCATTCAGAAAAAACAAGCCACGCGCCCAGACACACACACACACACACACACACACACACACACACACACACCTGTATAGCATCACCTGCCCTCCATCTCCAGTGTGTATCATACTCTCTTGGAGTGGATCAGCAGAGCAGCGAGCAGCAACACGTGAACGCCGCTCCTGCTGGCCCTCGCACATGCACAGAGGAGGGGATGCCATGGTTGCCATAGTGACCCCCCCCCCCCCCCACACACACACACACACACACACACACACACACACACTAAAAGCCAAGGTGACAAAGTACATTTCCTCATTCAGTTTTCTGTTCATCCTTGGACTATTCAAACATTGACAGTGAAACGCTGCATTCATCTTGTTCCCATTTCCTTTAGTTGGAACTCAGGGAAAACTGATTATACTCACGCTGATGGAAACGCCCTCTAAGTTAAATAAAATAAATAAAAAGAGATTTTACACACATCATTCACGTCTGATTTGTATAAATGATGGCCTCTCAGGTATATCAGACTGAGGTGCTAGAATATGGAGGATCACAAGAGTCACGTAAAAATAGATGTTAATAAACGTGTTTACAAATCGGATTATTAATCCATGAATAAATAGACAAAATTACAAAGTATTTAATTTTTCATGTTTTAACGGGCAATTAAAAGAAGAATTATAAATATGAATCCATCAATAAATAGTTCAAATTAAAAAAGGATTTTGTGATGGATCTAAAGTAATGTTGATTCCCAAAATCTGTTTGATATCCTTTTCAACATTATCCCAAGATTTCAAGAGTTTTGGGCAATCCCAGCACTTATTACATTTATAATATGTTATTGTTCAACATCGACCATTTCTGTAATTTAGTTTTACTTGTGTACGGCTGGAATTCAGGACTCAGGATTCCTGCAGCACCAAGTCAAACTTTATAGCACATTTAAAAACAAGTGCTGAACAGACACAAAATACAAATGAATGCAAAACAAACAACAATAACAGAAGAAAATAAATATAATGTGCACATAATAGTCATACAAGAACTGAAGCACAACAGAAGATGAAGTCAAGCTGTTAAGCTCAACTCAGCCAGTGTTTCTGTGGTGTGAACAGAGTTTATATGAACAGGTAACAGGTGCTCTCATAGGTGTCTTAGTGTCTAGTTCAGGGGACATCCAGCAGCGTCTGACTGGTCCATCAGTAACTGGAGCCGGTCTGGTTCTGTTAGATGAGGGGGCCCCAGAAGAAACCGTGGAGATGGGTCCTTGTGTTTTATTGAATCAGACAGGCAGCTGAGTGAACCACAAGATGGCAGTCTGGACTCTGGTTCAGACACAAGCTGTCAGGTCGGTCTGGTCGGGTTCAAGTCGTTTATCATCAGTCAACAGAGAATTAGTTTATTTAATCTGCTTAAATGAATCAATCAAATCAAACCTTCTCCAGTGTTGTTTAAATACTATATTAAATGTTATTGTAAAATTATTAATATATTAAATAAATATTGTCATGTTTTCAGTTTGTATTTTAAAGTATATAGACATTTTAAAATAGAGTAAAGAAGAAGAATATAAACATAAATATATATAATTATTAAACACTTCAAATGATTCAGAAAATTTTGTGTTTGAGAAGTTTGTGAATGAAAAATTTGGATTATCAAATATGAAAAGAATCAGGTGTTCAAGAGCGCCATCATCTGAGAGATCATAGTGACAGATTATATCTTTAATTAGTGGCCTCAAAAAAGAGGATGAGAAGCTGTTTCTATATCATGTTTACAAACTCGGCTCTTGTTTGACTCCCAAATAAATCTGAATCATCATCACAACAACTTTCTACTGAAATTATTAGTTTGTATAAAATATGTTTTATAATATCAAGTTCACATTTACCTAATCCTAGTTCATGTTCGTCAGTTTCCCAGTGTGGAATCGATGCATTTCATCTTGTCTTACTGTATTTCTATAACCCCCTGAGACCCGCAGGATCACGACTTCACTGCCTTTTAGAGGCTATATCAGGTTCAGTTTTAGGTCTCGAGCGAAGAAACAGATATCACATAAAACTATAAAATCTAAGGAATCCATTGGTACCATGTTATGGTCGGGAAAGAGAAACTAACACTACAAATTTAGGCTAAATTTTAGCAAGGAAAAACTGGCATTGTCATTTTCAAAGGGGTCCATTGACCTCTGACCTCCAGATGTGTGAATGTAAATGGTTTCTCTGGGTCCCCACCAGTCTCCCCTTTACAGACATGCCCACTATATTTATTGTCTCCTAGTCTAAAATGGAGTATCTGAGTATCTGATATTTCTGCATACTGGGTCCCTAAACAGTGTTTAATCCCATAAACCAAGTCTCACTGTAAAGCTGAGACTCTGGTGGATCCAATGAGTCCAACTGGATCCATGTGTGATGATGTTAGTCCCCATAGGAGCCATTTCATTGATCATTGTATAAAATGACCTGTGGTGACCTCTAGGATAATCACTACTACTACTACTACTACTACTACTACTACTACATCCTGGTAACTAGAGACCTAGAGCATTCAGAGGATGGGGTCTTTCCTAGCTACACTGTACTACTACTACTACTACTACTACTACTACTACTACTTCTACTACTACTACATCCTGGTAACTAGAGACCTAGAGCATTCAGAGGATGGGGTCTTTCCTAGCTACACTGACATTAAGGGGGTTTCTAAGACCTTTATATAAAAGAAGAGAAGAAGAAGATCAACCTTTATTAGTCCCGCGAGGGGAAATTCAACTTTTACACTCTGTTTGTTAACTTATACACGGTACGTGCAGACCCGAAACACACACATGCACATGCATCAATGGAGAGATGTCAGAGTGAGGGGGCTGCTCCTGACAAGCGCCCCGAGCAGTTGGGGGTTTGGTGCCTTGCTCAGGGGCACCTCGGCAGTGCCCAAGAGGTAAACTGGCACCTCTCCAGCTACCAGTTCACACTCAGTTCTTGGTCCATCGGGACTTGAACCGGTGACCCTCCGGTTCCCAAGCCAACTCCCTACAGACTGAGCTACTGCCGCCCCAGGAAAAGAAGTGCTCGCCATCTAATTGCCATTTCTTTCTTCCAAGTTTTTCATCCAAAATCCCAGCATGGCTTTTTCTATGGTGTTCCTATGGTGTCTTAAAGTGGTATCTTGGAGGGATTATTGATCATTTTTATCAATTCTCCAGTGGTAAAAAAAAAAGCACCAAATCTGTGGAACAAGTCTGTGTGGTATCAACCCAAAAATTGCTTCAACAACTTATGAGACATTAGAGCCTGGGGATGGACATCATGTACTTACTTATACATTTTCATGTTATTATTTATGACAAGAACAAGTTCACACAGTGTTGAGCAGCATCTCAGATTAATCTCCAGGTTTCCAGCTTTCAGATGATGTTCACCACTTCTACGAGACATCTACTGTTGACCTGCTGTCTCCCCCTAAAGACCCCCTGGACACCCCAAAGACCCCCTGGACCCCCTAAAGAAGACTAAAACTGGTCTATAGTGGGTCTCTCCTTCAGATGCATCCAAAGCTCCACTGACAGCATAGTAAATGTTTAAAACGTTCCTGTTCCTGATTGTTTGGTCAGTAGTGGATGGTGTTGTCAAGCTGCCAATAAGCTCTCGTGCCAATAAAATTCCTCAAGTTTTATGGAGGCTTCTGCAGTCTGTTATTGATCGACGGGGAAGGCTGACAAATCGATTCTTACCAGACTCGCTCTAACTGATTCTGGGAAAGTGTTGTTACTAATTAGATCTGTTCTGTCATGAGTCAGTGCATGACTGTGTGTGTTGGTAGAGGACCGTCAGAAACGCTTCGTAGA
This sequence comes from Pterois miles, assembly GCA_947000775.1. NCBI lineage: Eukaryota > Metazoa > Chordata > Actinopteri > Perciformes > Scorpaenidae > Pterois > Pterois miles. The sequence continues at coordinate 29,352,359 of CAMQGK010000637.1, forward strand.
TGAGGCGCTCTGACGCTTCGTTGGGACTGAGTGGGCAATAAAAGATGGATGTGTTACCAATCAACGCTGCCTGTCAGAGGTCGCACTCCTTCGTTTCGGCAGGTAGGCCAGAATGACACCGCCGCTGACTCACCTGACCTTAATAAGGCTGGATGTGATACCTGGTGGTGATGTGAACTTTACAACAGGTGTATCTAAAGACACACAAGTGTTTCCGGACTAATTTAAGAACAGGAGTGACATTAAAAAAAAAAACTACTTAGCTTTAGGATCAGGGTTTGGGTTAAAATAACACTGGAAGTGGCGTAAGTTAGGAATTTAAGTTATGTTAAAAAAAACGACTTAGCTAGGTTTAGGAAAAGATTGCAGTTTGGGTTAAATTTTTTTGGTTTCAGTCCGTGGCACACCTCTTTGATTTCTCCTTTTCCAGATAGGTCTGTCATTACATCCAACCTAAACCGGCCAGAAACTGCCTCCCCCACTCTCAACCCCTTCGTCACATCCATTCGTCCTCAACATCCAATACCTCCTCATTTCATTAACATCACATTGTTGTTGTTGAAACCAAAGTGCGTGTTGATGTATGTTTGAAATACTCACTGCTTGTCCCTCGATCCTCGTCTGTACAAATAAGTTTTTTTCTTGAACACAAACAGATGTGCAGATAGACGTCTAGCTGAGTTGTGGGATTTCGTTCAGTTCTGTTTCACAGATCGTCCTCCATGATTCAGCTTTGTGGTTTTATTGAAGCTGAGGGTACGGTACTTCATCAGGCTGGGCCAACAGTGAGTTGTTAACTTGAATTGCACGTCTAAGATTTGTTTATTGAAAGAGCAAATCATGCAGCAGGTTGAATGATCACTTGCATCTAACAAGTCCTGTCAAACTAAACACAAACATTTCCCCTCGAGCCCTGAGAGGCTGCTGGAAAAACCTCCATTTCAGGGATGCTGTTCCCAGAACAAAGTGCGCGTGGATCCGGTTTGATGTATTGACCACTGAATTGCTGAATGCTAAAACCAGTGAACACATCAGATCATGCAGCAGTATGATCATTAACACTGATAATTATCAAACAGTGGGTGAGCCTCTTTAACAACTCATTATTACACTTTCATTAATTTCAGTATTTTGTGTGTTCCAGCTGACATGAACGGTGTCATTATATGTGCACATGGGAAACAATCAGACGCAGAAAATGTCTTCAGCGTCAGCGGCTGGACTCAAACTTCGGTGGTCTCTGGTCTCTCGTTTACGCCTCGTCTGACTCACGCTGACTGAGCTGCGTTGGTCACTGTGTTAATGGAAAGCATCTGTCTCCCACCACATTATCTGGCTTGCTCTTGAGCACACCACCCCACTGTTTGAGACCCCACTGTGACCGTGAAGCGATGCACCCAGAGACAGTTTAAAGTCATAATTTGATCAGATACTCACTCACACGTCCAGTCACAGTCCCTTGGTAAAGGAGAGTAATTAGTTTGGTTTTGTTACTGATATAATAGAGAAAAAACATCTGGTGCTTTGTTTCATTAAAAGCATGTAACACACACTTGTAGTAATACTATAATGTGCTATAATTTACTAAAGTATTTCTACTTTATGCTACTTACGAAAATATGCCACAATAATTCACCTGTAAGCCCATCATCTTCTCCTCAAAGGTGTGTTTTTGCAGTAATCGTTTTTCTACTTTCTACACCAACACTGTAAATGGTGCCACTCAATGAACCATCAAAGCGCTTCACACTACATGTCACCCATTCACACGCTCATCCACTGGTGGCAGAGGCTGCCATGCAAGGCGCCAACCCATCAGGATCAAAATACTCATTCTCTCATTCACACACCGATGGCTCAGCCTTCAGGAGCAGTTTGGATGTCTTGCTCATGGGAAATAAGGTCCCATGGTGGTTCACAGGAAGGGGCGGGACTTTGCCTCTCTATAGCTACAGATTAATGTACATTTAATGAACTGATAACAGTTGAATCGGGTGGTAATGTGGCTCTTCACCTTTACTATGTCTGTGTTTTCATTCTTAGCATTTCCATTCATTCCCAGGTGTTACAGCTAGTGAATAGACACACTTCACTGCTACATTCTTATGTCACTTCCATTTAACAAAAAGGTGATGTGTGGGTCAAAACCAGAATTTCATTTGCACAAAAAGGCTCAAACATGAACATGTTATTAAGTTGTGTTGTGGACTCGGGTCACAAATTTTATGACTTTAGACTCAAAAAAGTCTTGCAGCTTGACTTGGACTGCAACATCAGTGACTCGTGACTTCACTTGGACTGGAGCCTTTTGACTTGAAAATACCTGACAGCCTCCCCTAAGGGCCCAAAGATTAAAATGTTTTTTTTTTTATTTCATTTCCCATCAGTGACTGAATCAACTAAGGTTAACACTATTCATGCCAAGCAAGCAGGAAGACACTTAAGTGGAAATTTGTATTATATGATACAGATTGTTGTACAAATGTATATATAGAAATTTATTTAAAACAATAAAAACACTGTTTAAAAAAATAAAGCCATAAGCACTTCATAATCTTTTTTTATAACCTGCTCAATTCTAATTACATTCTATTACTTTTTATCAAAGGGATTAGGAGCGATGTGCGACTCCCCATCAGATATGAAATGAATCTTCAGTGAAAACACTATAGCCTAATTTGATCACAAATCGCGGCCATCGAAACGTGTTGAGCGACGTCCTCTGAACTGTGAGTGTTAACGTTCCCCGAGCAGCACTAGAGCTGCATCGACCATGTGAGGCGCGACAGTCTGGGTCGTTTTAAAGGTGAGCTCTGCTGGCAGGGCCAGCTGAGTTATGGGGTTAATAAGAGGAACAGCATTGATGCGCCTCAACAGCACAGTGATGTGGACATGCTCATTAATGCCAGAGCTTGATGAACACCCCGACGACAAGAAAATGAAAAATCAGGAATCCTTTTTTTCTGTTAAAAGTCAGCTCAGGAGAAGAGCTGGTTGTTCGAGTAGACACATGAACGTTATACGTCTGTGAGAGTATTAATTCGTAGGATAAAGCTGCTGTTATCCTACATTTCTCTTATTGTCCATCTCAATACATTCAGACTTCCCTACAATGTTTGTGGCCCCATCTGAACAGGTAGACCAGGGGTGTCAACTCAGGTTCATCCTGGTCCACATCAGCATCAGGGTTCCCCTCAAAGGGCCGGTTGTAATTGTAAGACTATATAAATATATCTACTCTTGATCATATTACAAAATTGCCTCTGCATTTGATTATTAGTTTTAGTAATAATCTATTTAATAACTAGCTCTGAAAGTAGAAGTCTAGGTAACAAAAACACATGCTTGTGCATCAATATATATATATATGCATGTACGTAGACACAAAAATACAGTATGTGAACACACACATTTCTGTGTTATTATCACATAAATTCAGAAACCCTCATCAATACTCATCCATCAAAAGTTAAAATGATTCTCAAGTGAATAATAAAGGTCTTTTTTTACCATCACACAAATATTATCAAACACAATTTATTCCATTAACTTAGTTTAATTTGTGGTCGGAGTTGAGCAGCACCGCTGCTGGAAACCGCTGATAATGAGACTGTGCGCGCGTAACAAAATCAAGATGCATTGTGGGATATGTAGTATAAGACCATACTTCTGTAAAGTGGCATAGAATTGTATGATAAACATCATATACTCATTGCAAGCCCTCGTGGGCCTTGAGTTTGACACGTGGTGTAAACTTTTAAAAATGTCTTGCAGACGTGTGGTTTCACTTTTCGGAAAAGCTAAGTCATTTTGTAAGACACCGGCTGGTCACTGTAGGTTTTAGCAAATGTTACTCAATCACAAGTTCATTCTCCATCTGTCAGGGACTATTTTCAGCTGCGGATTCATCAGGTTTTCTAGTTTCATATGATCTTCACTCTTCAAAAATGTCTCTCTTCCTAGCTCTCTTATTCTCTTCATGCTTTAAAACTGAGCCTGCTAGATCCTAAAAATGCATGCCACTTTAGCTTTGGGCAACAAACCACTTAGTTCAATTTAGGAACAATCAACATGGTTGGGTTTAAAACTACTAACCTTGTAAACCCGAAACACAAACTAACAGCTGATTGTAACGTGAAAGTGAAACTTAATGCACGAGACAGGAACGGCAGTCTCCTGGATGAAAGCCTTGTGTTAGTTGAACCCATCCACCTCCTTTCCCACCCGCCCGGTTTGTCTTTAACTCTTTAAACTACGTCACCACAGTCCTTCCCCGCGGTCTTTCCCTGTGTGTCTACTGTTGCTGCAGATGGGTTTACACTGAAGTTAATAAAGGTCTGGTGAGGTGGCATTATCGTAGGCTGACGTTCGTGCTGAACAGGCTGCAGTGGCTCCTAAGATATCTCAGATACATATGCAAACAGTTAGAACCAAACCCCCCAAAAACTGTGGATAAATTCAATAGCAGTTTTGGTCTTTTCATTAGAGAATAAAGTAATTTTGCCAGTCTCATCCTTTAAGCTGCAAAATAAACCAACGTCTCTGCCTGATGCAATGGATTCATCAGTGTTCTGTTTTGCTCGTTGCGATGGAGGAGAACACTGTGTTTACTTGCACAATCATATGCAATCAAACAGCTCTACACTTTAGGACGATGCCGAAGCAAATCAGCCATACAGTAGTTACACACAGAGGCAGCAATCAGGAAGGATCCGACATCAGAACACCCAAAACATTCATAGTGATGAAGCAGCTGCTGCAACAAACCAATCAGTCCAAAAGGCTTTACTGGAAACCACCAGACTGCAGGACACTTTCCCATCATGCTCTATTGCTCATGTGTGCATCCCACAGGAAGCAGTTGTACAGGCTCGGCACATATGTCATCCTACGTATATGACCACAGGGAGGTACATCACGAGTGGTTGGGAAGCTAATGGCCCATTTTTGTGGAGGGATGTATTGTGTGTTTTAATGCCCTGAGACACTGAAGTGACAGGAAGATCTCAGCATCTTCATATTACAGCTGAATGTTGTGTTACTCAGATCTGAGGTTTTTTAATGAACATGAGGAGAAAACTACAGACGTAACCACATAGTTGGTTATAGTTCTGAAGCCTCAAGTTCGGCATTTAGACCACCACCATCTTAGATTCTGGCCGTCACCATCTTGGTTTTCGCTGTTGTCATCTTGGTTTTTGACCATCGCCATCTCTGTGTTTTTAGCTGTCACCATATCGGTTTTTTGCAACCAGAAATGACACCAGAGGGTGGAACTAAGTACAATCACAGAGATTTTTAGGCAGTCATAAAGGTTATAATGAAATTTGCCGAATTGAAAACATACTGTGAAAGGGTTAAAGTTCTAAGATGAAAACACCAACAACGCTGTGGTAGCGACCTGTCAATCACAAGGTAGTCCCGCCCTAAAGCACCCCCTGCTTAATGGTCTATTTGACTCTAAATGGGACCATAATTTACTAAATGAACATCATTGATGATTTTCTTTAAAATTTGTGACACATTTGGATGGACAGCTGGCCTCTCAGCTTGGTCTTATTTTTGGTATTTTACATTCACCCTTCATCAGAAAACCAATAGGTGATGCCACAGACCATTTTAAGGTCCCCAAAAAGTACATTGTGTCACACACCCAATGACCTTGCATGGCTGTTAAATCTTAGAAAAGACTCAAAAACACGACATATAAGCATCAGGTCAGACCTGGAAATATAGTCTCTGTCTGGGGCTCTGAGTGAAATCTATGAGTGGGTCTGTAGGACTTAATGAAACACTTCGCTGTTCTCACAGAGAAATGTGTGAAAGTAGACACTAATAGAACTGAACCTGAGATCTTCACTGGTCACAAAGTGGCCACCATGAGGAACCTCATTATCCATATCATCCATATCATATCAGAGCAGCATTAAGACACAATCATGGCTGCCACTGAATCCTGAAAAATGATGAAGTCAGAGAAGCAGCGCTGGTGTCGTGGATGTAGGCCAAGAGCATTTTTTGGCTGGACCACAGAGAGCCAACCCCACAAACGCAAACGTCTGTCACTGACTGGAGTTTCCTCATTGGCCGTTGCTCCTTCAAAATGAAAAGATGGGAACAGTCCTTTATGCAAATGAGCCCATCCAGCATGACACATCCGGCTCACTAAACGTGGACCAAGCTGTCAAACTAGGCGATCTAGCTCTAAAATGAAATAAGATTCAGCAGTGGCACAGCCTATTTCTTCCTTACGATGTTTCCAGAAGGAAAAACACAAAGTTAACGAGCTGGTCGCCATGTTGGTTGCTGTTTGGATCGGCGGGCAGAAAACCAAGAACCAATCAGATGCATTCAACAAAAGCGTATGTCACCGCTTCAATGGTCAGATGAGCCAAAGACTATAGATGCTAGGAGATGAAACTCTGGTGTTCGTTTGACAACAGCTGCTGCCGCCATTTTGGACTGAAGTCTTACATTATATTTTATTGTTCAACACAGGCCGATTAGGTAGACTATGACAACAGAATAGAAATAATCTAGTTTTACTTTTGTATGCCACTTTTTAGGCAGACATTTTATAGCGTCTGGTATTCGCTTTCAGTCCAAAATGGCGGAAGTGTTGCTTTGCTGCTGGGCGCTGATGCTGAAAATGAATGAACAATTGATTTTCACTTATTAGCAATATATGTTCTTTGGTTGAGTGGAGCAGCGTATCTCCTACAGCCCTCGTCAGACCTGGTGGACATCCACCACTGGATTTAACATTAGAGACATGAACACTGACTATTATACACTGACAAGTTAGCCACCAATTCCCAGACTGAGCGTACACGGTCAAGACATGCACTCGGTTTGGACCGAGTCTTGTTTACTGGTGCTGAGTCACAAGAAGCCCAATAGACAGGGTTAATTAATAAATAGGGTTAGTGTAATGACATTTGGCTTGATTGTTCTCTTGACCGTTTTTTAAGTTGATTTTGTTTTTCATAGAAATATGTGCAGTTAGTCAAATTTTCGCAAAAAAAAAAAAAAATCCACTCCTGCAGGCTTGAATACATTGACAAGGTCATTCAAATCAACCAACTAAACACATTTCAATTTAAAAAACAACAACAACAACAACAACTTGGGGAGACCAATTTGGCGTCCCTCTTGAATGGCCGCCATGTTGGATTTTCAAATGGCCAGTTGGACAGATTTGATCAGAAACCTCTGGAGAACAAACACACCAAATGTTATGGTTGCATCTTTTGCACGATTGGAGCTGAAGTACAAGTTATTCCTGTTACTCCTCCAACCATCTGGAGAAAAAATATTCTGTCCGCCACACAATCAAAGTATTTTTGGCCTCATCTGAAAAAAGTGGCAGCTGAAAATAATGCATCTCCTTTCTTGATTTCTACAACACAAGAAAAATATAAACGTGCAATTTTGCATAATGGAAAGTGACATCGATATAGACCAATAATAAAAGCAATAATAAAACTGCTGTATTAGGCATTTGATAGAACAATCGATCGGTGTTTTTCTGATCAGTGCCAGCGCTGTGCTTCACGATCTCTGTTGAGCACTTGGTTTTGTATCTCTGAGGTTGTGTCGAGGGCCGTGGAGTGGAGCAAGTCCATCTTTCTAAATGAGAAAGTGAACGAGAAGCTCTTCAGCTGCTTCTCTGTGGCTCAATTATTCCTATTTCCTTGTTTTTTGTGCAGACCAATCACACAAGATGGCCGGTAATTACCAGATCTTCAATGTGCTGCATACTGGGAAGATTCAAGAGTCAACAGCGTTTGAGTTTATTGATTTTTAGTTTGTTTTTTTTTATCTCTGCCAGAAGAAGAAGAAGCTGGGCTCAATCTGTCTGCTGAGCAGCTCTTTTTAGTTTACAGATCGGGTTGATTTTAATGTATTACTTGTTACTCGCAGTCATGCAAATGAAATATGGTGTGGATACACAACATAAATTAATAAATACACACACAGTCAATGAGCTTCAGTGTTTACTGGCAAACAGTGGATACTGGAGCTGTTAAATAATTTCAGATTCTTATTAATGAGCCTGGTTGGAGTCAAGCTTCACAAATTACATGATTTCTTATAAATCAGACATTTTTGGGCCTTATAGGGGAGAAAATTTTTCAAGGACCCCCTCATAATTGTATACCATTTAAGCAAAATGTTTACTACCATTTGTACTATTTTCAGCCTAAATACTTCAGACCTGTTTCATAGTGACACAGAAACACACCTCAGTTTGAATCATGTTAATACCACTTATATACTTTTAAGCAGAAGGCCATTTTATGCAAATTCAGTTTGGGCTCTACTATACGTTTCAAGTAATTGATCTTGAAAGCATTCTCCTCATGTTAGTGCGGGTTTTCTCCAGGTGCTCCGGTTTCCTCCCACAGTCCAAAGACATGCAGGTTAACTGATGACTCTAAATGTCCTGTAGGTGTGAATGTGAGCGTGAATGGCCGTCTGTCTCTATGTGTCAGTCCTGTGATGGACTGGTGACCTGTCCAGGGTGAACCCGCCTTCACCAGCTCCAGGGACGGATAGATAATCTTAAAAGCTTTCAGAAAATGAGCAGTAGCCCAAAGACCAGCAGTAAATCCAGATACTTAAACTCACCAGTCTAAAGCTGACTTTCAGTAAATGCTTAAAAATAATTTACTTTTCATAGAAAAGTCTGATTTTTGGTGTAAAATCAGCATCAGGAGTAATGTGATTCCCAGGTTGAATATTAGCACCAGTCTGGCTAAATGCAGCTTTGTCTCCAGTCTACCTGATCTGAGCAGTTAATCCCTGAACACATCAACAAACAGTGGCCACATCAGACAACAGGTGTGTTACCTGATCAGTTAAATAAAACAGCACTGTTGGATCAAGCTGTCTGACTCACTGAGAGCACCACAGGAAACCACAATAAGATAACAATAATAATCATCTTTCTTCTATGGCAGTCAGTCAAATATTACAATTAATCACATGATTGTCCAGCTAATCGCTATTAATCGCACATTTTTCATCTGTTCCAAATGTATTTGTCACATAACTTCTGTACTTAAGTTACGCTACTTCCGTAGTTATCTTAACCCAAACCTCGATCTTTTCCTAAACCTAGTTGGTAGTTTTGTTGTCTGAACACTGCAGGGGCCCATGTAGCTGCACAGTTGTAGGAAAACGCACAAAATATATAATTTAATGCAAGATATCACACAAACCTTTGTATGAGGGTATATTGAAGTATTACTAGGGCTGTCAGTTGATTTAACTATTTAATCACGATTAATCGCATTATCATCCACAGTTAATCGTTATTAATCACAAATAAACTCCACATTTTTTATCTGCTCAAAATGAACCTTAAAGGGAGATCTGCCAAGTATTTAATACTGTTATCAAAATGGGGGTGGACAAGTATGCTGCTTTATGGAAATTTATGTATATATTTATTATTGTAAATCAATGAATAACACTAATCAATACCAGATATTGTCCAGAAACCCTCCCAGGTTCTGACTTTAGCATCAACAATCTGCTCCAATCAGAACAAACTGCAGCCCAACAGGCAACACACAGCTGTCAAAGTGTGTCAGAGTGCTGACTTGACTAGGACTTGATCCAGACTGACTGGGACTATCATAAAGAAGAAGAAGAAGAAGAAGATCTACCTTTATTAGTCCCACAATGGGGAAATTCAATTTACACTCTGTTTAACTTAAACATGGTAAAAGCACAAAAAAACACAAACAAAAAAGGAAAGGAGAGGGGGGAGAGTGAGGGGGGCTGCCAATAAAGTGGGCATGTCTGTAAAGGGGAGACTGGTGGGGACCCAGAGAACCCATTTACATCCACACATCTGGAGGTCAGAGGTCAACGGACCCCTTTGAACATGGACAGGACAGTTTTTCCTCGGAGAGTTTTGGGTGCCCTGCTAGAGCTGTTTCCCTCGCGACCCAACCCTGGACAAGAGGTTGACAATGATGACAATTTGCAGTCTCTGGGCAGGTTGATGGTTGATATAGCATATCAGTTTCATCTCTTGAATTAATCCACAAGGCCCGATATCTCAGGTTAAACTCCACTCCTGAGTGGAGTGAGAGTTGTGGCCACAAGGTCCCCGAACCTGATTGTGGACACTAAAGCTGAATAAAGAGGCATTTCAGGTTTGTTTTTTCCACGAAAGCCCTGAAGCAGATAATTATCTGCAGGTAAGAAGGACTGCAACTTCAGGATCACTGAGGCAGGTGCATGAGGCGTTCAGGGAGAGGTCGCTTGCCTCAAAGAGGTTCTGGTAACCATCAGATGACTCAGAAAGTGGAAACAGGGTCCTACTGTTTTCAGAAGACAAAAAAACATAGCTCTAAATGTGGACCGAGTGTTCGGGGAAGCCTCTCTCTGCCAGAAATAACGGAGCATGATATAAAACTCCACTGTGGCAAGGTGCCAGAGGAGGATGAGATCCACACCGTTGGACTGCCTTGGGTATCCTTCAGTGTCATAGGATAGCAGCGCAGCACCAAAGCCTGGCTACGAGCTAACCGGCCAGCTGGCTGCTACTTATCTTGCTAATTCCACCATGCTTCAACGCCACGCTGGTTTCAGAAAATGAGCCGGACAACGTGATCTCTCATCTCGCTGTAGCACTGTGCTTTCCTTCGCTGCCTTATGAGGTTATTGTCTTAAGATTCTGCTTCAAAATGGCGGTCCGCAAACCATCATCCACTTCTTATGTCCACTAATGTGACTCAACGTCTTCATCATTCATATAGTGAATTAGTGAATCATTATGTGTCTGTGGGAGTTTCTTGGTGTCATCCAGTGATACCACTGCAGTAGTGACACATTTGTCTTAAGGACTTAAAAGAAATTTTTAATGGGTGACGTCAGTCAGGATCTATTGGCAGAACTGGGAATAATATTAATAAGTATGTTTTCATTTGTGTATAAGTGCCTGAAAATAAGGTGGTTGTGTTTTCATTAGCTTAGAGTCATTATTATATTTTATATCTGCACAGAGAGCAGGTCCTCCTCACAGAGCCGGCAGCCATATTTCTACATGTTTCTACTGCAGCCTCACCACTAGATACCACCAAATCCCACCTTTAAGATAAGATAAGATAAGATTCCTACCTTTAACACGCAAAAGTACCAGTAGACCAAGTACTGAGCCGGAGCTTAAAGAAATGTCTCTGTGTTTACCTGTGAAAAAATACATACACACTCAAAGACAAGCAAGAATGTATATGAATATGTATATGTAGCCTATAAATCATCTAGCCTATATATTTATATTATTATAATACTGGATATTTGTATGCATCTTTAATATAATATGTTGAAAACAAAAAAAAACAAAGAGATATTTATTATTTATTTTTTCTTATTATAATTATTTCACCATTTTTGTAACGGGAGTAAATTTCATTTCATTAATTAAATTTTTTGTATATTAATATGTATGTTTCTATGTAGCCTATATATCATTTAGCCTATATGTTGATATTATGATATTACTGGATATTTGTATGCAGTTTTTGCATTTTTTATATAAAAAGCTAAAACACCAAGACATTTATTATTATTATTATTATTATTTAACATTTTTGTAATGAAGTTAATTGTATTTATTTTGATACTGTAAATTAATATGTACTGTATGTATCTACGCATGTAGCCTATATATCCTGTAGCGTACATGATTATGTTATGATAATACTGGATATTTGTAAGCATTTTTTATATACTATGTTGAAAAAAATACATTGTTATTTCTTCCTCTTCTGCACTTTTTTTGGCAACCTTTCCTTAAACAAAAGCTTCACAATTACTAAACTATAACGTGTTTCCTCCAAAATAAGGTCCAACCCTCCAGATGAAGCTGTCAGAAGAGTCAGAGAGTTTTCATCCACTTCACCGTCCAGCTGGTTCCAGTCATATTATTAATACCACCTGACATCAGCACACTGCCCAGTATTCCCAGTACTCTATTATTCAGCACATCGAGGAGGGATGGATGGATGGAGGGATGGATGGATGGAGGGATGGATGGAGGGATGGATGGATGGGGGTGTAGGGTGCGTTGGATTTGCGCAAGCCTGTGCGCTGATGAGCGGGTGGGTGTGATTGGTCACCTCTGCGTCCGAGACGAAGCCTGTCAGCCCGCCTTTAAACTGCTGCGGCCAGAGAGCTGGGTGTTCACACCACACAGCTGCCGGGGACCGAGACCCGAACCGAACCGAACCGAGCCGAGCACACTCAGTGCGGCACCAGCCTCTCCAAAAAGCGCGCTAATCACTCCAGTGGAGGACGAGCAGAGAGGAGACCCGGAGTCATGAGTCTGCCAGCTGTGAGGCAACTTTTCCTTCTGTGTCTGGTCTGGTTTCTGGGATCTTGGAGCTCAACAGGTGAGTTAGAAATTAAAACTCAACTTATTATTATTATTATTATTATTATTATTATTATTATTATTATTATTATTATTATATCATGTATTTACACACAGTATCACCGAATGTCTGTTTACTATGTCGGTTATAATCGTAAATGCAAATAAGAAATAAGTGGTTTTGTCTTGGATTCACAAGAAGTGTAAAATTACAGCTCACTACAGAAACACACGGTATATTATAGACCTAAGATTTATCATAGTGATAACAGGAGATGTAATACCACAAGGTATGAGCAAGCTGAGACGAAGTAAATGAAGGGAGGGAAAGGGAGAAAACTTGAATGTAAACTAATAATTTATATTTCAGGTTAATATTAATTTAATTTAAATAGTGCTTGTCTAGTAAGACATACTTTACTTTAATTAACTGGTTATGATTTGGCACTGATACCTTTATTGGTTGGTATTGGTAGCCTTTATTTAAAATGGCTATTTAATCATGTATTAATATTAAAATAAATAATAATAATAATCTGTAAACAAAAAAAAACAAAACATTGATTAGGAGAACTTTTGGGTTGCCAGGTTGGTGCATATGATCTTCTTTTTAAGTCAGAAACAGAGATGCTTTGCATCTATTTAGGTTGCCTCTGTCACTGAAAGGTGCTATTCAAATACAACAGGTAAACTATAAACTCATTAATTATTATTTATTATTAATGTATTTAACCAGGATTAAACGCATGATTGTCCATAGTTTACTGCGATTAATCAAATCAAAATGAACCCTAAAGGGAGATTTATACCAGTATTTAATCAACATGGGAGTGGAAAAATATGCTGCTTTATGCGAAAGTATGTATATATTTCTTATTGTAAATCAATAACAACAATAATCAATGGCAGATATTGACCAGAAACCCTCCCAGGTTCTGACTTTAGCATCAACAATCTGCTCCAATCAGAACAAACTGCAGCCCAACAGACAACAACAGCTGTCAGTGTGTCAGAGTGCTGACTTGACTAGGACTTGATCCAGACTGACTGGGACTATCAGAAAGTGGGCATGTCTGTAAAGGGGAGACTGGTGGGGACCCAGAGAACCCATTTACATCCACACATCTGGAGGTCAGAGGTCAAGGGACCCTTTTGAATATGGACATGACAGTTTTTCCTCACCAATATTTAACACACGTTTGGAGCCTGATTTAACCTCCTTCACTACCAGCTAGTCTGACCTGGTTATCACTGATGGATCCATCAGGGTCTCTAGTTTCAGATGAGACCAGGATGTAGTACTAGTAGTAATAGTAGTAGTAGTAGTAGTAGTAGTAGTAGTAGTAGTAGTAGTCTGACCTGGTTGGTACTGATGGATCCATCAGGTTCTCTAGTTTCAGATGAGACTAGGATGTAGTACTAGTAGTAATAGTAGTAGTAGTAGTAGTAGTAGTAGTAGTCTGACCTGGTTGGTACTGATGGATCCATCAGGTTCTCTAGTTTCAGATGAGACCAGGATGTAGTACTAGTAGTAATAGTAGTAGTAGTAGTAGTAGTAGTAGTCGTCTGACCTGGTTGGTACTGATGGATCCATCAGGTTCTCTAGTTTCAGATGAGACTAGGATGTAGTACTAGTAGAAATACTAGTAGTAGTAGTAGTAGTAGTAGTAGTCTGACCTGGTTGGTACTGATGGATCCATCAGGTTCTCTAGTTTCAGATGAGACCAGGATGTAGTACTAGTAGTAATAGTAGTAGTAGTAGTAGTAGCATCTGACCTGGTTGGTACTGATGGATCCATCAGGTTCTCTAGTTTCAGATGAGACCAGGATGTAGTAGTAGTAGTAGTAGTAGTAGTAGTAGTAGTAGTAGTAGTCTGACCTGGTTGGCTTGCTTTTCCTCACTTACGTTTCTCTTCTCGTGCACTGATTCGTTGAAGCACAACAGCCAATCAGGGTGATTGGTTTGCATTAGAGACTTATTGTATGAACATTTTTGTAATTACGGCACATAAAACAAACAGTAAAGTACATTAAAATCATTTTAAAGTAACTATTGTGGACCACAATCAGATTTACAGTCTTGTATTTATTAATGTGATGGGAGCTACGTTCATATCAAACCGATAGTATTAATTATGTTTCCTCTTCACATCTTCACTCAGATGCCAGTCCTTTCGATCAGTGGGAAGACGGGATCGAGTTAAGAAAGGTACGACATTATCTTTAATCGTCCCAGTAACATTAACACTTTCTCACAACTTAATGCATGTTGTTTTTTTTGTTTTTTTTTAAGCTGATTAATATTAATTATTTAAAGGTTGTGAATAAAGAAACAAATGTTAAAATAAGGTTGTGAAGGAAATAGACGGGCCGAAAGAATAAAAAAATAAATGTGGAAATATAAATATAAATAAATAAAAAGGGAAATATAGGGGGAAAATAAGGAAAAATTAAATGATAGTAAATAAATTACATTGTATAAAAAAATAGATCATTATTTTTGAATATATCGAAAAGTCATTTATATGAAAAAATAAATAACTATAAATTATATATACAGAAATAAATGACCAAATAAATGTGAAAATGCTTATAATTATTATATTATATTTTATTTGTCTTAATAATTCCAAATTTATTTATTCTTTTATTTATTATTATTTATCTTCCCACGTTTATTTTCTTTTTTAAACAGATTTTATTCTTTATGGTACTCCTATGATACCTTCCAAAACAGGCTGTAAAGTCCTTCATTAATCAATCACTTCAATTATTGATGCATAGAATTCAGAGCGATTATATTTATAGATTTTTGTTTTGTTTTATTTTATTTATTGTGTTCATCGTCCGTTATGAATCCCTAATGGAGTGTGTTGTCTGCAGGTGCGAGGCGCCCAGACGAATGATCTGAGTGATGTTTTATGGGGAGACCAGAATGAGGTACTTCATACAGTATTTTTTAAAACTTTCTCACAGGCCTCTGTCTAAATTAACTGCACCGTATTGACATTCAAGTTTTAAAAACTGGAGTAGCACATTTCCCATCAGCCCCGTTGCTAACAGCACTCAGTGATGGTCTCAGTGATGGTCCGGTTGGTTTACGTCAGTTAACACAACGTTATGTGCTTATGACGTAACGATAAAGACATGTCTTTAAAGGCCGTTTAGTAGGTTTGGTTATCAGGAACCTGAGAGCAGCGCTGCAGCTCGATGTAAATTAATTAGCTTGTGAGGTGGTGAGCGAGTGAGACGAACAGCTGGGAGACAGTCGGAAGCCTCTAGTTTCACAGCAGTGTGCTGCTTCAGTGGTTCAGACAGTAAAAAGACTGAAACCTGGGGCTGCTTCAGAATAACGGCCCGTCTATCGTCCCTGTGGCCGTCTCAGCTGCTGATTTCACCGCTCAGTCACTCGGCAGTTCGTGAAATAGTCACTTAACCGAATGTTGTGTACATAGATGTGAATTTCACATTTTTTCATGATGCAATCCACATGATTGTGAACCAGGAAGTATAAAGAGCTGCAAATGCTGTGTAGGGAGGAGGTCGGAGTGGATGGATGATTCGATAAACACCGGGGTTTCACCCAGCAGACCGGTGTCCATCCACTGTGTGAAAGCAGAAGTCAACGTTAATGTACTGGTCACGTAACTTCAGTACTAAAGTTACAGCTTTTACAGTACAGTCGGTCTGTTCCTAAACCTAGTAGCTTGCTACCTAAACCTAACTAAGTCAATCATTTTCTAAACCTATCTAGGTCGTTTGTTGCCTTATCCTAACCAAGTCAATCTATTCCTAACCCTAGGTGCTTTGTTGCCTAAACCTAACCAAGTCGATCTATTCCTAAACCTAACTAGTAGTTTGTTGCCTAATCTTAACCAAGTCGGTCTATTCCTAAACCTAGTAGTTTGCAGCCTAAACCTAACCAAATCAATCATTTCCTAAACCTACCTAGGTCATTTGTTGCCTTATCCTAACCAAGTCAATCTATTCCTAAACCTAACTAGTTTGTTGCCTAAACCTAACCAAGCTGATGTATTCTTAAGCCTAAGTAAGTAGTTTTGTCGCCTAAACCCAACCAAGTCGATCTATTCTTAAACCTAAGTAGTTTGTTGTTACATAACTTCAGTACTTAAGTTACAGCACTTAGTGTTATAAAACCCAAAATAAGTTGATCTTTTCCTAAACTTAACTAAGAAGTTTGTTGCAATTACTTAGTTAAGTAATTTGTTACCTAAAACTAAGCAAGTCCATCTTTTCCTAAACCTAAGTAGTTTGTTGGCTGAACCTAACCCAGTCAATCTACTCCTAAAACTAGTAGTTTGTTGCCTAAGCCTAACCGAGTAAATCTGTTCCTAAACCTAACTAAGTAGTTTATTTTGATCTGTGCGTCATGTGTTGCTGGACATTTTTAGGAAAAAGCAGGAAAAATACGTTGTTGAAAGTCCTGCTGAGCGTCACTGAAAAGAAATGAAATTTGTGTCTATGCACACCAATGAAATAAATGAAATTTCATGCCTACTTCCTGAACTGTGGTGAGACTGTGTTGCAATATAACACACCACCTCTTTAAACTGTGGCCTCAGAGTTGTCTGTGGTGTCAGCAGTAACTGGCCTCTTACAGAAAGGATTTATTGGTTGTTGCATTGCATTATTATCAGATTTAACAGGAGTTACTGTTGCTTGCATTAAAGCCTGATGAGAGTCGCAAGTGGACGATGCTGTAATGCATCTATGAGGACTAGCCAACATTTATAGAAACAAACTGTGTTATTAACCTGTTAATTACTTATTAATGAATTAATCTGTCATTAACCTGAACTTGTTTCCCAACAGCAGCAAGTGCAGAATGTCTTCAAAAGAGTAAGTTTCCAAGCTCACCTCTGATTTCTGATCGTTTTCAGCAGCGACTCTCTGACTTCCTGAATTTCTCCTGTTTTTCAGTTCCTGTTTCATTACTCTAAAGCACGAAACTCTGTCGGAGCCGTGCAGCACGAGGTGAGCTGAGCAGCATCTCCTTCACGCATCACGTCTTCAAATGACATTTTCAGCAGTTACTGTTGCTCACTTACGGTCATTAAAAAGACCAGAGTGACGTCCTGTTTACAATCTGTAGTTGACTGCTTTTGATTGGATGGTGCTACAGATGTTTCCTAGCAACCAGTTTAGACATTACTGAAGTCTTTACAAGGCCTACATGTGTTTTAGAAAACGTAGTTGGCCTACTCATGAAGTTCAGACAGACGGGAAATATTGTGTCTAACGTTAAAGTGCTGATGACGTGTTTTTGTAGGCAACCCAGAAAAAAGCCAACAGGATTTTTCCATTTGAAGCACCAAAATGTGTATTTTGGATGTTTTCTCTCCACTAATCTGAAAGAAGATGTTGTAGAAGCAAAATAGTGATGTTTTTGCCTGGAGTCTCGCCCTTAAATGTCTACACTCATCACTCATCATCAACTCTTATCCGGGTCAGGTCGCGGGGGCAACAGCTCCATCAGGGAACCCCAAACTTCCCTTTTCTGGGCCACATTAACAGCTCTGACTGGGGGATCCTGAGGTGTCCCCAGGCCAGTGTGGAGATATAATCCTCCTAGTCCTGGGTCTTCCCTGGAGCCTCCTCCCAGCTGGTCATGTCTTACCAGATGAACCACCTCAGCTGGATCCTTTCAACCCAAAGGAGCAGCAGCTCTGCTCCGAGTCCCTCACGGATGGCTGAGCTTCTCCCCCTATCTCTAAGGGAGACACCAGCCACCCTCCTGTGAAAACCCATTTCGGCCGCTTGTGCCCACGATCTAGTTCTTTGGGTCAAGACCCGGCCCTCATGATCATAGGTGAGAGCAGGAACCAAGATTGACCTGTAAATGGAGAACTTTGCCTTTCGGCTCAGCTCTCTTTTTGTCACAACGGTGCCGTAATGCGAATGCGATAACGCCCCACCCATCCATCAGTTTCCATGCTGGAGGTCGCAGACCGATGAAGCCAGCAGGACCACATCATCTGCAAAAAGCAGCACATCAATCTGCAAACCCTCCTCCCTCTGGCTAAACCTTGATATCCTGTCCATGAATATGCTGTCTAAATATTTATTTAAGTCCAAGATCCCTGTTGTCTGTATAAAGGATCCTTCTGCTTGGTGACAAAGGAGACAGATTGAGGAGCTAAACTGAGCCTGTTTGCTGATTAAGTTGTGAACACTCGTCAAAACTTACTAGTGGCGAGTCAGCAGACGGCCTCAATGCCTGTAGACCCATCAGTTAATAATCAGCAGCCACTACTGTTTGTGATCTGTGTAAATATTTCATTAAAACTAGTCTCTATGGGTGTACTGTCTCTGAAAATGCTTAATGATCCTAAAACAGACTGAACATCCTGTTAGAAACTGTGGATCAGTGTTGGCAGTTCGTCAGAGCCGGTTGTTGTTGGTTCACTTCCATACAGCTGGTGACCAAAACTCTTTAAAAATGTATTACACTGATGTGAGCAGCTGCTTCAGCTGAACCATCGCCCCAAAATGTTTTAATATCCTGGATCACAAACACATCTTGTATGATTTAAATCTCATGCAGGATGGTTATTGTTTAAACATTTTCAGCACTAATGCCGATATGTTAACTATATTTTACAAATACTTATAACAGAAAATCAGTCTTTTCAATTCATCATCAAAATCCATCTTTTTACAAATGATGGTAAATATTGTCTAAACAGAACAACTTTACCAAAATAAAATGCTCTAAAACTGTCAAAATTAGGATTTAGAAAATATCTGATCAAGACTAAATACACAAGGGTACAAATCTGGATTATAACCTCGTTGTTTGCAACAATGCAGACTGTATTTTTATAGACCTGAACGCAGCCTTAATTTAAATCTCTGTAGATTTTGAATTATCAATTAATCCTTGAGTCAAATGTGCCACATTTAAAGAAATTCGCTCAAGGGGTTCCTGAGATATCACATCCACGACAATGGATCAGACGGACAACCTGAAAACATAATATTAATAAGTGTAATAAATAAAATGAATGTTATAAAAAAGTTGTAAATTTACAGTAAAATCTGAGATTAATGTCACAGATTTAGCCGCTGTCTTCCTGTCTTAAAGTAGTGTTACTATGGTAACGATGACGTCTGAGCGAGGCGAAGGTCCTGACAGATACATATACCTGTTTTCTATCATGTTCTGTGTTCTTCTATAAACATAAATAAATCAATATAATTAATATATTCCTTGCTCGGTGGCTCACATTACCGCCATGATTAGGTTGATCCAACCTTACAAAGTAAAGCGAAAACACTATATTTTTGAGGTTTTTAAAGCCATGTCTCCATATGAAACAGTGCTGTATTTCCAGTCTAAGTTATCTCCTCTTTGCTCCTCCAGTCTCACTCAGTTCATCCTCTGATGCGACTTTCCCCCAAGCTTTCCCAGAGGAGAAAGAAGAAGGTGTTACTGTTGGTAAGAAACCACAAGGCACCCTCCTTTAACTGTCACACAGTTTGTCCTACTTGGCTCAAAGTTAAAAGGTCGTTGGCAGTAAAACAACCTGAAACAAGGACCTGCAGACTCTACAGACTCTGCATGTTTCAAAAACATTAATCTATATTTTTATTTATAGTTAATAATTATGGAGTTATAAGAGTGCCATAAAGCAGAATAATCTGTAAAAAAAAAAAAATAAGAAAACAAATGTGGTGTGTAAATATAAAGATAAATACATAACATAATAAATACATGTGGAAGACAAATAATAAAATATAAAAGAATACTCAAACATTTTCATTTATTTCTACATACATTTATTTATAGCTTTTAAAAGATATATTTATTTTTTCAAATAAATTACTTTTTAAAGAATATGGATACAACATTACAAAAGTATATGAAAATAAATAAAAATATATAACAGAATAATTAATAGTAATTTATAAATAAATACTTTTTAAATATAAATATATAGAGAAATAAATGAGCAAATGAATGTGGAAAATAAATGCTTAAAATGCTGCCTTTATATTTCATTATTTGTCTTCCTCTTGTTCCTCTTTGCATTTCACCACCACATTTATTTTCTCACTTTTACAGATTTATTTTTTTTAAAAATATATGAAAAATATATTTATTGCATTTAATTGTATCTAGTTTTATGTATTTTCTGAATCAACTTTATGTAATGTAATTTATTTATTTTTAGCTCTTAACTTTTCCTTCTTCTTTAAAGTAATTTATATATTTTATCCACTTTTAAAAATAGTTATTTATATGAAAAAAGATTTTAAAAGATAAATGTATATGTACAGTAATAAATAATAATACTGATTCTTTTATATCTTACTGTCTTTATATTTCCAAATTTATTTCCTTGTTCCTTCACAGATTAATTATTTTTTAATGGCACCCCTTAAAAAGACGCTCACATTGGTTCAGTGCAAACTAAGACTGAAATTTTGTTGTTGAAACCTAACGTACACTGTTGCATGGGAATAACTGTTAGAGGCTAGAAGAGGTATGATTGTTCACTTTTTAACGACAACAACAACAAAAAAGCAAATTAGAGAAACGTCTGAAAAACGGTCTAAATTTGAGTCGCCGTGCAGCCTGACGGAGCAGCTCCGACCTCCACGTTGGGAACCGTTGATTTAGGAGAAGGTTCCTTAAAGCAGGAAATGAATCGACATCGTTCAGCATTAGTGAGGAGAAACTGATAAGACACTCAAAAGAACAAGAAAGGTTCACCATCTCTCGTAGAAGTCAACCTTTCCAGGAAGTAACGACGGAGTGAACCAGCGCAGATCTTTCTAAATTACATCACTGTTCAGGTTCGATTTACTGACACGACTTCTCTTCTTTCTTGCTAATGAAACAGAAGATTCGAGGTCTGCCGGAGGGGATGTTGTAGAGGAAAACTGCCAAAACTAAGGAGGGAATAAAAAGAAGAAGAGCAGCAGGCAGCCTGAGAACATCACAAACTAAACCGACTGGTGGTGGAGCGACGCACAGCTTCTCTGACACAAACTTTTTGTTAACAGAAAATAAATTATTGTACAGATGGAGAAACATAGAACTGCACTACGATGGCTGCTATGTGTCTTCCTGCTTCCAAATGTCAATCGGTGTGAGTCAATGTGAATTGCAAGCACAACATTGGCATGTTGCACTGTTACACGAGACACAAACCCAAACACAGCACTCAAAATAATCCCTTAAAGACGTCCTTTATAATCAACAGAGACAGATTCACAAAAAGAGAGAGTTACGGAGAAAGCTGGCACCGATTATTGTGGCAAAGAGGTGAACTCATATTCGACAGATTTAAATGTACATGTACATTTTCTGACATGAAACGTAATAAAAAAAGGTTACTGGTTGTCTTTGATGCTTTTGTAAAGACTCAGGAGACGGAGTCGGACGTGACTGTTTGCTCTGGAGGCTGGGTGCTCACAGGTCCAGGTGCCCCTGAGCAGGATCCAGCTCCACATGTGAGCCACCCACATGGTTAAATATGAAACGCAGAGAGATGCCGTCCCCTCTCTGTCCCTGCTCAAAGTCCTCCCAGTGTTTGTGGTTTGAAATGACAGACGTTTGTCTCTAATAGTCCTCGTCCTCGGAGTCACTGTCCTTCCGTGTCGGAAGCGAACATCTGATCGATGACATCAGCTTGTCTTCGATTTGCTTCTTGGGGTTTTCCTCCAGGTCTGTCTTCACCGCCCCAGACTCTGATAACCTCCACTCCAGCTCTGGGTGGGACACACAGGACAATTAATGAAATGTGACGGCACGTACATGACGGTTGTCCACATTGTCTGACTAAGGCGTCCACATAGCATAGCAGCGTCTTTTTCTTTGTTCCCAGTGAGTGGAGAGCGTATACGGCTGCACCAAGCATCTTTTTTCTGAGCCCGCCGACGTTTTTGTGCGGCCGCTCTAAGGATTTCAAGTTGAAAATCTCTGAACTTTTCAGAAAAGCGCTGGTGACATCTGTGGAAAATGGAGGGGAAGCTTGTTTTGGTCGTGTCTGTCTATCCTGAGCTTTACATGTCGGACAAACACTCTACTAACAAAGACCGAAAAGTCCATTTATGTGAACAGATCAGCCATCTGTGAGTGTCACGCTTGGATCAGATCCTCCTCCGTCCTCTACGGCTGTCAGACTGAGCAGTGACAACCATGTCTGTCCAAAATGTCATCACTTCATCCTGTTAGACATTTGTGTTAAACTGTCATAATTAACAGAGGAATTATTGACCAAAGTGACCTTTGACCACCAAAATCTAATCAGGTCATGACTGAGTCCAAGCGTTGCACCTCCCAGGTGTTCCTGAGATATCGCATTCATGACAATGGACCAGACGTACGTATGGACAGATAGATGGACGGAAGGACAGCCCAGAGACACACTGCCTCCAGTAACGGCTGTCATCGGCACAGAGGAATAAAAACAATGTCAAACAAATAGATAATAAAAAGCAAAGGAGCGATGCTAGTCTGTCATACAGCAGCAGGTAGACGGGTGATATGTTGTCATGGTATTGTTGTCATAGAAACTGGGATGAAGCGCTCCCCAGGACACAAGCTCTAAAACTATATCAATTAAAAGTTTACAAAGTGGACTAAACAAATGAATGTTTTTAAAGACAAAGATTTAAGAAGAAATTGAGATCAAAGGCCAAAAAAACACAGCAACAGTCGTATGGATAAATTTTAAATGAACTATTATAACATTATTATTATTATTATTATTACAATTATTATAAAAATCTGCTGAGGCAACAGTCAATGTTTATTTACAACTATTTCAGTCACACCGGGATTCAACAACGAAATGTTAAACCGCTATTACTTTAGTATGGAGTCACAGGAGTGCCATAACAACAAACAGTAACAATAACAATAACAATAAATCTACAAAAGAATAAGAAGATAAACGTGTCAATATAGAGAGAAATAAATTTAAAAATAAATAAGAAAATTAAAAATGTGGAACTATAAAAGATAGATGAAAATGAAACAATCAATAAGTAAATAAAATAAGAAATAAATTGGTAATAATAAAAAAATAAAGGGAAAAGGAATTAGGGAAAGGAATAAGGAAAACTAAAGGGATAAAAATAATTAAATATTACAGAAAAAAAGTTTTTTAGAAATATACAAAAATGTAAAATTAGGTATAATTTTACAGAATGTAAAAGAAATATATTTTTAAATATATAAATACATGGGGAAATAAATGAACAAAAAATGAGAAAATAAAAGAAAAAAGCTTGTTTATATTAATATTAAATTATTTATATATTTTGTTATTCGTTTTTAGCTAATTCCAAATTTAATTATTTTTGCAGATAAATTACTCTTTTCTGTATATTTCTGAAATAAAATAATCTATTTATTATGTCAATTTTTATCTTATTTTTCCTTATTTTTTTCCCTATATTTTATGTCTTTGTATTTCCACATTTTTTATTTATTTATTTATGCTTTTATTTATTTTTATATTTCTACATTTTTTTTTAAATTTACCTATTTACTTTTTTTATATGCTTTATTTAATAACATTTTCATGGTCCACATAATAAAACAAACATGAGCATTTCTTTTAGCATACCTATTTACTTTTATCTATTCCTCTTTATATTTCTATATTTTTAATATACTTAGGCTTTTATTTATTTTTACATTTTTAAATTTTATTTATTCTTTTATTCATTCCTCTTTATATTTCCACATTTTAATATAATTACTTATGTTTTTATTTATTTTTATATTTCTACATTTTTTAAATTTAGTTATTTATTCTTTTTATTTATTCCTCTTAATATGTCCACATTTATTTTCTTATTCTTTGACAGATTTTTATGCCACTCCTTTGACTCCATACTTTATATTAGTGTATGTTCAAAATCCTGAATTTCCCTCCGGGGATTAATAAAGGTTCATCTTATCTTATCTTATCTTATCTTAAGTCAAAGTGCCGCTTTTCCCGAAAGCCAGTCGCCTCCTACCTTCAACTTTGAGGTTCATGCCCCCGAAGACCAGCGGCCCGATGTACTGGGCCTTCATCTCTCCCTCCAGGTAGACGAAGACGGTGGGCAGGTTGCGGTCGGGGTAGTTGGGGATGCAGGTGGTGGAGATGGACTTGAGGAACTTGGTCTGAGGGAACTTCCTGGCCAAAGCACTCAGATGCTGGTTGATGAGGGAGCACAGAGGGATGCTGGGAAAAGAGATACAACACCATAAAGATCAGTTAGTGCTGCACTTTCTGCTTGTTGAGTCAGAGCCAAAGTTGACTGATGGGCTGCAACAAATCAATCAAACTCAAGTCCAAGGTGACGTCTACAAATTGCTTATTTTTTCCGACCAACAGCATTTCGACTAAAACAAAATACTACATTTCCCATGCTATATAACAAAGAAAAGCAGGAAATACTCATATTTAAGAAGCTGGAATGTTTTATGCTTTTTCTTGACAAATTAAGAATAATAATAACAAATAATTACATAATTGATACACTCGATATACCAGATCATTAATATATCATCAACAACTACTGTCTCTGTAAAGATATAGAGGAGTGATGTCTACCTGAGCAGAGAATAAAGTCTCTCTCTCTCCCTCTGTGTGTGTTTTTTATGCTAAAGTCAGAACCTGTCAGGGTCTCTGGACAATATCTGTCATTGATTTGTGTTGTTCATTTATTTACAGTAATAAATATATACATACATTTACATAAAGCAGCATACTTGTCCACTGCATGATGATAAGAGGATTAGATATCTGACAAATCTCCCTTGAAGGTACACTTTGAACTGTTAAAAAATGTGCGATTAACTTGCGATTAATCACGATTAACTATGGATAAAAATGTGATTAATTAATTTATTTAATTAAATTGATTGACAGCCCTAAAAATTAGTTAACCAAAATGTTGATTTCCTGATATTAGCTTTACAGCTGTCGGTTTAAAGAGTTTTTTAAGAGGCCAGAGGACACAAAATATTGAACCCAGAGAAGAAGTCTCTAATCTGAACAGAGATCAATGGTCTGAAGGGTCAGTTTACCCAAATCAGACAGCAGCATCAACATCAATGTTTTCTGTCCTTTTAGACACAAGGTGTTTTGTCCGTATACTTGTTCAAGTACTTGACTTTGTTGACCTACCCCTGTTTGTAGAGGTGCAGCACCACCCAGATGCCGTCTCCGGCTTTGTTGACCTCCTTGACGTAGTCCTGCCCTGAGATTTCCATCACCTCCCCGAATACGTTCTTCATCTGAGTCGCCTTCCACTCCGCAAGACGCTTCTGTCTGCAAGGAGACGCGTCTCATATATCAAATCACCTCATATGAGTGTGCAGTCAGTGTGAAGACGCTTCATTCGCCACCAACCAAATGCTGCAAATTGTTTTTTGTTTTTTTTGGGTACTGCTGCATAAAGCCACCATCTAAAAGGTAGTATGCTGGTGGATTTGGACATATACTAGTTTTTAGGACAAAAGTACGTTTTTCAGAGGTCCTTCACACAGTAATACACATGACCGGGAGCTGTCTACCTGAATAATCTCCACTGACCTGTACATCTCAATAGCAGCCTCATCGTCTTCACCAAATTCATCTTCATTCTCCTCCAGTTCCTCCAGTGTCATGTCCTCATATGTTTTAACTGTGCAGAGAAACAACAACAGTCACAGCAGCTGATTCTACTGGTTCGACAAATAATCTAATCAGTTGAATGGGGTCAAATTAGATCACACTAAACTATCAAATATATTCAATATAATTAACACAATTCTGACTTATACATCTGCAAATAAACTAAATACAATGAGGTAAATTGTATTAGGTGACACTAGGGATGTTAATAATTAACCACAATTTAACCAATAACCGATATTAAGCATTTTAAATGTTCAGTTAAAGGGTTAAAAGAAATATTCATAATTCATTAAAAAGCTGAGAAAAACTCAGGAGCAGATCGTCACTTTAAGGAGAAAAGCTGGTCCACCTTAAGAGAGAGTCGGCGCAGATACAGGAAGTAGCTCTGGACTTCAAGCTGAGGAGTTGTAGCTTGTAGCCTCGTAGCATTTATTCACCAACAAATAAACTGAACACACACTGTCTGCTACAGCTACGTTCACAGCTATAACACCACCAACAAACACACACTCACCACCGACACACACACAGTCTGTCAGAAACTAGATGAAGTTATGCTACAGCGGGGGGAAGCCACCGGTAATGCTAGCAGCTGCTAACACAGCACAAACAAACACATTGATTGTCAGACAATCACTATCGTTAATCTGAGCAGACACACAGCTGTCAGCCTGCTAAACTAAACTACATGTGGTGGAGACTTTTACTGGGAAAGTGGCTGCATGTCCACGACACTACATACAACACCGTGGCTGCTACAGTAACTCTCCTGATGGTGAACTGGAGACAGTGAACGCAGCACCGCGGCTGCTACAGTAACTCTCCTGATGGTGAACTGGAGACAGTGAACGCAGCACCGTGGCTGCTACAGTAACTCTCCTGATGGTGAACTGGAGACTCTGTTGTCTGTTGTGCTCATATACTACAGCTGCGGCAGCGCTGCATGCAAGGCAGTAATGATGTCAGCTAACGGTTAATAATCGGTTAACGAGGGTCGGTTATGTTATTATAGAATTTTTTTCAATTAGCATCCCTTGGTGACACTTTTCTCTGTTTTGTGTGTTGGAAATGAATGAATCTCTCAAAATTAAGCCACAGTGAAACACTGATAACTGCCCCTCTTACCGACAGACTGCTGCTGGAGGGCCAGCTCCTCCTCTTCGTCATCTTTCGACACCTCTTTGGGAGGAAGAATGCCTTTCTTCCTCAGAATATCATTCCACTCTGTGTCTTCATTTGGATCCTGGGGAGAAAACAAAGCATACAAGTGCTGTTGCTCTGGGTTTCTTTTGTGCGATTTCTTTCTGACTGAAGACACTGATTTCAAAACTAAAATCTGCTAGTTTTTCATGCCAAATTACCACAGTCTGGGTTTAAGTTTGCCAATGCTAACATATAAAGTTTGCTTTACAAAACAGTGAATGAGCCGTGGTCTAAGACAAGCATGTGCACACTGTGGACCTGGATGTTTTGTTGCATTTTAAAACACCAAATATATGAACATAATGTTGTGGGTTTGTTTGCCACACACATAAAACTGGATTAACTGACAGAGGAAAGGTTAAATATGGAATGGTGTTTAAACCAGCAGCTGAGCAGCTTTGATTAACAGCTCCACTATGAGTGGATGGATGAGTAGATTGAGGGTTGGAAGCTGCAAGCCAAACATATTTATTGAATACCGCAGTAATGTCCACCTCATCTATCTGCAAACAGAGTGTCATGACTCAGGCTAAGCAAGTCTAAGTTTAGAGCAACAGAGCAAGACCAGCATGAGCTTGTAAAAACTGCGTTTCTGTCCATTAATTACAATTTTGCACAAACTCTAGATGAAATTATTGCAGTACAAATGATTGTTGTAACTGCCGAGGTGATAAAAAAAAAAGTAGGCCTGCTTGATGACAAAACATTTAGCTAATAAGTAAAAATCAGTCGCTTAAATGTGACGATTTGCTGTTTTTTAATTTTAATATCCATATTGATTGAAACACTTTGGGACTCGTCCTCAGACAAACAAGCAACTGGAGCTCAGTTTCTTCTTTTTCTCTGAACAATATGTTTATCAAATATTCAATATTTTATATTAAAAAACATTATGTACGCATACAAATATCCACTACAGCATTACATAATATAAAACACATACATTATAGATATACATATTAATGAACAAACTATATTAAAAGAATTTAAATGTATTTATTAAATATAAACTTCCAATAAATAATAATGAAGAAATAATAATATAGTATATTATAGAGCGAAAAAAACTAAAGATTCAATACTTGCATATTTTTCCTTTTATTTAATTATTTAGGCTAGGCTAGAAATATCATTTCTCATTTATTATTTATATCAGTCTGGCATTGATATTTAACACAGTTAATAGATCCCACTTCTCAGCATTTTATATTTACTTATTTACACTGTGGTTATGTTATATATTGCACGTTTTAATGCAAATATCTGTAAATATTTCTTGTATTCTCATTTTCCTTTTTTTTAATGTTAATACTTATATTTCTTTACATATATCGTGTTTATATGGTAGCATTACATACATAATTTCCACGTTACCTTATTTCCATTCGAGCAGCTGTAACGCCTAAAATCTCACCGCTGGTGTTCAATAAAAGTATTTCTGATTCTGATTATATTAATTACATTTTCTCAAGTCGTTTATTATCACATTTCTGACATGATGAAAATTGTCGTCAGTTAAATTTCTGTCTACCAACGACTCAGTCTGTGACAAACCGTTTCGACTCTTGTAACAGGTACTTTTCTGATTCTTTACGTCTCTTCTGACAGGTTTTGGTGATTAAGCATTAGCTAGCTAGCTAACAGTAAAGCTAACTCTGAATGGTGATACGCCCAAATACACCGCTAGCTACACCGTTAGCTACACCGCTAGCTAACTTCTCCACATTCAACACTGACAGCAACAGACGTTAACTCACCAGCGTCAAATAACACAGTTTAAACATCTTATAAAGCTTTACCAACCTGCATTTTGTCAGACAGAAATCACACCGCTGCTCTCCTCCCAGACACGGAACCAGAAAGGACCGTAAACGGAACGTTTCCGGCGGAAAACAAAAAACTACGACTGTCTGAAATAAGCACACAATGCGTAGAGGGTTAAAATAAAACCGCTGTAACGAAGTATATTTTAAGATGAACACAAGATTATGTTTTCATTTTTTTATGTGGTGCTACAGCTTGGTAATTCATGTGTAAAAAGATGAGGAACACTATGCGTTTTGGGGTAGGACAATAATAAAAGCGACACCAGCTTCCTTTTAAGACTCCTTATGACCATATAAGGAGTGGGAGCGCAGCATTCCATTTGTGGCTGTCGAGGGGAAAGCAAACAGCTGCTGCTGTGTCTCTCTCTCTCTCTCTCTCTCTCACACACACACACACACACACACACAGTCGTGTTTCCATGACTTCTGAGGACAGTACATTGACTTACATTCATCTTGAGACTTACCCAAAGCCTAAGTGTAACTGTTACTTGCCTTGTCCTAACCCTTACCCTAACCTCAATCTAAACCTAACCTTAGCTTAACCCTAAACTAAGTCCTCAGCCTCAAATATAATACTTTATGTTATGGGGATGTGCATTTTGTCCCTAAAAGGAAGGCAAGTCCCCACAATGTGACTGTGTAAACAGATTCATGTCCCCACAACATGTAGTAACACATGCCCACACTCACCACATAACACACACACACACACACACACCCCATGCAACACATACACACACTGAAATGTGAAGGGATAATCGTGCATAAATAGATATTTATATTTAAAATGAAATATTAAATAAATAAATAATAACAACGCAAAATAAATAAATAACTACATTAACATAAATAAATAAATACATAAATAAAATGCACAATTTTTAAAATATGTGAATTAATACAAAGATAAATAAAGAAGCAAATTGAAACAGAAATATCAATTTATGTCACATTTTATCACTAAATTAATGTATACATTTATTTTGAATATAATTTTGTTACATCTAATGAGTAGAAGCAGTATTTTTATTTAGTCGTCACACATAATACAATATGAATAGTACAAACAGAATTAACAGAGTCAACAGTCTTTGTATTAAGTAGTGACTGAATAGTGACAGGCAGAAGCAAAATACTTATATATGCCTATTTAACCAGCCCACAAATAAAGCATCACACAGAGCAAATACCCAAGTAGAACAACAGAATATCTGTGCAATGCTAGTATGTTACAGCACCATAAATAGACAGCTCATCGACAACTCATGTAAAGGAAACACAAACTGAACTGGTGGCTCTTACTGAAGTGAAGCCATCAGGACTGTTTTCATGTGAAACTGTGGTGGCACACTATGTTCAGCACTAATTTAAGCTCCTACCAGTCTTACTTGCTTTACTTCCTCTTTTCTTTTTCCTCTTCTTACTTATTTTACTTTACAAATGAAGATCTGGAGCCGGTCTGACCCCTCCAAGTATCACTGCATGACAGTTTGTTTGTGACCTTGTGGGTATAAAATAAATTTGTACAACTTATTTAAATGTGTTCCCTTATCATCTGGTAAATCAGCACTGCCCCCTTGCAGTACAGGTAAACATATAACATGACAGAACAAAGAAAAGAGAAAGCATGAGAATATTATTGAAGTTATTGTTGTTCTGTTCAGTTATTAGTTGAACTTTTTTACAATAAATGAAGCAGATGACGATCTAAGCTAATGATATAATGATATAATGATATAAGAGCTAATGATGACTGGAGTTCATTCAACGAGCCTCTGTGTGATAATTAACTGCTGAGCACCTGACCGCTGTGTCAGCCGGACAGCCAATCACAGCAGAGCCTGTGGCGGAAGGGAAAGTTTGTGAGATGCAGAAGAGAAAGACAATAGAACGAAGAGCTCCCACTCTGCTCCCGTTTATCAGGAACCACAAAAGTTATCTGACTATGCGTTTTATTTTGGGTTCTTTTGCAACCAGATGTCATGTTTTAGTCCACAGTTATTGACAAAACGAAATGACTGACTGACTCAGCTAATCTCTCTATGAACTGCTCCTTTAATAAATTTAAACAAAATAGTTAGTTTAGTCAACTTGGCTTATTCATTATTTTAGGCTTAATTTTAAAGTGACCAAGTGGTAGTTTGTTCAATAATAATAATACTAATACCATCTATAATACCACTACTACTACTACTAACATTAACAATAATAACAACAACAACAATAAGAATTATTATTATTATTATTATTATTATTATTATTATTATTATTCATTAATCAAAACCTACAGAAGTTGATAAGTTGGTTAACTTTACCAGAGGGAATTTTTTTTTGATCCATTGACTAGGTTGCCTTCAAGTATTGTGGTCTTAATGAAGATATAGATGTTACATGCTCTCTGTGAATAATAAATATAAATATACAGCATATACAATGTATAGATACATTCGATTTTTCTTTTTCTGTATCGGCTCCCATGTTTGCTTTGCAGCCTCCATTGTAAAGTAAGAGTAGTTTCATTGATGACGGAAATAAATTATTTGTTTCAGGGTTATTTCTTTGTGTAATATTGTGAGAATAAAGTCATACGTTTCCGTGAAAAAAGTTGTATTTTAATGAGACTAACAACAACAACTATAATAATAATTCTGTCTATATTCTCATGATATTATGCCTTTTTCTCATAAACGTATGCCTTTTTTCTGGTACTATTACATTTTTTCTATCTTAAACCTATGGCTTTATTCTCATAATATTACCACTTTATTTCTTTTAAACTTATGACTTTAATATCGTAATATTATTACTTTTTTTTAATTAATGAATTTATTCTGAAATCAAGATTTTTTTTGTCTCGTAAAATTATGACTTTTTTCTGGTAATATTACAACTTTTTTCTCATAAACCCATGACTTTACTCCTGAAATATTATGACTTTACTCTCGAAATCTCAGATTTATTTATTTTTTACCTCATTGTGTACCTCAAATTTTACACACTGTTCCTTTAAAAAAAATATCTTCACTCAGCAAACCATGTGGGATTCACCTACAGAGCGAGGCATCTTTTCGAGGAGACGATCTTCGGCTGGTGTGTAGCTACAGCTGCTGTAAATCGGGCGTCAGGCGAGGAAGTGAAGCCTGCAGCTGTCTGTCGGGAGGGCGGCGGGACAATCATGGATCTACCCGAAACCCCGCCGCTGTAGGGTCCACCAGGCCGCTCCCGAGCCGGAGGACAGCGGGAGGAAACGTTACACACCGCCGCTGCAGACATCGAGACGGCGGAGGGCTTCCTCCGGTCCCTCCCTGCTGGAAGAAATGTGGCTCAACCCGGAGGAAGTTCTGCTGAAAAACGCTCTGAAGCTGTGGGTGACGGTCAGGAGCAACGACTTCTTCCTCCTGCAGAGGAGGAGAGGCCACGGAGAGACCACAGGGAGGATCACAGGTATAGATAATATAACACAGGTAGGGAGGGATCACAGGTATAGATAATATAACACAGGTAGGCTTATAGAGAGGAGGGATCACAGGTATAGATAATATAACACAGGTAGGCTTATAGAGAGGAGGGATCACAGGTATAGATAATATAACACAGGTAGGCTTATAGAGAGGAGGGATCACAGGTATAGATAATATAACACAGGTAGGCTTATAGAGAGGAGGGATCACAGGTATAGATAATATAACACAGGTAGGGAGGGATCACAGGTATAGATAATATAACACAGGTAGGGAGGGATCACAGGTATAGATAATATAACACAGGTAGGGAGGTATCACAGGTATAGATAATATAACACAGGTAGGCTTATAGAGAGGAGGGATCACAGGTATAGATAATATAACACAGGTAGGTTATAGAGAGGAGGGATCACAGGTATAGATAATATAACACAGGTAGGCTTATAGAGAGGAGGTATCACAGGTATAGATAATATAACACAGGTAGGCTTATAGAGAGGAGGGATCACAGGTATAGATAATATAACACAGGTAGGCTTATAGAGAGGAGGGATCACAGGTATAGATAATATAACACAGGTAGGCTTATAGAGAGGAGGGATCACACATACACAGGTAAATAAGGAACCAGCTGCTGTCCGGATAAACTATAAATATAGAAACGACAGGAAAGAGCCAGCACAACAGGAGCACAATGAAAGAAAGGAGGATTAAAGAGTTAACAAGATCTGCTGAGCCAAAATTCAGGGAAATCCTGATTATTCTGATCACAGGGCTCACTGGAAAGCCCCTGCTCCAGATGCTGGATCACTACAGTCCACGTGGATCATAGTAACCTATTCAGTTGATGTTAACCACTGATCCCAAGTCATTTTTCTACGACTCTCAACTATGTGGTTGATACTGTGAACAGACGCTCGTAGATTTCTATGAAAGCCTGTGAAAGTCCTCTGAGTCATATCCAAACTTTGTCACTTCCTATGAAGAAGTTTCACTCAGGTCTCAGATGTTAGAAGTACAGAGGAGACACTTCCCAGTTACTACTGCTGACTGATGATATACTGTCTCAGACATAACTGTGATAAACTACTATTATTGAGACCATTTTATGCCACTGACATAATGATAATATAATAGCATAATAATGCAATGTAAAGAGCAATGAACCTTTAATTCTAAAGAATAGTCAAAATAAAACAAAAGCAATGAATAAAAGGACTCTCAGGCTGTTACAACATGTGAAATGTCTTCTAATAGCAG
Organism: Pterois miles; assembly: GCA_947000775.1. NCBI lineage: Eukaryota > Metazoa > Chordata > Actinopteri > Perciformes > Scorpaenidae > Pterois > Pterois miles. The sequence continues at coordinate 29,386,155 of CAMQGK010000637.1, forward strand.
GAAAACCCGGCTGTTTATTCTGGCATTCTCATATAAATAAACACAACAGACAATATGGAGGTCAGCAAAAATGATCAAGGTGATGAGGTCATGTCCATATATTAGGGATGCTAATTTAGAAATATTTTTTCACTGATAAATGACCCTCGTTAAGCGATTATTAGCTGTTAACAGACAACTGAATCTCTAGTTGACCATCAGGAGAGTTACTGTAGCAGCCACGATGCTGCGTTCACTGTCTCCAGTTCACAGTCAGGAGAGTTACTGTAGCAGCCACGATGCTGCGTTCACTGTCTCCAGTTCACAGTCAGGAGAGTTACTGTAGCAGCCACGATGCTGCGTTCACTGTCTCCAGTTCACAGTCAGGAGAGTAACTGTAGCAGCCACGGTGCTGCGTTCACTGTCTCCAGTTCACCGTCAGGAGACTTACTGTAGCAGCCACTGTGCTGCGTTCACTGTCCCCAGTTCACCGTCAGGAGAGTTACTGTAGCAGCCACTGTGCTGCGTTCACTGTCTCCAGTTCACCGTCAGGAGACATACTGTAGCAGCCACTGTGCTGCGTTCACTGTCTCCAGTTCACCGTCAGGAGAGTTACTGTAGCAGCCACGGTGCTGCGTTCACTGTCTCCAGTTCACTGTCAGGAGTAACTGTAGTAGTCACAGCACTGCCCTTTAACTGATTAACTGACTGACTGAGTTAATGGGTTAAAATGCTTAATGTCGGTTATCGGTTAAATGGTTAATTACGAGCAGTAACATGTGAACAGGAGGATACCTGGTGGTCCTGTAGGTAGACTGTTAAACTCACTCTCAGTGCGTCCAGCTGACCCAGCCTGTTCAACACTGTGAACATAAAATGTGTGTTGAAATCTGCAGGACGAGAGCTTAGCGGCTTTGATTGATAGTTATGGTGCCTTCAGGCTCTAAGAGGAGTATTGGGCAGAGGTAAAGTTATCATGACATGTTCAAATATAGTTTTTGGTGAGACTTGAATAAGTCCAGTTTGGAGGCGATGTTTCCACAGCAATACAAAGTAAATAACAGTGAATTATGACCTGTTTATCTTCCTAACAGAGCCCAGTATCCAGCATCGAGGTATTTCACTGGTACTGTGGCCTCCCTAGTGTAGGCCTATGGCCACTAACAAAATGCTTAAATTGTGTTACTGACAACAAACGGTGCAGTAAAAATGATGTGTTGGTGCACCTAAATGAAAAAGTTAGGTGTACCAGTGGCACCGATATAAACGGTTAGTTGGGAGCGCTGTGATTTAGATTTTTCTGGTTCTTCCGTCCTTGTATTTAGTGATTCTTCTACATATTTGTGACCACATGCTGGTTGCAGCTGAAGCCGTCTGACTGCTTCCCAGTGCTGCTTCGTCTCTGTAGGACAGGCTGTACCGACACGTTATCAGCCGTCCGTACTGTAGATTTACACGATGAGGGACGCTTCGGGCTGTTAAACCAGGCAGCCAGCTCGCACAGTGTCTTCTTTATTTCTTCTTCCTTGTGGGGAAACCCGCAGCCAGAGCTCGTCTCGGCAAACAGAATAGTAGGAACTTCCTGGCCGGCGTTTACTTTGTGTTGGTGTTTGTTCCCACTGTTCCCATAGCGAGGCGGGTGAAGGGTCAAGTCCTGTTGTCACGTCGTTCAACGTTAACTAATTAAAACGAGCCACACAGGAGGAGGAAACAGAGCAGAGCAGAGCCGTCTGTTCTGTGGCTCAGATTTAACATTTTAAACTGATTAAACTGAAATCCAGCGTGGTGGTGGTCACAGCTGTGAAAACAGCAGGATGACATACTTTCAGCAGGATTTCTGAGACGGGATGGGCGTCTAAACATCTGCAGCCCCTCAGCTCCTTCACACCGCTGTCTTTTTATTTCTGACCAAATACTCAAAGTCTAGTCTTGACTTCCTGTGTTTGACCAGTTCGCCTTAATTTACCGTGTTGACTTAAAGCAACACAGATAATTCATTGTGATGCATTCATGAGCAAACAGACGTTACAGTGTTGTAGAGCAGATCTGTGTTCCTCATAAAGGTTAACTGCAGCCTCGGTGTCTCCACAGCAGTGTTTTCCCTCACATAGTGACCGTAGGCAGAGAAAGGCGATGATTCATGTGGCCTCGTCTTTTCTGGAGAGTTGACCAGTAAACCCCTCCAGGGCTCTGTGGTGACAGACGGATGGTTTGGTGTTGCCGGGCCGCCGGGTTCGCGGCTCCAGGCAGGTCGACTTTGACTCTGAGGTTCGGTCTACGTTTGGCTGAGAGCCGGAGCTGCTGCTGGGGAGGTTTTATCAGGCTGTGATACTGCTGGAGTCGAGGTTAGCGAGATTATGAGACAGTGGGCCCCGAAGGGCCCCGACGGGCCCCGACGGGCCCCGACGGGCCCAGCGCTCGACCCGCACACCGACTCTACAGTTGTTTGTGTTGTTGTGTTTGTATAGTTAGATTGTCTGTGGTTGTTTTGGCCCTTTTCATGGTAGTTTTGTCTCTTGTGGTCTCTTTTTGTCTCCTTGTATTAGTTTTGTGTCTTTGTGGTTGTTTTGGCCCTTTTCATAGTCTTTTTGTGTCTCTCTGTGGTATTTTTTTGTCTCTTTGTGATGTCTTTTTGTGTCTCTGTGTTTTAATACTAAACTCCAGTAGGAAATGTGTTCAGGCTTCATGCATTAGACCTGAAACGCTCACAGATCTGGACTCGCTGCGTCCAAACAGGCTGCTGTCATCACGTCTCCATCTTTGTAATAAACCAGTAAACTAATCTGCATCATGCTCTTCCAATAGCAGCTCTGTCAGTGATTTAATGCTTTATTTCCTCTGTGGAGAAACTCATGATGAGGCGGTCGATGGAAAGACCTGAAACTGTGACTCTCTCAGCTGATTGAAGATATTCACTGTCATGACAAAAAGGCTACCAACAAGAACAACATGTTTTTTATAAAGTTAAATACTATTATGTTTAACCAGCATCAAAAGCTTCTGGCAAGTCTGCATTTCAGGATAATGTCTAAGATACGCAATTATTATTACAGTGCTAAGGTGGCAGGTGTGTATGAAGCCATGACACATCTCTGGAGGCCTGCTATTGGCTGACTCAGTGCTTGGGGGCGGGCACTTTGGGTAGATATAATTATAGGTTGTTTTACAGCATTTAGTGTCAGAGTCACTGCAGTCAGCACTTTAGAAGCTTTATGGAGTCATAGGAGCGCCATTAAAAAAAGACTGTAAAAGAATAAGAAATAAATGTGGGAATATAAAGACAAACATCAAAAAATAAAAGAGTAATTATAAGCATTTTCATTTATTTTCACATATAGTTCTGTAAGATACAGAAAAAATAGGGTAATTTATATGCAACAAATGAATAACAAATATACAAATTTAAAAAACACCCAGATGTAGAGGAATAAATGGGAAAATACTATATGCTACAAAATGCTTAGAATTATGTATTATATATTATATATTTTCATTTGTCTTCCACATGTATTTCTTATTTATTTATTTTTCTTTGTATTTCCATTTTTCTTTTTGCTATTTTTTCTTGTATTTATTCCTCTTTATGTTTCCACATTTATTTCCTCCTTTTGCAGATGTATTGTTTTTATGGCGCTCCTATGACTCCATAACATTTCACTTGTTTTTACGATGCTCCCGTTTTTCACCCAGCTCTGCTTTGAACCGTTAAAGCATTTTTGGCAGCATTATCAAGCTGCCACAACAAAGTCCAACCCTGCATTTCAAAGCCATGACTGAGCGAGATGAAGGCAGCTGGTCAGATCTCTATCTGTGTGCTCAGCAGAGAGGCAGTCTCGATTCCCTCTCAGTAAACATCAAACCGGTTGGAAACAACAATAAATAAGGGTGGTGCAATCTAGCTTCCTGCACCCCAGAAATCTTTGTTTTATCGTTAACTTTTAAAGCTCTGCACAGTTTAGTAGCATCAAGACTCTGGAGCAGCCTCCCTGAGGACCTCAGGTTATAGCTCATTAACCAAATTCAAATCTCTTTTAAATACCCATTTTTATAAAAAGGCATCAGCTTAGTGCACCGTTTCTACACCCTGTATTGTCCTCTTTAGGCTTATTATAACTTATTTGTTGATACCACTGGTTATGCTTTTAGTATTTTCATTATTTTATCTCAATGTTTTGTTCTTTTATTGTTGTTTTCATTTTGTATTTATGTTTAGAAAGGTGCAGTACAAATAGAGATGATTCTGATTAATATCTGGCCTGTTACACGCTGAGCGGCACACGGAGAGAAGAGGGATCAATATCAGTTCTGCTGCAGACTGGAGGAGGTTCAGTTTATGTGCTTTAACTCACCAGTTTCAGGGTTTTCAGCTTATAAAACCTGCAGTGAGTCTTGCTGCCAAAGAGAAACCTGAATTCGTCAGAACAGGACTCACTAGAGGCGTTTCTAGTCAAACTGCTGTTTAAGAGGCTTTTAATGGAAATTAGGGCTCTGCAATATGACGATCAGCCAAATACTGGTAAAATATACAAGTGGCTGCTACATTAGCTTCACTCACCTGACAAAAGAACAACGGTAGTCTATTGTTTTACTTTATTTTTCCTGATTTGGTGCTGTGTAAATAAGCTTTATTGTACAGCTATTATTAGGGTTATTGCTGACAGTTTTAGATCAGTTTAAATACTCATTTTTTGTAAAACACAGAAGGGCAACAAGGCGCATCGTTTCTTCGGTCGCATCTGGTTGCTGCGATACAGAATATCTGCATAAATGAAAATGTCGGCATACAGATATTTGCTTTGAATGAAGGGAAAGCTGCACCACCACATGCATTAAAGTTAAGAGCAAAAAGTTAACTTTTATGTGCAATCAGTTTTGCATTTGTATTTATCACAGTCCCTGTAAAATCCAACGTCATAGCTGTACTGTGAGAGTGCACGTACACTCAGAGGACACATCTCTGCAAATATTCAGCTTCTATTTCATTTCCGGAGCAGAACTGGAAAATTGTTTAACTTAGGAGCTTCAGAGTCGGTTTGAGCAGGGTGAGCCATGCTCATTTAATACGCTTAATCACTTTCTTCAAATTGAGGATTTTGTTTCAGGATTTTTAAGGGCGATGACATCGGAAAGTAGGTGGTAGATTCAGTAGATGTCGGTGCAGCTTCAAAGAAAATAGTTTGTGCACCACTAAAGGTCGGTCAGGACCCAAAGAACCAGATCGTGGATACGAGCGGCTGAAATGGGTTTTCTCAGGAGGGTGTCTGGCGTCTCCCTTAGAGACAGGATGAGGAGCTCAGCCATCCGTGATGGACTCGGAGTAGAGACGCTGCTCTTTGAGTTGAAAGGAGCCAGTTGAGGGTCGTACTGTCGGGACGATGACGTTGGTCTCTGGGATACAGGATGTTTGCTGTATAAACTGGACCCCAGCCTGATTGTGTGTTGTTGTCTCTGCAGGTCTCCTGGTGGGGGCGCTGGACACAGTGCTGGACTCCAATGCCAGGGTTACACCCTTCCGCATCCTCCTCCAGGTTCCTGGATCCCAGATCAGCTGGGTCATCGCCAGCGGTGAGCTCAACCATAATATGTCTATCTGATAATTTGGTGTTTTTAGTTGTCTGCGGTCTTGTTTTGCCTCTGAAGATTTCTATCTTGTGTTTTTGACTTTGTTTTGTTGGGGTTTTTGAGTGAAAAGTACAAAAATTATTTTAAGTACAGGTATTAAGAAGACTCAAAGCAAGACTTGTTAAAGCTGAGTGTATGTCTGAGTTTGGTCAGTCGATAGCTTCAAATAGTAAAACTGCCTGTCCTGCTCGTAAACTTTGTTTTTCTGTCTAAACAATTCACCAAAATCTACGTCTGAAAGCTTTTTAGAACTAGATTACCAAGTTTACAGCTTGGTCTAAGTTCAGTGAGCCGAACGCCAGAGAGAGTATATCGCCAAGGAGTGAAAGTCAGTTGTTCGTTCCACTGCAACATTAGCGCCCAGCAGCAGAGCTCCACTTCCACCATTTTGGACTAAAAGCAACTACTAGATGCAAGTAAAATGTCTGCCTAAAACGGGCCGTCATATTCTACCAAAATGGTCTGTTCTGAACAAGAAAATATGATAAATACGATAAGCGTTTTCAGTCCAGAATGGCGGCTTTTGTCCCGTCACGGGTTCATTTGCATTAACGGCTGTTCCTGCCTGTTCATTTTGAAAGCACAACTGCATTAATGCAAAATTGTTTTAATGCCACTAATTTCATTAATGCATAAACGCGATCGATCTTTCAGAGGTTTTGAATGAAATACTGGCATCATATGAAATTAAAACTAAAGCATATAAACTAAACCTAAAAGAATCACTATCAACCAGGTTATACTAGCTTGTTATGAAATAACGCTCCAAACTATTTCTGTGATTCTGTGTTATGCAATTTTTAGGTTGTAGCAGCTTAGTTTTAAAGCTAGAGTGAAGATCCTGGTCTCATATAAACCAGAGAACCTGATGGATCCATCGGTACCAACCAGGTCAGACTAGCTGGTAGTGAAGGAGGTTAAAGAACGCTGAAAACTTACACTAAATTTTGGTGAGGAAAAGCTGTCATGTCCATGTTCAAAGGGGTCCCTTGACCTCTGACCTCCAGATGTGTGAATGTAAATGGGTTCTCTGGGTCCCCACCAGTCTCCTCTTTACAGACATGCCCACTTTATGATAGTCCCAGTCAGTTTGGTGGGATTTGAATACATTTTTGCAGATGCAGGTGCTGCATGTGATCTTTCATTGTGTTTGTTTCCGGTTTAGTTTCTACCCTCATCTGACTCCTTTTGTCCATCAGGAGCCGCCATAGAGGAGGTGAACAAGCACTGGGACTGGCTGGTCCACAACCTGCTCCACTCTCTGTCTGTGTTTGAGAACAAGGAGGACGTTGCCAGCTTTGTCAAAGGAAAGGTCAAGGTAGGCGAGAAATGTGCCAGCGTCGGCCTGAATGCTGACACAGGATGAGTTTAGATTCTGACATGTTTAAATCATCCGCCTCGATGCAGATCGATAGATGAAACGCTTTGATAACGTGTTCCCTCCTCTGCAGGGCCTTATTGCTGAGGAGGTTCGGGGTCGCCAGGCCGCCCAGGAGGAGGAGCCGGAGAAGTTCAGGGAGGTGCTGCTGAAGTTCGAGCTGCACTTTGGCCTCCCTTCGTCGGAGAAGCTGGTGACGTACTACTCGTGCTGCTGCTGGAAGGGCCGGGTGCCTCGGCAGGGCTTCCTCTACCTCAGCATCAACCACGTGGCCTTCTACTCCTTCCTGCTGGGGAAAGAAGGTCTGTACACAGTGAGGGCTCTGAATTTCAAAACAAAAGAGCTGAACATAAAGTCATTGCCCAACAATTACTATTTTATTCTTTCGTAATGTACACTGAAACGTCTCACAGCACTCCAGCAGAATAAATCACTTCTTCACTGCTCCAAATGATTCCCACCTCTACGGAGTCATACGGACTGCCATAAAAAAAGGATAAATATGTAAAAGAATAAGTAAAGAAATGTGGAAATATAAAAAGAAAGAAATAATAAGTAAGTCTGGAATTATAAAGACAAATAAAGGGAGAATACAGGGAAAATAAAAATGAAGGTCTAAAATAAATAAATGACATATAAAAATAAAAAAATTTAAATATACAAAAAATATAGTACTTTATATGCAATAAATGAATGCACACATATATTCATTTATTTCTGTATATGTGTATTTTTTTAAATACATGGTTATTTAGTTTTTGCATATACAGTAAATTGCTTTTTTCCTCTTAAAATATATATATATTTATTTTTCCTTAGTTTTTTCCTTATTGCTTTTAGTTTATTTATCCTTTATTCATTCTTATATTTTTGTTATTCTTGTGTGTTTCTGTTTATATTTCCACATTTCTTTTCTTATTCTTTTCAAATTCATACTTTTTTATGACATCCCTATGACTCCATACGCTTCACCTGAGAAATTATAAATGCATGAATGAACTTACTGAACATTGCTCAGATCAATAACTGTCAAGAGAGAAAACACACTGATTACATTAGGTTAAATGAATGAAATCTGTTAGTTAATAATGTTACCCTGTTATTATTCCTTAATCTATCCTTATTTCTCATATGACCGTGAGGCGGATGTGGTTGCAGTACAGTAATGATACTTTTCTCCTCTCCAGTCAAGTTCGTGATTCCCTGGGCGGAGGTGACGCGGTTGGAGCGGGTCTCCACCGGTCTGATGACGGAGGCCATCCGGATCAACACACGGCAGCGGCAGAGGGAATTCTCCATGTTCCTGAACCTGGACGAGGCGTTCGGGGTCATAGGTCAGCTGGCTGACATCGCCCTCAGGCGGCTGCTGGACAGCGAAGGACTGGAGCTGGACCGAGTCCTGCAGCAGCCCGCTCGCATCACCAAGAGGTCGGTCGGCGCTGGTTCTGCTTTCTGTTGCTAACATGAACCGACGCCTTAGTTTAACGTCTCATGTTTGTTTTCAGCACATTTCAGTTCACGTTTCAGGTGGATTCACAAATACGTGTTAAAATAGCTAATGAACAAATGGTGAGGATGAAAAAAGGCCGTGGCTCCTGTTGGTTGATCACTGTGTGAAGTGGATGTGAACGTCGGACCGTTGGTTTCGGAAAGTTACAGAAATAGTCGAACACAGCTTCCCCTTAATCTGACGTTAGAGATAACATGATGTGGAAAGACCCAGACACACCAACCCGACACCAAAGAGCTAGCGGCAGTGAAGGCCAATGCTAAAGCTAGAATGACGGTACTGGTTTCATATGAAACTCAAACTAAAGCATCAGATGTTTATAAGCAAACATGGAATCATGAAATCACATGATGTTGTTGCCAGATGTGATGTACAGTAGGACTTAAGTTCAGTGTTTGCTGAGGCAAAGACTTCAAATCAGATTTTATTTGGAGTTTACAGCCGGACTAACTCTGTCCCCCTCTACCTGAAGTCACATGATTTCGTGTATTGAACCAGAGGACTGTCTCGATCATTCAAGATGAATATTGTGGAGATGATCTGTTACTTCCCAGCCTTGTTCTGTAGTAAATCATCATGCTCAACAGCAGACAAACTGTGCTGCATCTCCTCTCTGTCTTTGTTCTAGTGACTTTGCCACAATCCTTCATGCTGGATTTTGTTTCAGTTGTCAACGTTTCCAAAAATGGATCATTTGTTCAGTTCAGGCCGAGCACGAAGTCACGCTTTCATCAGCTGATGGGCATCAACTGCTTCAATCATGCTTCACCACCAGCTGCTCATCCACCAGCTTCCTGACTACCAGCTGACCACTAACGTCAGATCTTATCAATACAGACGCACAGCGCGACCATTATAACGCTGTTTACTTATTGTTCTTCTGTTTATTTCTCTTTATATTCCTACAATTATTTTCTTATTCTTTTACAGATTTGCTCTTTTTTATGACACTCCTTTGACTCCATATTTACCAAGCTACGTCTGTGTGTCACCTCCTCACTCTTCCCCCTGTCGTCCTCTCCCAGGATCCTGGAGGAGCAGGCTCTGAAGGAGTACGTCCTGGCTCTGTTCCGGCTCCCTCGCGGTGAACGACTCCACGAGGTGGCGTCCTGCTCTGTGTGGACGCCTCACGCCCGCTGCCACACGGCCGGGACCCTCTACACCACCGACAGCTACCTGTGCTTCTCCAGCCGAGAGGAAGGCAGCTGCACCCTGCTCATACCCCTCTCAGAGGTACGGTCTACAGGAAGACAAGCAAAAGTTATTGAAATTTGAATTATTTTGAATTATTTGAATTTATTGAATTAAAAGTCCCAGAAGTGTCTGATTCAACTCTTTCCCTCCATGGTCTAGTGGTAAAAAAGTTAACAGAATGAAATTGCAATATTTATAAATTGCAATACATACTCTATCTAATCATAGATAGGTGTATCGTCCCATAATCAGAGATAGGTGTATCGTCCCACAATCAGAGATAGGTGTATCGTCCCACAATCAGAGATAGGTGTATCGTCCCACAATCAGAGATAGGTGTATCGTCCCACAATCAGTGTGTACCGTCCCACAATAGAGATAGGTGTATCGTCCCACAATCAGAGATAGGTGTATCGTCCCATCCCAGTTTCGGGTCTCTTCGTCCTGAGTGACTTTAACCAGTCAGAGTTAGTGTAGGAGGCCTGTGTTCTGCTCCTGTAATGTATTTTAGGTGAGTTTGTTAAACAGTCTGTGTTTACTCTGCCTGATGCTGGTTAAAGAGTAACACACCGACAGGATAATGGTCGCACACTAACACATTATAGTGTAGAGGGGAATGTTAGACAGCTTGTTTTAAAGGACAAATCCAACCGTTGAGAAATCACTGCAGAAACTATACTGCACTATAACTATATAATCTAGTAGCATTGTCTAACCAGTCAAAAACATCCTAACACGTAGTCACCTATTTCAGTGAGATATAGGAACTTGTTTTCAGACAATAGGTCTTGAATATCTCGTTAAGTGAAGCGTTACAGGCTTTATGACACACAACAACTAAACTTATTTTTGAAGTGGTCTTTTTCCAGTGAAATTCAGAACAATAAATGACATTTAAAGCTCTGGTTCTATCACAAAGCAGAAGCACATCTGTCTGCCTTATAGACAGACCTTATAGATAGACTCATTACCTGTTATATGAACTGATCCTCACACAGCTGCTGTTGTGATGGTTAAAGTGGTGGATTTAGAGCCACTCCTCCTCTAAATGTTCAAATAATGCTATCAGAGTTCAATAAATGATTTCAATCAAGTAGCCTCTAGACTGGAATAACTTATTTTACAGATAAGATAATCCTTTATTGGCCATTTTCAAGTCCTAAACTAAAAATAACCCAAGCTAACATGTCGTGAAAAGGCCCAGACACACCAACCCGGCATCAGAGACCTGGTAGTGATTTTAAAGCTCGAATGAAGATACTGGTATCATATAAAACTAAAAATATAAACTAATGAATCCATCGGTATCTACCGGGTCAGACTAGCTTATTGTGAAGGAGATTAAATAACACTCCAAAGTTACTCTAAACTGTCATGTCCACTTTCAAAGGGGTCCCTTGAATGGGTTCTCTGGGTCCCCACCAGTCTCTCCTTTACAGACATGCCCACTTTGATAGTCCCAGTCAGTCTGGATCAAGTCCTAGTCAAGTCAGCACTCTGACACACTGACAGCTGTTGTTGCCTGTTGGGCTGCAGTTTGTTCTGATTGGAGCAGATTGTTGATGCTAAAGTCAGAACCTGGGAGGCTTTCTGGACTATATTTTTGAACAGATAAAATGTGTGATTAATTGTCACTAATTATTTGACTCGATTGACGGCGCTAGTTTGAAGCTCTTGGCCTGTTTGAGTTGTGAAAGCAGAGATTAGCAGCCAGTTCATGAACAATGTGAGGAGTCGTGCATGTCGTCTTTCCTCCGCTGCTGCAGTTTAATCCTCCGTTTCCTCCGTTTTCTGTTGGAGCATTGTCTCTAGAGATGTGTAATCACTTCCACCCACTTAATCTGTGGCTGCTAATAAAGATGAATTCCCCTTCTGCTGCTCCGGACTCTCTTCAACCTCTATAGTCTCTTTTGTTCCTGCAGAGCTGGGCTGTGATGTTTTAGGCTTTTTAACAGTGACTGTAAGAGAAATTAACTGTGGTTTTATCTCTGATCTCTAGTTTCAATACACATTTAGTATGAAAGGAGGAGAATTTGTCACATTTTTTATATTTTGCATGTGTATTTCTAAAGTAATAATCCAGATTCTACATGCTGGTGATCTGAGAAGCAAAACCAAGTTGAGTTATATTGTGATTTTGGACTTTAAATGGTGCTATGAGGGCAGTATTGTAGTAGATTAATTGATTGAACGGATCAGTCACCTTTGATTGATTGTGTTTTGTTGCTTCCTCCGTGTTGCCACCAGGTGTTGTCCATAGAGAAAGCGGAGAGCACCAGCGTGCTTCCCTACCCAGTCATCGTGAGCGTCCGGACCAAGAAGGCCTTCCAGCTGATCGAGCTGCAGGACCGAGACGAGCTGGTGGAGAACCTGAACTCCAGACTCCGAGCTCTGCAGTGGAAACAGTCCATGTTCCGCAGTAAGAGAGACGGCAAGAGGAGTATGGTACGCGTGATGTTGTTATTTCATATGTTCTGTTGAGTCCATCACACAAATATTACCAAACCCAATCTATTCCAGTAGCTTAGTTTAACTTTGTGGTGGGAGTTGAGACAGCTGATACACTTGTTCATCCTTGTGTAAGGGGAACATAAGAAAACAGTGCTTACATTTGTGATGGTTATAAATAGCTTTTCCTAGTCAGTCTGACTCAGTCAGCAGAGGGGATCTGTGAGCATTATTTCACAACTGTATTTCTTAATTTCGCTCAGAGCTCCCCGACGCCATACTACACCTTCTACTACGACACCGGGCAGTCTGATGAAGAGGAGATAGAGGAGCAGGTTCTACGCAACACCGTCAACAGCGAGGCTCTGATGACGGCCTTCCACCAAAACCAACTGGGAACCAACGGCAACAAGGTGGGGTGTAGTCCCACAGTTCACCTCAGTGACTCACTAATGAGAGGATCTTACTGTCAACACGTTTATCCCTGAATATCTGTGTTTTTATGGATATATATATATTTATATAGAGCATGGAGAAGGTGAAGGAGCGGCTGTGGGAGGATCATTTCTCAGAGTTCGGTCGCGGCGTCCACATGTTTCGCACAGACAAGATCCAAAGACTTGTTGCCATGGGGATACCGGAGTCGCTCCGAGGGGAGCTGTGGATGACACTTTCTGGTAAGAGAAAGATGAAGGTAGACGTCAGATTTAGATTGATTTAGACTGACTCTGTTGTCCACCTTAGTGGAAATTTGTCTATAGATATATACAGACATGACCCAGCATATCAGCAGGACAATAAAACATTAAAACATACAGTCAGCAAAACACTCCGCACTGTTAAAAACCATACAGCTGATGTACAATTGTACAAGTAGACAGGCGACAGCAGCAGCAGGTGGGGACAGGTTACACATTATCAATAAACTCAGAAACAATAAGTTTGTAAATTAGTGTTTGGTCTATTATTTCTCTGTTATATTGCTAATTTATTTCCCTTCACAGTGACATCCAACTTGTCAGGATCATGTATTTGTGGGATGAGCAGACAGCTGATTATGTGGGTAGCGACCAAGTGAAATCAGCCTCTGGTTTTGAACTTTGAGATGTCTAAATCATGTCAGTTTGGAAAGTCACATCAACTACTGTATATCACAGAGCTGCCTTTGTGGCGGGCCAAGCACTTTCCCTGCAGTCTTAACGTTTTTGGAAAGCTAGTTCTTCCCGCTCACGTTACCATACCAGGCACTCCTGTATGCCACGTCAGGTATGTGTTGATCTACACCAAAGCTTCCTGATTAAAAACGTTGCTTAAGGTTAAGGTAACAGTGCTGCACATTTTTTGCAGCATCTGTCTCCACCTGTATTTCTGGATCTGTATTATCAATAGAAAAACTTAATTGGCATTTTGAAAATTTAAAACACAACTTATGTTTGAGATAACTTGAAGTATCTTCAACCCAGCCTGGTTTCTCTATTTTTAATGTGACTACAGTACTTGAAGAGGCTTTGACATGCGTCAGATAACCAACAATGACCACAAGCAGCCGGTCCATTTAGTTTTTCCTCCTTCTTTTAAAGTTATGTTTTGATGTGGAGGTGACAGAGTGGCTTCATCCCTCGCTGTGGTTTGTGCAGACGCGTCCTCGGAGCTGGAGGCCCACCGGGGTTACTACGCCAGCCTGGTGCAGAAGTCCATGGGCCAGAGCAGCCTGGCCACGGAGGAGATAGAGCGGGACCTCCACCGCTCTCTGCCGGACCACCCCGCCTTCCAGAACCCCACCGGCATCGCCGCGCTGAGACGCGTCCTCACCGCCTACGCTCACCGCAACCCCAAGATCGGATACTGTCAGGTAGGAGCTGAGGGCCCGAGCAGAGGAAACGAGGTGACGGCACAAATATTATTCACAAACTGTCTTAGTAAGATAATATTTAAAATCTGTTTTAATAGGTCTGTTACTAACACATAAACCCAAACTGTACCTACTGATAGAGACCACACGCTGTATTTTACAATGCAGAGATATTATATTTACACTGATGTACTACAAAAATGTACTACCAGTTAGACATTACAGATATTATAGTGAGTAAATCCTACTTTTAAACAGTGGAGGGAGCATGTGTGCATGCGTACTTGAGCACTTGTAGTAGAAACAGACAGTAGCCATGATCAGTGATGGAATGTAACGAAGTACCTATCTACTCAAGTACTGTACTTGCGTGCGAAGTAGCGGAATATGAAGCAGTACCGGTAGTAGAAGTAGTAGTAGTAGCAGCAGCAGAATAAGCAGCGGCACTGGTAGTAGTAGTAGTAGTAGTAGCAGCAGAATAAGCAGCGGCACTGGTAGTAGTAGTCGTAGTAGTATTAGCAGCAGAATAAGCAGCAGCACTGTAGTAGGTAGTAGTAGTAGTAGCAGCAGCAGAATAAGCAGCAGCACTGGTAGTAGTAGTAGTAGCAGCAGCAGAATAAGCAGCGGCACTGGTAGTAGTAGTAGTAGTAGTAGCAGCAGCAGCAGAATAAGCAGCGGCACTGGTAGTAGTAGTAGTAGCAGAATAAGCAGCAACACTGGTAGTAGTAGTAGTAGTAGTAGTAGCAGCAGCAGAATAAGCAGCAGCACTGGTAGTAGTAGTAGTAGCAGAATAAGCAGCAACACTGGTAGTAGTAGTAGTAGTAGCAGCAGCAGAATAAGCAGCGGCACTGGTAGTAGTAGTAGTAGTAGTAGCAGCAGCAGAATAAGCAGCGGCACTGGTGGTAGTAGTAGTAGTAGTAGTAGCAGCAGAATAAGCAGCGGCACTGGTAGTAGTAGTAGTAGTAGTAGCAGCAGAATAAGAAGCAGCAGCACTGGTAGTAATAGTAGTAGTAGCAGCAGAATAAGAAGCAGCAGCACTGGTAGTAGTAGTAGTAGTGGCAGCAGAATAAGAAGCAGCAGCACTGGTAGTAGAAGTAGTAGTGGCAGCAGAATAAGCAGCGGCACTGGTGGTAGTAGTAGTAGTAGTAGTAGCAGTAGTAGCAGAATAAGAAGCAGCAGCACTGGTAGTAGTAGTAGTGGCAGCAGAATAAGAAGCAGCAGCACTGGTAGTAGTAGTAGTAGTAGTAGTAGTAGTAGCAGTAGTAGCAGAATAAGAAGCAGCAGCACTGGTAGTAGTAGTAGTAGTAGTAGTAGTAGTAGTAGCAGTAGTAGCAGAATAAGAAGCAGCAGCACTGAAGTAGTAGTAGTGGCAGCAGAATAAGAAGCAGCAGCACTGGTAGTAGTAGTAGTAGTAGTAGCAGCAGAATAAGCAGCGGCACTGGTGGTAGTAGTAGTAGTAGTAGTAGTAGCAGAATAAGAAGCAGCAGCACTGGTGGTAGTAGTAGTAGTAGTAGTAGTAGTAGTAGTAGTAGTAGTAGCAGCAGAATAAGCAGCGGCACTGGTAGTAGTAGTAGTAGTAGTAGTAGTAGTAGCAGTAGTAGCAGAATAAGAAGCAGCAGCACTGGTAGTAGTAGTAGTGGCAGCAGAATAAGAAGCAGCAAGCACTGGTGGTAGTAGTAGTAGTAGCAGCAGAATAAGCAGCGGCACTAGTAGTAGTAGTAGTAGTAGTAGTAAAGTGCGCTGCAGGCTACATACTGTATAATAATAAACTCCATGTTAGGCATCGTATGTCATGTTATCACTCAGTCACTCCCGGCCTCTCGTCTGTTGTTAAATGACCTCTGACCTTCCTCCTCGTGTCCTCCAGTCAATGAACATCCTTTCATCGGTGCTGCTGCTCTACGCCAAAGAAGAAGAAGCCTTCTGGCTGCTGGTGGCGGTCTGTGAGAGGATGCTGCCCGACTACTTCAACCGCAGGGTCATAGGTGAGAGGTCAGGGCTGGAAAAGCTTTCTTTACTCACAGTAACGGCTCCTGGCTAAAAGTCACGGAGCACGTTTTGTCGTTTATTCAGACACCAAACAGCCCAAAAGGCTTATTTTAGGCCTCTGGAAGAAGAGCTCATTTCCTGTGTTTGTCAAGCAGTTTATTTATGACAAGCGAGGCGCTTTTGAAACAATTTCCTCTTCCTTTTAATATCCAGATGTTTGTGTTTATCCCTGAAGCGGCAGCGACTGTTCTGAGAATCTGTACGAGAACGGAGTTATTTGATCTTTCTATTAGTATTCACACTGAGATACCCAGGAGAGACAAAAAACAACTAAGTATTTATTCTGTTTGTGTCACCACATTCATAATGAAAGAACATGCTGTACTGTATGTATCCCTGTATGTACATCTATATCTATATATCAGTACTCTGGATATCACAATCACGATACAATTTCAGTTTGATTTACTTCAGCGACCTGCGATCGATATGAGGTCATACCATGTGCTAATTTAACACAAACAGTTAATTACATCAACTCACCACTCAACAGCTGAATGATTATGATTAGACCAGTTTTATTACTGGGCTCTTCACTGAAATGAAAAATAATTATTCATTTTGATAAAAGAATAGATATAAAGTGGGAATTTCAAAATAAAGATATGTATAAATATTTTCAGTTTGCATCAGTGATTTTGGATATTTGATCATTAAATTAACGCATTAACGGCAATTTGTTTTCATGCCACTAGTTTCTCTAACATAGCTGTGATTTTTAGGTTCTAGCAGCTCAGTGTTAAATCTAGAGTGAAGATCCTGGTTTCATCTGAAACTAGAGAACCTGATGGATCCATCAGTACCAACCAGGTCAGACTACTACTACTACTACTACTACTACTACTACTACTACATCCTGGTCTCATCTGAAACTAGAGAACCTGATGGATCCATCAGTACCAACCAGGTCAGACTACTACTACTACTACTACTACTACTACTACTACTACAACATCCTGGTTTCATCTGAAACTAGAGAAGGGTACCAACCAGGTCAGACTACTACTACTACTACTACTACTACTACATACTGGTCTCATCTGAAACTAGAGAACCTGATGGATCCATCGGTACCAACCAGGTCAGACTACTACTACTACTACTACTACTACTACATCCAGGTCTCATCTGAAACTAGAGAACCTGATGGATCCATCAGTACCAACCACGTCGGACTACTACTACTACTACTACTACTACTACATCCTGGTCTCATCTGAAACTGGAGAACCTGATGGATCCATCAGTACCAACCAGGTCAGACTACTATACGACTACTACTACTACTACTACATTCAGGTCTCATCTGAAACTAGAGAACCTGATGGATCCATCGGTACCAACCAGGTCAGACTACTACTACTACTACTACTACTACTACTACATCATCCTGGTCTCATCTGAAACTAGAGAACCTGATGGATCCATCGGTACCAACCAGGTCAGACTACTACTACTACTACTACTACTACTACTACTACATACTGGTCTCATCTGAAACCAGAGAACCTGATGGATCCATCGGTACCAACCAGGTCAGACTACTACTACTACTACTACTACTACATCCTGGTCTCATCTGAAACTAGAGAACCTGATGGATCCATCGGTACCAACCAGGTCAGACTACTACTACTACTACTACTACTACTACTACTACTACTACTACTACATCCTGGTCTCATCTGAAACTAGAGGACCTGATGGATCCATCAGTACCAACCAGGTCAGACTAGCTGGTAGTGAAGGAGGTTAAAAGAGGCTCCAGACTTGACCTCTGACCTCCAGATGTGTGGATGTAAATGGGTTCTCTGGGTCCCCACCAGTCTCCCCTTTACAGACATGCCCACTTTCTGATAGTCCCAGTCAGTCTGGATCAAGTCCTAGTCAAGTCAGCACTCTGACACACTGACAGCTGTTGCAACATGGACATAATAAAATGAATACAATGCAAACAACAATAAGAACATCGCAAAAACAATAACCATCATGTGCACATTTGTAAAAGTACATAAAAATTATGTAAACATGGTGGCTTTTTTTCTCATATTTTCATTGTAATTTTCTTCATTTCAAAGTTTATGAAAAATAAATCTCATCTCAACACGGAAACACCAAAGAAGAAGAATAAGAGCTCTGTAGCTGTAATAACTATGTAAACATCACACTAGGTAGAAAGAAGTAGAACTGTAAGTCTACCTCAAATGTCTGTGAACCGTACCATGGTATCACATTTTACATACACGTGTCAAAACTGTGAAATAACTGGACTACGAAACCATAAGACACATGAAACATGTCATTATGTCATATTATGTCATGTCATGACATAATAGATTGTTTTTTTGTACTCTTAATAATCGGCACATGACTGTCCAGTGGCCCGATAAATGTGCATAAACGGTCCATATCTGTTCTTTGAATGGACGAGGGGTTGCTCACAATAAGAAACGCTGTGGTCTCTGAGGAGTCCGTCCATAACGTGGTGTTGGTGCTACAGGAACAGGTTCAGTCCTGTGGTTCAGTCCTGTATGGACTCGTGACATCCGTCCTGAAGGTCTGCGCTTCAGGGGCACCGAGGAGCTGCAGGGGCAGAAGCCTGTTCAGTTTCAGATGACTTGGGGTATATAGGGAGTGAACCAGACAATGACGTGTACCTCGGCAGAGTGTTCATAGGCAGTCGAGTTAAAGTTGATTCACTGGTGCTGAGGATGTGGCCCAAGTGGAATGATAAGGCTTCAGTCTATCATAGTGAATAACTTTTGATGCAGCTTGAGGATGTTTCAGATCCGAGATTGTGTATACAAGTCCATCTTTATCTGGTGAGATGACTCTGTAAGGTCCATCCAGTTAGGTTCAAGTCTCTTTCTCTGAGTAGTGGGAAAGAGTGTAGAGTGTAGGAAAAGCATTAACATACTTTGTAAAATGATCTTGTACTACAAGCACATACTTATGTCCTCGTGAGGTGACTGGAAGTTCAGTAATATCCGTGCATACAAACTGAAATGGTCGTTCCGCTTGCATGGATTGCAGTAGAGCTCTGTGTTGTGGTACAGGTTTTCTGTATGCTTCACATGTACGACACATATCACAGAGGTTATCAATGTCAGACCTCATGTTTGGCTGATAGCACGTGGTTAGCGCTTTCTTGAATGTGCGCTCAGCGCTGTAATGACCTGCGCAGGGGTTATCATGAAGAGTTTTCAGAGTCTCTGATTAGTGAGGAGGGAATCAGCACTTGGTACACAACTGGTTTTCCTGGTGCAATGTGTGCCTTTCGACAGAGTAAGTCATTACACAGGACAAGTTTGGGGAATTACCAGAGTTTTCTCAGAAATTTCCCTTTAATATATCTGAGGTATGGTCGTTTGTTCTTCTGTACCCATGTGTACACTTCAGAGAGAATGGGGTCAGAGAGTTGTTTGGATAAAATATCACTCCCTTGGGTTGAAAGTGTGCGTTGTACCGTTTCCACACCTGAGTTTGTCATCTGAACAACAGCAGCGTCTTTTTCTGAAGAGCAAATCTGAGCTGCTGTGCTGGAGACTGAGGAAGGTTGAACAGGAGGATTGTCCTGCGAAGGAGGCCCTGTTTCGTCCAGAACCACTGGGTTCTGTTGTGAAATGGGAATCCGTGACATAGCACCAGCATCTGTGTGTTTCTTTCCTTCTTTGTGTATTATTGTCCATTGATGAGGATCCAACTCCAGAGCCCAACGACCTCGTCGTCCTGTTGGGTCATTAGTGACATCCAGTTTGCGCAGACTAAGGAGTGGACGATGATCATATGTGATCTTTGTCATAGGTGGACCATTTCCTCTCTGTGCGGGTCAGAACATGACTTGCATATGCTATAACCCGTTCTTTTCCATTGTGAACCTGAAAGAGCACTGAGCCAATAGCATAGTTAGAGGCATCTGTACTGAGGATGAATGGCTGATGAAAGTTGGGAAATGCCATTATTGGAGGGGAGGTGAGTGCATCTTTTAATGTCTGAAATACAGCTGAACACTCTTCAGTCCATTCAAATGTCACATTTTTGTGTGAGGATGAGCAATGAATGCATACTTGTGCACAAAACGTCTGTAATAAGACAAACTCAGAAATGCTCTCACCTCAGTGGGTGATTTTGGGACTGGCTGTTGACTGGGTCCAGTCCATCACCTGACACAATGTGTCCCATGTATTTGACTGCAGATTTGCTATACTCACATTTCTTTGGATTTAGTTTCAGCCCTGCTTGTCTGAATCGTGTGAGAATTTCAGTCAGGTTTTGAACATGATCACTGAAGTCTCGTCCCATGCAAATGATGCCATCCAGGTAAATGACACATATTGTCCAGTGGAGACCTCTCAAAACGAGCTCCATTAATCTCTGAAAAGTTGGTGGTGAGTTTTTCAGACTCATTGGCATCACTTTGAATTGGTAGAGACCATCACCTGTTGTAAATGCTGTTTTGGGTCTGTCTGTTGGAAGCATTTCAACTTGCCAGTATCCACTTGACATGTCCATAGTGGAGAAGAACTGAGAGCCAGATAGTGCGTCCAAACTATCATCAACTCTTGGAAGAGGATGTGCATCGGTGATGGTAACCGAGTTCAGTTTCCTGAAATCCACAGAAAATCTTTACGTGCCATATTTCTTTTTCACCATGACCACTGGGCTGGCCCAGGGGCTTGTACTGTCCTCAATAAGATCCTGAGCTTTCAGTTCCTCAACTTGACGTTGGATTTCTGCCTTCGTGGAAGGAGAGGTACGATAGGCTCTTTGTGAGATGGGGGTGTCAGAGCTTGTTGATATTTTGTGTGTGACCAGGTTTGTCCTTCCAAAGTCATGTGAGTGTTGACTGAAGACATCTGAGAATGAGCTTAAAGTGTCTTTTAGTTTCTTGTGTTGTGCACTTGTGAGGTCAGGGTTCAAAATATCAGGCAGTACAGGTGGCTTGGTTATGACAGGCTGCTGAATGTTAATATTACACAGACAGCTTTCCATCACAGTGTACTCTTCATTGTTGTCGCCAGGCGTGAAAAGTTCCTCTCTGATTACCACAATGTACCGTGATGTCCTCACTTGTTCAGCTTTTGCAACAGTCCATGCTAAACCAGCAGATGAATGATCAGTGTAGTGTGGTTCAAACACACCTGCATAGTCATGAGGTGCTCATCCTTTGAGTGGCACATCTAGTTTAGCAGTGATAACCATCTCTGACATGGCTGGAACAGTTACTGAAGAAGATGCTGTAGCATTAGTCAGTTTTGGGACGTACTGATGTGGGCTTACCAATGGCACTTCTTTATCATTTACTATGAGAGCCATGTTGCGTGTGTTTACAATAATACCATTTGCAACCAGAATATCCCAACCCAGAATCAGTGGTTTAGTCCAGTTTCTGACAACTTGGGAGGGCATGCGTCATTGGCTTATGAGCAATACTCAAATTAACTGAGATTGAACCAACTGAGTCCAGAGGGTGACACCAGTGAGAGGAACAAACTGTTTCACTACAGGCTTTTTGTAGAGAGAGGTTGTAGACATCCTAAAATCTTCACTGATGACTGAAATGTCAGCTCCAGTGTCAACAAAAGCATGCACAACAGTGTCCTCAATCACAACTGTTTGAAACATCAACCCCAGATAAACAGTCTCTGCTAAAGTCAGTAGGTGGGCTATTATTGTCCTTATGGGCCTGGGTAATGTCTGTAGCTGGCAGTTGGCCTTGTTGGTGTGAGAAGGAGAGTGGAAGCGTACATGTCCAGGACTTGGAGAGCGATGAGAGTGGTGAGAGGAATGAGGGGGATGTCCGTCCTCACGGCGTTCAGGACAGCGGCCACGCTCTGTGTGACGGGCTGTAGCCACGTGTACGGCGCTCAGATGATCCAGAACGAGTGTAGGAATCCCTTCTGCCATATCGGTCTTTTTCATGCCTTGAAGGTCTGTAGGAGCCATCACGAGCTGAGTAACGGTCATAGGAGGAGTCTCTGTAGGTGTTTCTGTCTGAAGAATAGTAATGGTTGCAGCCTCGTCCACCATCAGGAGTGAGGCTCCGCTGACGAGATCTGTGGTCCGATGAGCCACGTCGTGTGTCTTGGCGCTGAAGCTCCAGCTGTAACTGTTTCTGAAAGTGTCTCCAGTGTCTATCATCTGAGATGGCAGAGTGGACACCGACAGATGTAGAGGATATGAGGAGACGAAATACCTGCCAGCATAATGAGCTGTCTCAGTCTGTAGTGCAGAATCCAGTGTTTTGACACCAGGCTCATGACAACCTAGCTGAAGATATGGCTCAACTCCAGCAATAAAGCGTCTGAATTTTTATTCCTCTTTAGCTTTTTGTCCATATGTGGGAAAAGCTTCCTCCACTAGTCGGCTAATTTCAGCAGCAAGAACTGGAAGTGCCTCTCCAGGCAGGCGAGTGTGCGCATTGACACAACTCTGAATGTGGAGAGATGGACAGTCTGTCCAAAAACAGCTTTCAGTTTGTCTTTGGCAGAGTTGTAGTCAGACTGTGTTGCATCAGGTAGGCTGACCCAGTAACTAAAGGCAGCGCCGCCAAGGTGTGAGGGCAGCAGCCAAACTGTCTTCATCATAACTAACACTTGAAAATGAAAACATGAGGAAAACCCCCTTTACAACACTGTGTCATGACCTGGCTGGGAGGACATGGTGACTGGCCATATTCACCATCAGTCCCACCGTGGGAGACTTCAGAGTGGGTACATGCAGCTAGCAGTCTTAGCTCTGGTGAGCTAGGTGAGTCCACTTATCAGTAGAAGTTCCCGAGTGACATGCAAACAGCTTTATCATGTGACCATCCCACGAAGAAAAGCTCACAAGCAGCACTCCCACAGCGTGAAAACCCACGAGGACAGCAGAAAGTTACGTCCACTCTGTAACTCACGTTTATGTTGCTTTGTAGTTATCTTGAAGATTTAAAGTCCACCAGACTCCGTTTCATTCCCTCCGCACTGACTGAGTCGCTAGCTCGGCGTTGGCTTTCAGCCGGAGCCGTCCACGGTGTCCACGGGGTCCACGGTGTCCACGGGGTCCACGGTGTCCACGGGGTCCACGGTGTCCACGGGGTCCACGGTGTCCACGGGGTCCACGGTGTCCACGGGGTCCACGGTGTCCACGGGGTCCACGGCGACGGAGGAAAAAAAGAGGCGCCGTTGTCGCGCAGCTAGTCGGCTCGTTAGTCCCCGCAAAATTAAAAACTCCTCAAAAACTTGCAGTCCACAAACCCGCTGCCATCAGTGTAAGATGGGTTTTGTACCGTCTTAACTATAAACTTAACTTACTACTTAATTTACCCAGAAAGGGGCGGTGGGTGAGAGTAAAGAGCCCGGGAACAGCGTCTCCTGGGCGACGCCATTTTATTCCTCCTCTCCAAGAACCAACGCAGGACACCTCTCTAGGTATCCCTCCGCCAAGCTCAATCACAACTCAGATTACCTGCACGTAAAAGTACGCCGTATTATATAGTTCCAGATGAAGTTTAAACAGCAGAGTACTTTGTAGTCTTTATAAATGCAGTCACAATTAATTAAATTATGTAGTCACAATAAGGAACAGTGAGAAATGAGACAATCTACTGAGTATGTCCTAACAAAAATAAATCTCATCTTACATTAATGAATTAATTAATTAATTCAGCCAATTTTAATTTTAGACTAAACTTCTGTTTGCTTGCTTGTGTTTCAGCAGAAATACACTGAAAAATAAGTTGTCATTAACTTTGAGGTTTTGAATTTCTAAAGTGCACGAGGCCTCCCAGTAACCCCGTTCACACCATCAGACCCACATCAGACCCACATCAGACCCACATCAGACCCACATCAGACCCACATCAGACCCACTCTACCACAACCCCCCATGCTTGTTTCCTGTCTGACTCTATTACCCCCCCTACAGGAGCTCAGGTGGACCAGTCGGTGTTTGAGGAGCTGATCCGGGACCGTTTGCCCGAGCTGGCTGAACATGTCCCAGACCTCTCCACCCTCTCCTCCGTCTCCCTCTCTTGGTTCCTCACCCTCTTCCTCAGCGTCCTGCCCTTCCACAGCGCCGTCCGTGTGGTCGACTGCTTCTTCTTCCACGGAATCAAAGCCATCTTCCAGCTGGGTTTGGCGGCGCTGGAGGCCAACGCCACTCAGCTCTCTGCCAGCACCGACGACGGCCAGGCACTCATGATTCTCACAAGGTTGATATCCCATCCATGCACAGTCTGACTCCATATTCAGCCACTAGGGGTTACTGCTTTCCTGCACATGTATCAGATACGTAGAAATGGCTGTGAAGGAACATTTCAGTGTTTTTGTCCTTAGATGTTTGCATCATGTATTGGTGGCTGTGCAGCAACAGCCGATAACAAGGGCGCTTTGCTGCTGCAGAAAACTCTTCCTATTGTGTTTTTAAATCACTCTGATTTATCGTAGGAGGCTCTACGAGTCACAGAGGAGCCTGTTGCACATTTACGACCTGGTTTCATGTATTAAACCTTATTTATGATTGGCGGGACTGGAAGTCCGTTTGTGTCTGAATATGTGAATCTTGTGCAGTTTTCTGGACCAGGTTGGAAGTGAGGCGCCGTCTGGTCCTCCGTCATCGCCGCCTGCTGCCGATGAGACCAGCAGCGACGCAGATATTCCCGCTGTGGGACACACAAACATCACCGACCTCATCAACGAGTCCTACGAGGTGAGACGCACACCGATGGCTGCCATTCGCCTTTAATTCACTGGTTTTACTCATTTTAACAGAGCAGTTTTACATTTTACAGCAATTCTGGAAAAGTTGAATCGAAGGCAACTGGACTTAGATTTGTCTTGTCTGTTTGACTAGTCCCCACTAGTCAGACTAGTGGGGACTAGTCAGACTGCAGCGTTCGAACTGATGAAGCCACTTGGATAAGGGGCGAAACGTCTTCAGGGACAAATCTAAGTCCAGTTGCCTTCGATTCAACTTTTGCCAGAATGAATATGACCTGGATGAATGAGAACCTTCACAGATTTTACAGCAAGTGATTTTATCCCTATCGTTTCACATCATGTTTGCTGTGCTGTTTGTGTTTCCTGCTGTCAGAAATTTGGCGACCTGACAGTGAGGCAGATCGAGAGGCTTCGCTGTCGACACAGAATCCAAGTGCTGCAGGCTCACGAGGACACGACCAAAGAAAACGCTGTGAGCACACACAGAAGATGTCTTACAGTCTGACTTTAAAACTACTTAACCCCTTATCATTCTGCACATCCCACAGTTGGGCTCACTGGATCCACCAGAGTCTCAGCTTTATAGTGAGACCCAGTTTATGGGATTCGAGACTGTTTAGGGACCCAGTATGTAGAAATATTCAGATGCACCATTTTACAATAGGAGACAATAACACATTTATACTGACTGGGACTATCATAAAGTGGGCATGTCTGTAAAGGGGAGACTGGTGGGGACCCAGAGAACCCATTTACATCCACACATCTGGAGGTCAGAGGTCAATGGACCCCTTTTGCTAAAACTTTGTATTGTTATTTAGTGATCTTCCCAGCAAGCTAGCTTAACATATTTGGTACTAATGGATTCCTTCGCTTTAAAAATCAGCCGGGCCGGGCCTGGTGGCGGGCCTGGTGGCGGGCCGGCGGTGTGTTCAGGTGTTAAAGACCTCCATCTCTTCCCCCCATGTCTGCCTGTACAGTTGAGGGTGGTGAATCCAGATGTTTCCCTCTCTCCAGAGAACCTGTCTGATGTCTACGACCTCTTCAAGGTATCGTCACATCCCTCCATCAGTTGTGTCGTGTGTTATCAGAGAATTTGAGTTTTCACAAGGAAACAAACTCTGTCTTATTTCTTTTCCTCTCGTCCTCCAGACGGAGCACTTCATCAGTCTGTACTGGGGGGACAGCAGCTCTGCGGCGGCGGCGGAGGCGGCAGCGTGGCGCTACGGCGACTCCGGACGCTCCTACATGGAGCGGCAGTACCGGCTGGACCGGCCCCAGTTCAAGAGCCTGTACGGGCTGCTGGCGCCGTGGCCCGGTGGCTCGAACCAGCACGGCGACACGCTGGCCAACCGCACCTTCACCCTGCTGGACCAGGACTGCGACAACCTGGTCACCTTTAGAGAGTTCGCTGGCTGGCTGGGTAAGCAGACGCACAGGAAGTGGCAAGGCAGATTGAGACGTACGATTCCTCCATAACAGAGTATTTTTAGGGGTTTTCCACTGACAAGCAGAGCCAGGAAATGATCCTGGACTCCAAAATATAACTGTTTCAAGCATGTCAAAGAACAGCTTTAAGAGAGACCTGTGACTTTCAGGTGAGATTCATCACCACCTAAACATAACCTCATTTCCTCTCTCTCTCTCCCTCACAGACACTTTGTACTGTGAAGAGCTGAATGAGAAAATAAGGCTGCTGTACCGGCTGCACATCCCACCAGGTTATTTGCTCTGTTAGTGTGATGGAAGTCCTGATTCTGGCTGTTTTCAGGGCTGTGACTGATGCTGTGTTTGTGTCTGCAGCGCTGACAGAAAGTGAGGATGACCCCTCTCTGATGAAGAGCCCCCTGCTGTCCACAAACAGACCCCTCTATGTTAATCTGCCCTCTGGTCAGTACAAACAAACTATCATTTATTAGCACAACACAAGAAGAATGATAGAAATGTGTATGTATATATATATATGTGTGTGTGTGTTTGTGTTGGAGGTGTTGAAGGAGAAGTGAAAGATTACCAGGAGCAGCTGAAACAGATGCTGCAGGATCTGGTGAAGGAGCGAGAGAAAGACGTGGAGAAACCTCTGCCGCTCATGAACCAGGTACATGAAACATCTACTCTCGAGTTTTACTGCACGTCTTTCTGTGGTGCTTCCTTTATTTGGTCTTTTAAAGTCTATGTGTGTATTATATATTCTGTCACTATAATTACTATTACGTCACTATGACTGTTTTCTGACATTTTTTATGATATACTATACTATGACTTATAGTATAGTATGTCATCAAAAATGTCAGAAGTCATAGTGTAGTATGCTCTTCATGATTTTTTTTACAACATACTATAATACGACTTTTTATGACTTTATGACATCCTATACGATGCTGCAATTAACATTTTCATCATGTATTTATTTGCAATCACACCATCTTCGTTTCCATGGGGATGTCTGTAAATTGCTTGACCAGCTTTCCAGAACTTAATATTATATTTACACTGAATGATAAAACAGAGAAAAGTTCCACATTTCCCTGATGAGTG
Source organism: Pterois miles (assembly GCA_947000775.1). Lineage (NCBI taxonomy): Eukaryota > Metazoa > Chordata > Actinopteri > Perciformes > Scorpaenidae > Pterois > Pterois miles. Next base: position 29,413,427 of record CAMQGK010000637.1, read on the forward strand.
AATTTTTTTAAGGATTCATTGAACAAAAATGGTGAGTATTTTATATTGGTTCAGCAATAATTGTTGGCTAATTGTTTAAGAACCACTCTCTAAGTTTATATATAACATTTTAAAGAAACTAAACAATGTTATGCGATGAACACTGATATCAGCCGCCTTCATCTCCTCCACAGCGCGAGTTCATCCAGTTCTGTAAAACGCTCTACAGCATGTTCCACGGCGACTCAGAGGAGAACGACCTCTTCCAGGCCATCGCCACGGTAACAAGCCTCGTGCTGCAGATCGGCGAGGCCGGCCACCGCGGACACAGCTCGAGGTCAGAGGTCACCGGTCAGGAGGAGGCGGCCGCCGAAGGCGCCGGGGTCGACGCCGGCGGGGGCTCGCCGGCAGAGGACGAGTGGACAGTCAGCTACGCTCAGATCCTGGCGTCGCTGCTCACTGAACAGGCGCTGGTCAACTTCTTCGAGAAGCCGGTGGATCTGTCGGCGAGAATCGCAGAGGCCAAGGAGAAGCAGTATCACCAGCGGGCCGGCTTGCTCACACTGCAGCAGGGGACCAGATGACTCAAATGTGAACCGTCTCAGCCCGATTTCTTATGACGACACTGAAAACCACAGTATCATTAGACAGTGTGGCCCAATGCAGCCGGGAAGCTAAAGAGCCTTAAAGTTTACTAAAGGCATTTACTAAATCAATATGTCACTGGCAGGACCTGGTTTTTCGCAGAACATTTTGAGCTGAAAGACAGTTTTCAGACTCAGCAGCAGGCCATGTGATGGTCGACTGAACGTTAGTGAGATCAGAGGATCGTTCTGTGGGCCTTTAATTTAGCCTTCTTACATCAACCACGTTCTAATAAGGCAGCCTTTATTAAAGGTCGGTGAGTATTTGACTAATTCTGTAGAAGCCATTCATTTGATTAACTTTCCAGGTTGTGAATCATCTCTGGTGGCTCGGTCATAGGCAGGTAACTGATTATGTAATTAAGGGTAACGAGTGTCCTGATTTCTAATTAGCCATTAAAGGGCCAGTGTGAGTGGGTGTTCGTTAGCTTAGAAAAAGCCATTTCTATCTACACAGGGTCTTCACAGAGTCCACCACGTTTCTACAGTAGCCCACAACGGACAAACTAGACGCTGGCTCTTTGCGTTTTTTTGCCACACAGGAGACGTTTCAGTTGGTTGCAGTCTGCAGCCTCACCACTAGATGACGCCAAATCCTACACACTGCACCTTTAAGTCTCTTGTTGTAACTGTCAGTAAGTCATTATTAATAATGATATTACACATTTCTCACGTTGTATCATGCAACAGCCAAAGTTGGTAAGCATTAAAAATGTAAATAAATGAACAGTAAAGGAGTTTTACAAGTATCCAACAACTGTAAATGTTAATAAGTTGTTAATAAATTAATATTGATCAAACTGTGTCAGACTGCAGGAGATTTTCACAACCTGGCAACCCAAAGTGTGCTCCTATTAATCGCTTATGAGTGAGTAGTAACCCCATTTTTATTATATATTGATTATGTAAAGGCTGCTTCATTAGACAGTTGTACCAATAATCCTCACAAAGAACGGTGCATTAAGGACAAATCTAACATGCTGATGCATTTTTTTATTGATTTTATAACTTCTGTTTCTTTAATATTAAATGTTTTCAAATGCACGTACCTCCAGTAAATATATTTTTCTTTTTTTTTTTTAAAAAATCTTTTTAAAATTATTGGAAAAATTATGTGCAGCTAGAGAATGCTGAAAGAAGACAACACTGCTGGACTTACCCATTTAAATAAAAGACACTGAGACGTCTTTGCTCTTTTCTCTTCTAGTGAAGCAAAACTAGTTTACTTTGCCGAGCTGTGATTGGTTCGGTTGATCTTCTGGGAAAAAGCTGGCGGCGAGCACAACACCGGAGATATTTGCAGCGATTCAGAGGCCTGAATACGGTTAGAGCAGTTCATAAGATGCTTTAAGGCAACGTCTTTGTGCTGAAAATGTCGAAAGCTGGACTGAAACTCACAGAAACGAGTCCACAAATCAGTCAGTCGTCCCCACTAGCGGTCGACCTCTAGTCACCACAACAGATGTAACTTCTGAATGACGAGGAGGAGGCAGAGTGCTGCAGGAGCTTGGTGTGCTTTATTGACTACTGATAAATAATCGGAAGAAACAAAACACACATACTACTAGTGGCCAGCCTTCAGTGTAAAGGAGGGAAGACTGAGGCTCGTCTCGTACAACTCTTCAGGAGTGGTTTCATCGTGAAGGAGACTGACTCCGTGGAAGTTTCAGTATTGTAGTCGTTTCTTTTTCTCTCTGTAGTATTTCCATTAAAGGCATAATTGGAACTACTTGAGAAATAAAATATATATTAAATATTTTTTAAATATACAAATAGCGTATTGTTAGTAAGTCTTGCTTTTCCAAGAGAGTGTTAAACAATCTAAAATAGTCTGTCATTCATAGTATGTATACTCATAAGTATTTATACGTGAGTCATGTCTTGATGCGTAGGTCACGTGCACAGGCAACAGGGGCAGCAGCGTATGAATGATAACAGACCAGAGTTACAGCACAATTAAAATACAGTCACAGAGCTACAGGAAACTACACATTGCACGAAGCCACGGTTGTGATCACAGGAAGTTCACCCTGTGGATGTGTCGCGCCCACTCTGGAGGGACGATGGGCGGGCTTTGTCTTTAAATTGCTTCGACGTAGTTGGCCGGCAGCATGCCGGTCTTGCCGGTGCGCTGCACGGTGCCGTACATCCAGCCCTCGTCAATGGCCTGCACGTTAACGATGACGTCGCCGTCCTTGAAGGACACCTCGTCGTTGTCGGCGGCAGTGTAGTCGTACATGGCGCGCACGGTTTTCTGCCGAGAAAGAAGAAAATAAGTCAGAGTGTAAAATGTGAGGACGTGTTGGTGACATATTCTTCTTGTACTTCGACAAAAACCATAAAAAACCAAAACCACTAATTATTTGATCCTACTAATGAGGAATACGACACTATGACTTTTTAATTTTTAACGACATACTGTACGATGACTTTTTAATGAAATGTTTAATGACATTATACTATGATCTTTTAATGTCATTATTAATGATATACTATACTATGACTTTTAATATATCTTCTGGCGACATACTATGACTTTTCTATGAAATTAACAACATACTACTGTGACTTTTTTATGTCATTGTTGTCGACATTGAAAATTACATACATTGAACATTTTCTGACCACATATCATACTATGACTTTTTCATGACATTTCTCTGACATACTCTACTCTTGACTTTTTAATTAAATTTTTGATTAAACCGTATACAATGACTTTTTTATGCCATTTTTATGACTTACTATTTTATATTTTTTTAATGACATCTTTGAAAACATGCTATACTACAACTTAATACACTATGATATATACTTTTTTATGACACTATACTATGACTTTTATGTTTGTTCAAAGTTACTGAACCTTTTATAAAATTAAATTATAATTGTGGGCGGCAGTAGCTCAGTCCGTAAGGACTTGGGTTAGGATGTGGAGGACCCGGGTTCAAATCCTCCATGGACCAAGACCAACTGGTTGCTGGAGAGGTGCCAGTTTACCTCTTGGGCACTGCCGAGGTGCCCCTGAGCAAGGCACCAAACCCCCAACTGCTCTGGGCGCTTGTCAGGAGCAGCCCCCTCACTCTGACATCTCTCCATTGACATGTATATGTACTGTGTGAACTGTACTGTGTGAACAACAGAGTGTAAAACTGAATTTCCCCACTGTGGGACTAATAAAGGAATATCTTTCTTTCTTTAGAAATCATTAACCTGTACCTCACTGCCTCAAAGTGAGATGTTAAACCACTGGATGTCAGTAAAAACAGATTTTCAGAGGCTGCTGAGCTGCTTCTTAAGTTTTCCACACTGGCTTGTGCAGTGAGTGTGAACCAAGAGAAAGTGTGTTACGAACCCCGGTGGTGGAGGGGTGAGAGGGGACGGAGGACACGGTGGTCTGCTGGGTGGCCACTGATGAGGACCTCTGCTGCACCTCCACAGTCTTAGCGACCTGGTAACCTGCAGGCGTGAAGAGAGAAACCACTGGTGAGGCACAGTCCTAACACTGAGGTGGTTACTCTGCAGTGTGTCGCTGCTACACTCCACATACCTGATCTGTGGTGATCGGTAAAACACCTATGTAACATATCATACATACTGTACATACAGCATGTGTTGAGGATCATTTACCGGTAGAGGAGGCCATGAAGCCGTTGCTGTAGAGGGACATGTGGTGGTCGGCATCCTGGGACACCTCAGACTTCTCGTCAGCCATGCCGCTCAAAGCGCTGGTGGAGCGCGAGTGCTCCTTGCTGCGACGCTGAGCTTGAACTGTCAGAACAGTGGTAGAAATAATGTTAATAAATGTTATATGATCAGATCTAACATTTACATCAAGGTGGCCATGGCTGGAACTGGACTTTGCTCTTGGTCAACTGTTTCAGAGAAAGATATCTCAACAAACTGTGGCTGTGAAGTTGGACAGGAATATGATTATGTTATATATGATTATGTGGAGACAGATGATTATTTCCTAATTATTTGGTGAGCGTACAGTGATATTTTGTTGAGCTTCTACTCTAGTAGTCACCTTCAAATAACACTTTAACTCACAGGGCGGACTCCCTGTTTTTTATTGGGTCCTACAACACAGAGCTCTGCTGAATACATCGGGACGTCAACAGGCGACGAGCTGAATGCAGAGCGAGAAGATGAAGTTTAAAGAGCATACACGATCGCTGGATCAATGTCAGACATAGTTTTATACAGTACTTTACACAGACTCTACTGTTCCAGGGAAAACACGGCTTTATTACTGATGTTTCATCTGTATTTCATCAATGTCTATGATCTTGCAGTACATTTAACGTAATAGAAAAGCATTTTTCATTCTTTCTCACATTTTGGTGCTAGGAACCCGATCTGCTCATAGAGCGACAAACTCCTTGTTTTATAGGTTTTGTTTTGAATGTGATTGCAAAGTTAATCTTGTGAGTGTGGAAAACGGACTCTGCAGCCACATCTGGTTGTTGGTTGAGAGAAATGGCAACGGCATCACATCTGGAGAGACGAGCTTTATAATAAAGAGAGAGGAGGTGTGTTTGATAAGATCTGGGACGCTGTAAAAGATGCTGTGAAAGGTTTTCGGGGTGTTATGTCCAATTTAAAGCACCTTGTAATTAATTTCATTATGTCTGTGCATATTTTAATTACCCAGGATGCGCTGGGTATATTTCTGTTTTATTTTTTGTTGTTTGTATTCCCACTATGTTCTCAAAAATAAAAAAAACATATTTAAAAAAAAACACTTTACTTTAACAGCCCCTATTTAGTAATTACTAGCTGTATATAGTTAAAACAGCATGGTACATAACACACTATTATGTAGTTGTAAACAGATATAATGGCAATTATTATTGTATTTGTCAACATCTATAACTCCAGGACTGGTCTAAAAAGATAATGACCTGATAGCTTTAAGGCCCCATGTGTAGGCTTTGTACATACAAACAGTTAATAAACGCTGTAAATGTGGCTAATTCAAATATTATTATATACAATAACACTACACACATAAAAAATAAATGCAATCATTAAAAAAATATTTTAAAGTGAATATAATAAAAACATGCAATGTAGTAATGAATTCATAGATTTAAAAATAAATAAATACATTTAAAAGTGAATAAAAATAGATAAATACTTGCAAAGTAGTAATGAATTAATACATTGAAAAATAAATTGAAAAAAATAATTCATTTAATTTGCATGCATTATAGTGTGTTATAAAACATTTCTTAAGTGCTGATATGTTGCGTATGAATGTGAAATTGGGAGTTAAAATTTCACCAATATTTTGGAGCATAGCAATTAACGGATTTATATTAATTAATGTGTATTAATTTGAAGTGTAAGTGAGAAGATTCTCCACCTTTTGGCCAAAATTTCAGCTTTTAACTCTTTGGTGAAAATTACGATTTAATAATTAATTGTGCAAAACATAAGTGAAAAGATATCTTCTTCTTTCGAGCTACAGTACGAAGTTCGTCAGCTCACCTGACATCATGTGCAGACTCCTGGACTGGATGTTGTCCTCAGCCGGGTCGTAGTCAAACACCGAGCCGGGGTTGGTGCGCCACACACGCAGATCTGGATTCAAATACACCATCAGTCCAGCAAATACTGACTCAGAGTATCTCTGTATCTCAGCTATCGCAGTCTCTGTGAATTTCCCCACTGTGGGACTAATAAAGGAATATCTTATCTTATCTTATCTCTGTTTAACGTTTGTATAGATAGATAAATACATGACGATATTTGAAAAGGTTCATTTATCTCCTTGAGACCTGCGATCCTGACCGACGTAACTGTTGTTCAGAGGTTCAGTTTTAGACCTTTGGCAAAAAACAGGCTGTTTTCTCCTTTTCTAAAATGGTGTATCTGAGTATTTCTACATACTGGGTCCCTAAACAGTGCTGAATCCCATAAACTGGGTCTCAGTGTAAAGCTGAGACTCTGGTGGATCCAATGAGTCCAGCTGGATTCATGTGTGATGGTGTTAGTCCCCATAGGAGCCATTTCATTGATCACTGTATAAAATGACCTGTGGTGACCTCTAGGATAATCACAGCCTCATGAGACTTTACAGCCACAAACTAGAGACCTACTACTACTACTACTACTACTACATCATCCTGGTAACTACCTTTATACAACAGAAATTCTCGCCATCCAATTGCAAAAAAATGCAATTCCTGCAGAAATCTCCAAATGTCAAAGGTTTTTGATCCCAAATCCCAGCATATCTTTTTCTATGGTGTCCCTCAAGGTCTTGGTGTCTTAATGTGGCACTTTGCATGGATTATTGATCATTTTTTTTAATCAGTTGATCGATTTGACTGTATGCATGCTTGTAACTGTACCAGTGATGGTTTCCTGGTCGTGCTCGATAGCGCGCCTCCTCTCCATCTCCACCACACGCCTCTGGATGCCGCGGTAGCTGATATCACTGAAGTCCTGGGTGTTCTTCTTCACGCGCTCCGTCACCGGGTCGGAGGTGGTGGGCGTGAAGCTGCCCTTGTTCTTCTCAAAGTCCTCGTGGTATCTCACCTGGAAAACGCAGATCACAACCACAGTAAAGCCCACCATACACAGTCAGACACCATCTCACATCTAAACACAGTGTCATAAGTCACAGAGACTCTGCAAAGACTGGGGATCTCGCAGGGTCACTATTTATTAGACCATAACTTTTCCTTTTGACATTATATCCTATCCTGCTCCTGGTGGAAATTTAGAAGAAAAGGTGTTGAGTAACGAAGCAGAAACAAAAGGACTGCTGTTTACTCCACAACGCCACCACTTTCTCGTCCTTGTCCACAGTGACAAGGGACAAATTTGCCACTTATTCAGACCATCAGGGAAAAAGTGAGAAATGTATTCAAATACACCATATTTTACTTCATTCCCATGAATGCTGCTCAGTGTGTACCCATTGATTGTTGACAGTCTTCACGTCTTTATTCTTCACTATTGGTATGAGCCAAGACTAAAAACATACATGATTTTATCAGAGCACCACGACGGGGAAAAGACTGAGAGCCTGGACTGACCACCTTAAAACGATCGATCACAGGACCAACTCCAGCACAACTCTCATGGTTTTATTCCAACTTTGGAAATTAGTCATGCACTGTCCAGTCCAGGAAATACTCACTAGAGCACTAAACGTTTATTAATCCACCACTGAAAAGTCCTTAAAAATGCACTTTTATTCCTGTTTGAGTGACATTTTCTAAAATCTACTTAAGTTAATTTAAGGAAATTAAGGAGCCTTTATTGTGAATATATTGTGACCTATTTTTAGAGATCTACAATGTCCTGCTGTGGACGGGGACAGCAGCAAACCCAATTTAGACACCTAAAAATCATTACTGTTTCTCTCAATGGAGTCTGGTTACTTTGGTGAGAGCACATATAACGGCTTCAGTTCCCTGTCAGGAACATAGACTGTATAGTTGTCTCATGCTGAGGTAAACTGGCAGAAGTACTGCAGTACTGTACATTACCTACTTTTAAAGATTTACATCTTCAGCTGGAAGAAATGTGTTGGGGCTGAGATCTACAGATGAGGTTGTGATCGTCATAAACCGCTGAGAGACGGACTCCCACATTGTTTTAGTCTTAAATATCGACGAACACCAAGCTTATCCTTTAAGTAGAGAGGTAGTAGAAAAGTAAAGTACCTCCAGAAGAATTAGAGAAGCAAACAATCACAAAATCTTACTCCAGAAATGATGCGCTGGGTCTCCCTGACGCGCCTCATCTCAGGTGTGTCCAGGACGAAGGCGGCCTTGCCCTGGACCTGTTTACGGAAACTGTCAGAGTACAGCACCTGGTGGAACAGAGGGCAACACGGTGAGCGGCCGAAGGGCATCAGGCCTGAAGCCATCATACAGTCACAGCACAAAGGGTGGAGGCTGATTGGCAAGAGGACACACACAGCTGCTGGGATTACTGGGACTTCAGACGAATGAATTAGCAGGGAGGTTGAAGTATTAAAGGAGAACAAGATTACGTCCCAATCTTCAGTGGGAGGACGGCAGGGGAACAAGATGAAGAGGAGTAGTGTCGACAGCAGGAGAGGTTAGCAGTGATGATGTGCACAGACACACCACAGCTGATTACACACGTTTAAAGAGTGGGGAGAATTAATACAATGAACTAGAGCCAGTTAGAAAGGGGTTAATAGAACATATTTTAAGGAGAATATGTTCTAGCGGTGGTTCTGGAGGTACCGAGCTAATGTTTTCTTGGTTCCGTTTGACTCGCTCCATCTCGGGGGTAAACACCACAGGAGTCCCTTTGGCTGAACTGTCTTTATACAACACCTACAGGACAGAAGCACAGCGGCCCAGTGGGCCAGTCAGACACCCAGCACACCCAGAACACACTCCTACAGGACTGCTTTCATAGACTGGGATCAGCCTCAAACACTGACGACACAGACAAAGCAGGTTTCAGGATATTTCCAAGCGTAATGAATCTCAGAGGAGGAAGTTGTTGTTGGAGTATATTTAAAGGAACAGTGTGTAGTATTTCGGCAGAAACGGAATAATATATTGATAACTATGTTTTCATTAGTGTGCTATCAGCTGAAACTAAGAATCGCTGTATTTGTTAGCTTAGAATGAGCCGTTTATATCTACACAGGGAGCCGGTCTTCTTCACAGAGTCCGCCATGTTTGTACGGACCAACCAACACCGGCTCGTTACCACCGTAGTTCTCCAACACCTTTATAAAACTGTTAGCCGCGGACTTCCGTTCATACTGCAAAACCAAAGCGGGGGATCTGGGGGTCCTCACCCAGAAAGAAATAGCTTCAGACTTTTGTTGATTTGTTGAGGAAAAAACTGTCATAAGGGATGTTTTTTCTTTCCTGATAAAAATATAAACTAAAAAAACACTCAAATATATCACAAATTTTTAAACAAGCTAATGTTAATTTTACATAAATAAAAAGTGTGTTTGATGCTCAGCGAAGCAACAGTCATAATGGCACAAAGTCTAGTGAGAAAGGACACCCCATAGGGGATTTACAGCTGCTAATAGCGCTGTGGAGGGAGGACCTGCTTCTTGTTTGTGGGTGTGTGTGTGCTGAAGAGTCAGCGAGTCAAAAGGGCAGGAATGCCCACAGAAAAACATATTGATCAATGTCAAATGTCCTTGGAAATGCAAAAATATCTGAAGCTGCGCTGAAGCAGAAACTTCATGAGTTTTGGGCAGAAATACAAACAGAAAGGGGAAAATACAAAGTACATTTGGTTTGTCTCTGGTTAGTTATACTTTGGCGGCTGACTTGGGTTTAATTCTTTCAAGAATAAACTCTGTTTTATTAAACTTTGATCATGTCCAGTGAATTTTTGAACATGATTTCTGAATACTTAAATACAGGGAGAGTAATGTTATCGTCTCCAACCAAAACTCTGGCGTCTCCCCTGTTCCCTCTGACCTCGGTCAGACAGGTTAACACTCGTATCAGCATCGATTCATGGAGAGACCTTCGTCTGGTCAGCTAGCATTACTGCCGACGTGTCACCTGACGTGTCACCTCACTGATCTGAATGATCCTTCGTGTCTACGTAGTGCGAGCAGCAGGACGCTGACGGCCACAGATGTCGCTGTTAACAAGCAATTTCTGATTCTTACATAAATTTTACTCTACTCTTAATTTTACTTTTTTGGGGGAACTTTTTAATCTTAATTTTACTTTTAATTCTCAGGACAGAAAACTGAATAATTCGCCCCTCTGATGTGAATCCCTTGTATAAATTAAAGTTTTTCAATCATTCATTTATTTTTTGTCACTGCTTCACTTCTCTTAGTACTCTTCATTTCTCTCTCAACACAACAACGGCACCACTGATCTCGTTATTTCCATCTGGCTCGCCATGATGGCTTTTCGCTACGTCGAGCTAAACCCAACAAACCGAGTTAACCGAGCATCCACTCTACCAGGAAACGACATTAGGTGCAGCTCTACTGTCGTCCCGGTGAAAACAGTAGAGCTTATACATGAGCACCAGAAACAGGCTGAAGTAACAAAAAAGGAAAAAGCTTTAAACGTTTGTCATAAATCAGGAGAAATATGGGAGGAAAGGGGGAGAGGGCAACAAAAGATGGGAGTCTCCCAGGAAAACCAGGAGGGTTAGGGTTAGCAAGTATGCTTCCTTTGCTCCTATATAGTGTCATTATGGTGAGGATGACCTCTCTAGCGCTACCACGGTGTTGCACTCAGCAGCTCACGTTTCCACAGTCTTGGAAAAGGAGGAGTGAGCGGACTCAGTTGGTTGTAATCTGCAACCACACCACGAGATGCTGCCAAAATACTACACACTGTTCGTTTAAGCAACATCTTATAGGGTGACTCATCCTGGTAGCTCCCTGCCAGGATCTCTGTTGTGGACAACAAAAACATGTGGAAACAAACACACTCCTAACGCTGCAGCAGGAGATTTAGTTTGTCGTTAGCTGTGGAGTGGAAATTAACTTAGCAAAAAAAGAAAAAGCTGGGCTGTGGGTTAGAAAATACAGAATACTGGGCGGCATCACAGGCCAAAGAGGAGGATTTCACTCAGCTTGAAGCGTTGATGGTTGAAGATTAAAGAAAAAAAAGAAATGGATGAAAATGAAGGTCAAAGTGGTGATGATGGCAGGGAAGGAGCTCAGGAAACTGCAGTCGGTGCCTTGGATGAAGATGGATGAGATGAGCAAGAGGTGATGGGAGATGACAGCAGGTAGGAGGGAGGTGGAGGGAGCAGCAAACAGGCTTATAATGGGGGACGGGGATGAGCACTACTATCCACTCTCAACAGTTAGGGAGCACACGTGGTTCGGTTTTGTTCCGCTACCGAGCTGATGTGCTTCTGGGTTTGTTTGACCCGCTTCACCTCGGGGAGGTCCGGTATAGCTGTGCCTCGACCCAGAGAGTCCTTGTATTTTATCTACCCAACAGACAGTGTGGGAGTTTGAGAGAAAGTGGAGGGAAAAAAATCAATCAGATCAATCAGAGACAACTGCAGGAGGACAGACACACCACAGCACCAACAGAAACCACAGCAAACATGGAATTAAACACATTTTCCTGAGAAATGGAGAAGCAGGTTATGACGGCGAGGTTCAGCCGACCCCACGGGGCTCACTGGTGTTATATCTGCAGGGTGGGTTTGGTGTGACAAGCAGAACAGCCGTGACACCTAAAGGCTCAGGAGAGCTGTTATGAGTGTGTTTGAGGGGCATGAAGGGTGAGGAAGAGGGGCGGGTGGATACAGGTTCACTCTCTCTGTGGAGTACCGTGCTAATGTTGAGCTGATTGCGTTTGACTCTCTCCATCTCTGGGGTCTCTGATACTGACGTGCCTTGTTCCACTCCTGTTTTGTATTGAATCTTTTCAACGAGACAACACAAAAATGTCAAATACGGCGGTAACACACTCAAAGAGATATTAGTTTTCAAATTAAAGGGATAGTTATTTGATGTAGGGCTGTAAGAGGTTCTTCTCCATAGACAGTGTGTTACCTTCATTAGTAGACACCCAAAAAAGTCTCTGTCAATGTAAGTGTACGCTGTATTTAGAGTATTTTGACCACTTCACCTCGCTGTCAGACAGACAAAAAACAACAGTGATTTTCCATCTCAGACAGGACTCGTTGGTCTACCGCTGCCTCCATCGGCTAGTTTGTTTGTGTTATTGTGTGACTGGTGTTTAAAGGGTTAGTTCAGATTCAACAAAGTCACACAATAAGACAAACTAACCGATGGAGGCAGCGAGTCCACTGTTCTGAGAGGTAAAATTACTGTTTTTGTCAAAGGAGTCTGGTGGCTATGGCGAGAGCATAGATAACAGCTTCAGTTCCCCGTCTGAAACATAGACTGTATGGCTGTCTTATCGCGAGGTAAAGTGGTGAAACTATTGTGAATATAGTGTACATTCAAACTGATGTTGATTCTTTTAGATGGGTCTACAGTCTGTTTAGCTGCTGCCTGCGTCCACAGCAGTCCATCGGTTTGCCTCTACAAGCTGGGGACATGCTGACCGCCATCTACTGCAGGTAATACACTGACTATGGATAAGTTATTACTAGAACCCCACTTCAAAACACCTGAACTAGGAAAGGAAATGAAGATGAAAAAAAACAGGGAATATGGATGATATAAGAAAAAATGGGGGAAATTATGTTTTTGTAGGAATAAAAAAAAAAAAAAAATCAAGTCATCAACCAAGGCCGGTAAAAAGGAGTGATTTATGAACCTTCGTTAGGATGGAGGAGGAGAAACCAGCACTAAACACACAGAGGGTAAAGTTTTCTAGACTTTTAGACTAGTAGGAGGTCAGAGGGCGTTTAGGACATGATTATCAGGGGATGAGATAAGGGCCACTGCAGTCCTTTTCCTCTACCGAGCTGATATTCTTCTGGGTTTCTCTGACCCGCTTCATCTCAGGGAGATCTGGTATGGATGTGCCTTGACCCACAGAGTCCTTGTACTGAATCTGCCCGTTGAACAAGTTACAGAGACACAGAGTCAGACAGGGACAAACAGAAGCACAGTAAATACTGTGTTATATCTGCATGGTGGGTTTGATGTTACAAGAACAACAGTTCTAACGTCTAAAGGCTCAGTTGTTATGAATGTGTTTGGGGGAGATGAAGGGTGAGGAAGAGGGGCGGGTGGATACAGGGTCACTCTCTCTGTGGAGTACCGTGCTAATATTGAGCTGATTGCGTTTGACTCTCTCCATCTCTGGGGTCTCTGACACTGACGTGCCTTGTCCCACTCCTTCTTTGTACTGAAACTTGTGGACGAGACAACACAAAAATGTCAAATATGGTGGTAACACACTCAAAGAAATATTAGTTATTAATTTAGGAGGGAAGGAAATCATAAATTTATCAGAAAAAACATGGAGATTTTCTGATATTAAAATTGAAATAAAAATAAATAAATCTCATAAATTTACAATTTATGAGAAGAAACATGGAGAAAAAACTTTGATATTCGTTGAGATTAAATTGCAAATTTACAGGGGAAAAAACTTCAATATTCCTCAAGGTTAAAATCATAAATTTAGGAAATGCCAACAAAAAAAAAACTTAAAAATTTAAACAAAATTCCAGGGAAATACCCTTATTTAGGAAAAAATGGGGGAAATATCTTTTTGGGGAAATTCAAAATCAAGTCGTCAACAAGGGCTGCAACACAAAAACACCAAACATGGTGGTAACACACTCAGAGAAATATTAGTTATTAATTTAGAAGGAGGAAAATGCCCCAAAAATTAAATTAAATTAAAATTAAAAATCCAGGGAAAAAACAGGGAAATTATCTTTGTGGATGTTCAAAATCAAGTCGTCAACCAAGGCTGGTAAAAAAGGAGTGATTTATGAACCTTCGTTAGGATGGAGGAGGAGAAACCAGCACTAAACACACAGAGGGTAAAGTTTTCTAGACTTTTAGACTAGTAGGAGGTCAGAGGGCGTTTAGGACATGATTATCAGGGGATGAGATAAGGGCCACTGCAGTCCTTTTCCTCTACCGAGCTGATATTCTTCTGGGTTTCTCTGACCCGCTTCATCTCAGGGAGATCTGGTATGGATGTGCCTTGACCCACAGAGTCCTTGTACTGAATCTGCCCGTTGAACAAGTTACAGAGACACAGAGTCAGACAGGGACAAACAGAAGCACAGTAAATACTGTAGACGCAGACATGTCCATCCATCCACAACAACATCACAGGACAGGAACACACTGATACTTATACCAGTGTTCACATTATTTCAGTGCTAGCTGGGCATGTTGGCAAAAATGTATGAGATTAAAGTCATAAATTTGCAAGAAAAAAAATACATATTCTCTGAAATTAAAGTCACAAATTAAGGGAAAAAAACAAATATTTTTTAAAATTAATATTGTAAATTTATGAGGAAAAAAACTTTGATATTAACTGAGATTAAAATCACACATTTACAAAAAAAAAGGATAATCTTTTGGATAAATGTTGTACGTTCATCATTCTCTGAGAATAAATTCTTAAATTCACGAGAAAATAATCTTGGATATTTTCTGAGATTAAAGTCATAAATCTATGGGAAAAACACAGGATGTTCTCTGAGATTAAATTATAAATTTACGGGAAATAAACGCAAATATTCCTTGAGGTTAAATCATAATTTTAGGAAATGCCAAAAAAATTAAATTCAAATAAAATCCAGGGAAATACACTTATTTAGGAAAAAATGGGGAAAATATCTTTTTGTGGAAATTCAAAATCAAATTGTCAGCAAGGGCTGCAACACAAAAACATCAAATATGGCAGCAACACACTCAGAGAAATATTAGCTATTAATTTGGGAGAGAAGAAAATGTAAAAAAAAAAATTAAAATAAAAAATCCAGGGAAAAAACAGGGAAATTATCTTTGTGAATGTTCAAAATCAAGTCGTCAACCAAGGCTGGTAAAAAAGGAGTGATTTATGAACCTTCGTTAGGATGGAGGAGGAGAAACCAGCACTAAACACACAGAGGGTAAAGTTTTCTAGACTTTTAGACTAGTAGGAGGTCAGAGGGCGTTTAGGACATGATTATCAGGGGATGAGATAAGGGCCACTGCAGTCCTTTTCCTCTACCGAGCTGATATTCTTCTGGGTTTCTCTGACCCGCTTCATCTCAGGGAGATCTGGTATGGATGTGCCTTGACCCACAGAGTCCTTGTACTGAATCTGCCCGTTGAACAAGTTACAGAGACACAGAGTCATTTCATTTTTAAAGGAAACAAGAACCATATACACTACATAGACCCAACCATTGAAACCAGTCACTTCAAAATCATGGGATTAATATGTCTGTGAATGTTCTCACTCATTCAGGTCATATTCATTCTGGCAACAATTGAATTGAAGGCAACTGGACTTAGATTTGTCCCTGAAGACGTTTCGCCCCTTATCCAAGTGGCTTCATCAGTTCCAACGCTACAGTCTGACTAGTCCCCACTAGACGCTCTAAGAAGACTACAAACGCAGAGGGGGCTGAGGAAGGAAACAAACGCAGGAACATAGTCATTCCCTATGTGTCCGGGGTATCGGAAAAACTCAGAAGAGTTTTTAACAAACACCGAATCCCAGTGTGTTTCAAACCCGGCAACACCCTCAGACCAGTGTCTACTGGTCCACCCCAAAGACAGGCTACCACACTCACAGAAAAGCAACCTGGTTTATGCTGTCCAATGCAGCGAGGAATGCAAGGACCTCTACATTGGTAAAACCAAACAACCCTTAAACAAGCGCATGGCCCAACATAGGAGGGCCAACTCCTCAGGTCCAGATTCAGCTGTCTATTAAACCTTAAGGAAAAGGCTCACTCCTTTGAGGACAGCAATGTTAAAATCTTGGACAGAGAGGACAGATGGTTTGAAAGAGGAGTAAAGGAAGCCATCTATGTTAAATTGGAAAAAACATCTTTAAATAGAGGAGGGGGTCTCAGACACCACCTATCCCCCATCTACAATGCTGCACTTTCAGCGATACCAAGAAAACTCAATATCAAAGACAGTCCGAAACTAACCTCAAGTGTCCCTAATGAACACAACGACTGTCGTCCACTGGCAACGCACATCATGCCTAACGACTGTCGTCCACCTGTAGCCCCACTGAATCCTTAACGACTGTCGTCCACTAGTGGGACTCACTCACACAGGTGAACCTCCACTAACGAACTATTGTCTTAGGAGAATAAGGGGCGGACACTTCCACAGAGGTTAAAACCTGGGTCTCACTCCACTGTTTGTCAGACTAGTGGGGACTAGTCAGACTAGTGGGGACTAGTCAGACTGTCGCGTTCGAACTGATGAAGCCACTTGGATAAGGGGCGAAACGTCTTCAGAGACAAATCTAAGTCCAGTTGCCTTCGATTCAGTTGTTGCCAGCATGGGAATTAATCTGCTACGATATTCTGAGAAAAAATAAAAACTTCCTTGGTTAAAGTCGGAAGTTTATGAGAAAAAAACTCAGACATTCTCTGAGATGAAAGTAATAAATTTGTAAGTTATAGTTAACTTACAAATGTAGTTATTCTCTGAAATTAACGCTGTAATTTTACATGAAAAAAACTTGGATATTCTCTGAGGGTAGAATCATAAATTTAGGAAATGACAAAATAAAAATAAAAATCCAGAGAAATGCAGTAATTTACAATAAAAATGGTGAAAATATCTTTTTGTGGATGTTCAAAATCAAGTCGTCAACCGAGGCCGGTAAAAAGGAGTGATTTATGAACCTTCGTTAGGATGGAGGAGGAGAAACCAGCACTAAACACACAGAGGGTAAAGTTTTCTAGACTTTTAGACTAGTAGGAGGTCAGAGGGCGTTTAGGACATGATTATCAGGGGATGAGATAAGGGCCACTGCAGTCCTTTTCCTCTACCGAGCTGATATTCTTCTGGGTTTCTCTGACCCGCTTCATCTCAGGGAGATCTGGTATGGATGTGCCTTGACCCACAGAGTCCTTGTACTGAATCTGCCCGTTGAACAAGTTACAGAGACACAGAGTCAGACAGGGACAAACAGAAGGACAGTAAATACTGTAGACGCAGACATGTCCATCCATCCACAACAACATCACAACAACTGACAGGAACACAGTTTCACATATTGCAGAGCTAGTTGGAAACGTTGGCAGTAAGTAAGGTTGTGAAATATGCTCCTTCTGCTTTTAAAATGGTCTCATTTAGTTTATTACTTCGGGGTAGATGCAATGAATTATCATGAGAAAGAAAATCCCACAGAGCCCCCAAAGTCCCAGGAAATGTTAACTTGTGTAAACAATTAAATTTTTATAGGAAACAGGAACCATATACCCTATATGGAAGCATATACCCTATATTCTCCAAAGTATGTGGAGACCCAATAAAATAATAAACTGGGAAAAGAAATTTGGATATTATTTGAAATTAAAATTGTAAATTTACAAGAAAGAAACTTGGATATTCTTTGAGGTTAAAATCATAAATTTATGAGAAAAAACCTTTGATATTCTCTGTGATTAAAGTCACAAATGTACTTTTTTTCTCTGACATTTGTAATGCTTTTTTGTACATTTACCACTTTAATATCAGAGAATATCAAAACTTTTTTCTCATAAATTTAGGATTGTGTTTCGGTAAATTTACTACTACTACTTTAATATCTAAGAATATTCACGATCTTCTTATAAACTTGAGTTTTTTTGGAACATTACCCTCCTCTGTAATTTTCTGTATTTATTATTTTTTTAAACTACAATCACCTTAATTTGCTGTTGTAAGCAACAAGTTATTATCTTGCTGTAATGAAGTTGAGCAGCAAAGTATCTACATCTTTATATTTCCATAAGTTAACAAAAACATGCAGGGCTTTGGGGGCTCCATGAAACCTTATAATTAGTTAAAAAACATAAAATAATAAGCATGATAGAAATCTGTGTTGGACTGAAAATGGCTATTTAAAGAGATTACATGTTAAGACAGGTCTGGTTATATTGCTGGTCACTAGAAAAGGAGGGAACATGGAGGGAGGACTGGTAGAGGAGGAGATGAAGGAGGGCAGGGTCACTCTGTGGAGTACCGTGCTAATGTTCTGCTGGTTGCGTTTAACTCTCTCCATCTCGGGGGTCTCCGGCAGAGCGGTTCCTCCTCCCAAATCCTCTTTGTACTGAATCTTTACATGGACGAGGAATGAAAGCAGCAACCGGTGGTTAGCCTGATCTCAACTCGTTGATAACGAGGACGAGGAAACTACAACTGACTGAGCTGCGTTAAATCCAACACACACCAACAAAAGCGCGGCGAACGAAACAAACCTGTGAATCAACATTTAAAAGGATCACGTATTGTCTGGACACAACACACAAGCTCCGCACTAACAGCTATAACTACTGTATACAACAAACTGTCAGGTGTTAGTTGCGTGAATTAAAATGCTGCATATTAAGGTTAAAAAATATCTGTTTGGTCCAAAGAAAGGAGGGCTGCATATCAGGGTTCGTTAAAGAGAGAAAGTTAAAAAAATATATATGATTTTTTTTTTTAATGTGTTATTAGAAAACATTAAGAAAAAAGATATTATAGAGTAGATACCAAGCTGAAATTCTTTGTATTCTCTTTAACACGAAGCATTTCTGGAGTGTCCTTTATAGTAGACACTTTGCCCATTATGTTTTTATGGTCAATCTGGTATTGATGCTACAAGGAGAAAAACAAAAGTGCAGTTAAAATGTTTCACAATAATAAAGAGGTCAGAAAGTCAGAAGAGAAACTACTAAAACGTACCTTCGTTTCTGCTCAGGATTAAAACATACTACACTGCTTTGAGTACAAAAACTGACACCAAACACGTAATTTACCACAAGGTATAAAGTATTGCAGATAATACTTTATAGCAGACATGGAGAAGTACACAGAGCCACCAGACACTAAAAGAACTTCCTGCTGTACTAAGACATGCTACCCCAGTAAGACCAGTTTAATTTCCATGTAGTACTTACGGTGCTGAAGTTCTTCTGGTTCTCACGGACTCTCTGCATCTCTGGAGTATCCAGGACTGGCACATAGTGAGACATGGTCTTCTCTGCCTCCTCTTTGTACTTTTTCTGTTGGACAACAGCAGGTGATTAAAATAGATGTAAAGGTGTTTTAAACAGTATTTCAGGAGTCCACAGTTAACTGTTTTAAGACACGTGTTTCACTAAAGGCCTGCGGGCCAAATTAGGCCCGGCACCTCATTTTATGTGGCCCGCGAGGGCTTGTAAAGAATATATTATGCTTATCATACAATTCTGTTCCACTTTACAGAAGTACGGTGTCCTTAAACTACATGTCCCACAATGCATCTCCATTTTGTTAAATGCACACTGAAGCATCTCAGTATCACTGGTGTCCTTCTCTAGCTGAGTGATGGGGTCGTAAAATAATCTGAACACAACCAAAATGTCCAGTAAAAGAAAAGTTGGAGCAGAGGGAAGGACAGAAAGAGGATCCATGTTAGTGGTTGATGGAGACCAGCCGGTATGTCTTCTTTACTACGAGGCAGTAAAACACTGTCACACCACTGTCATCTACCACATGATCTCAGCTGATCAGCTGCTGATCACTAACAGTTTATACGCCACAGACTGAACGTTAGATCAGAGCTCATTGATCTGTTGGACTAGAGTTCTGCCCCTCTCAACTCCCACCACAAAATTTATATATAACAGTTTATACGCCACAGACTGAACATTAGATCAGAGCTCATTGATCTGTTGGACTAGAGTTCTGCCCCTCTCAACTCCCACCACAAAGTTTATATATAACAGTTTATACGCCACAGACTGAACGTTAGATCAGAGCTCATTGATCTGTTGGACTAGAGTTCTGCCCCTCTCAACTCCCACCACAAAGTTTATATATAACAGTTTATACACCACAGACTGAACGTTAGATCAGAGCTCATTGATCTGTTGGACTTGAGTTCTGCCCCTCTCAACTCCCACCACAAAGTTTATATATAACAGTTTATACACCACAGACTGAACGTTAGATCAGAGCTCATTGATCTGTTGGACTTGAGTTCTGCCCCTCTCAACTCCCACCACAAAGTTAAACTAAGTTAATGGAATAAATTGGGTTTGATAATATTTGTGTGATATTAAAAAAAGACCTTTATTATTCACTAGAGAGTTATTTTGATCTTTGATGGATGAGTATTGATGAGGGTTTCTGAATCTCATAAATTCATGGATTTATGTTATAATAACACATAGAAATGTGAGTGTGTGCCCACATACATTATTTTTGTGTCTACATGCTGCAGATATATTGATGAACAAGCAGGTGTTTTTGTTTCTGAACTCATTTTTTCAAGAAACTGTACAATATTTCTGCTTCCAATCATTTTTCCTAGACTTCTGCTTTCAGAGCTAGTCATTGAATAAATTATTGCTACAACTAATAATAATAAAAGGCAGAGGCTATTTTGTAATATGATCAAGAGTAGATATATTTATCAAGTCCTACAATTACAACCGGCCCTTTGAGGGCGACCATAATGCTGATGATGTCTCCAGACAACCTAGTACAGACATATTTCTTTTTAATAAGCTTTTTGAAGAGGAGCTTAAACTAGATACCTGGCTGATGATGTTCCTCATCTGCTGAGCATGGATGATGTCTGGGGTGTCGATGACGCTTGTGTAGCTGGCCCGGTCCATCTCAGCGGTCTGCTTGTACTTAGTCTAGGAACAAAAGGCATCGTTCAGCACCCTACATAACTGCAACCAAAAGCACAGATATAGTCAGAATTTCTTTAGATTCTTGTAGCTGAGACGTCACAGTGATAAAATATTTAGTGAAGAAATTCTGGACTTGGTGTATTAAGAGTTTTTATTTCAGCATAAAGAGCTGGTCCATGTCTCAGAACTATTAACTGTACAAAAACCTTCAAGAGCTAAGTGGAACACATCCTACCAGGGCTGTCAATTGATTCAAATATTTAATCACAACAACAACAGCTGTCAGTGTGTCAGAGTGCTGACTTGACTATGACTTGATCCAGACTGACTGGGACTATCATAAAGTGGGCATGTCTGTAAAGGGGAGACTGGTGGGGACCCAGAGAACCCATTTACATCCACACATCTGGAGGTCAGATGTTGTTTTCCTCAACACCATTTAGCGCAAGTTTGGAGTGTTATTTAACCTCCTTCACTACCAGCTAGTCTGACCTGGTTGGTACCGATGGATCCATCAGGTTCTGTAGTTTCAGATGAGACTAGGATCTTCACCCTTGCTTTAAAACTGAGCTGCTACAACCTAACAATCACAAGTTGTGCTTATGCGTTAAAAGAAATTTGCATTAACACATTATCATCATGTTAACTTTGACAGCCCTACATCCTACAGAGAAGAAAGGTGAGAGACTTTGTATTAACAGTACAGGAGCGTGAAAACCAACTCAACGAAGAAGATTAATTTGAGATGCAGCTCAGCACTAAGTGTGAAGCTGTTCTAGTCATAAATAAGAAAGTCATTTTATGTTTGTCTGTTTTAATGTCTTCTCATAAAAAGAGAACATGAACACAGACATACATATACCAGAACTGCTCTATGGACTATTTATATATATTTCCACAATGTGCTTCATACCTGACTGAGGATGTCGGTAGCGTTCCTCGCCCTCATGAAGTCGGGGGTGTCTGTAGCCAAAGCCAACATGCCCTTTCCCTTGATCTCCTGCTCCAGCGCCTTCTTGTACTCTCTCTGTAGATATTACAGGTGATTAAAGGTTACATACAAATACACACTATTTGCTAAAAGCATACATGACAGGTAAACTAGTATAAGTAAGAGGAGTTCTACTCATTCATATTGAGCAGGGCTGCAAACCAAAAGTCCAGGGGAATGGTAAACAAAGAAGAGTTAGAAGAAATTAGGATTTTTTAAGAGGACAGCAGATTGTGTGTGTGAAGCTCCATTAAAAACTGAAAAATAAAGGGGAAGTCTGTGAAGGTTCTCATTCATCCAGGTCATATTCATTCTGGCAAAAAGTTGAATCGAAGGCAACTGGACTTAGATTTGTCCCTGAAGACGTTTCGCCCCTCGCTCCACTAACGAACTATTGTCTTAGGAGAATAAGGGGCGGACACTTCCACAGAGGTTAAAAACCTGGGTATTACTCCACTGTTTGTCAGACTAGTGGGGACTAGTCAGACTGCAGCGTTCGAACTGATGAAGCCACTTGGATAAGGGGCGAAACGTCTTCAGGGTCAAATCTAAGTCCAGTTGCCTTCGATTCAACTTTTTGCCAGAATAAAGGGGAAGTCGTTAAGGACAGTGTGTTAAAGCCTAATTAGGTAGTTTCAACAAACCTAAATGTTCCATTATCTCAGTTTATTTACAGCGCTACGTCATCGTGCACTCCAAAAATCAACCTCAAACGCACCCACAGCAAATTTCTACCCAAAAAAATTAATTAAAATGAACTTATGTCAAAGTAAAGCTGTCAACGCTATCATTAAGCATTAAACCTGTGTCTCGTTCCTTCAGTACTGCAGGTGTGCTGTGGTTTCCTGTCTACATATGCTGTGATATACGCACATAAGTGAACTATAAAGATAATAAAATCCTGAAATACAATACAGCATGTTTCATCTAAAAATACAACTAATTTCACATGTTTTCAGTACATTGAAGGTTGACTTTTGGAATATTGACAAACATAAAACAACAAGAGAAAATGGGAAAAAGAAAGGTGGAGGTGAAGATGAAAACACTGTACAGATATCAAAGAAGTAGGAGAGCGCTGGAAAATTAGTGATGTCATGAAGCAAGGGTAAAAATAAGGGTGAAACCCAGCAGTCGCCCTTTTAGTGTGACGATAAAGCTCAGTTAAAGGGGGTAGGTATCAGCACATGATGCATCAATAGCGGGATTGTGGGAAGGCACTCGGGTTGAGAGCGTGGCTCTGTTTCCATCACCCCTCAGTCAGTCGTACCTCACACAGGATTTGAGTGGCATTCCTTGCTCTCAAAAGCTCCGGAGTTTCCTCCAGTACAGTTAGCCCTTTACCCTTCACTCCCTCCTCTAGATCCCTCCTGTACTCTCTCTACAGGATGGAAGAAGAACAGAGAGACTGGGCACACAGGCAGGCCAGGCCAAGGCAGACAGACAGTACACAGAGGGCGAGCTCTGCTGCTCCACCTCTGAGCTCAAAGTCACCAAAGTCCCCAAAAAACAACGAAAATTAAAGCAGTGATAGATTCAGAGTTTAGGTCTATCATATCATATTATACACAGCAGGCGATCTGAGGGGGGATGCAGTCACCAGTGAGTCTATGGCCCCAACCACGGCTCTGAAATATCAGCAAGTTAGAGTCTCTGGCCCCGCCCATGGCTCTGAAATATCAGCAAGTTAGAGTCTCTGGCCCCGCCCATGGCTCTGAAGTATCAGTAAGTTAGAGTCTACGGCCCCGACCATGGCTCTGAAATATCAGTCAGTTAGAATCTATGGCCCCGACCACGGCTCTGAAGTATCAGTGAGTTAGAGTCTACGGCCCCGACCATGGCTCTGAAATATCAGTCAGTTAGAATCTATGGCCCCGACCACGGCTCTGAAGTATCAGTAAGTTAGAGTCTACGGCCCCGACCATGGCTCTGAAATATCAGTCAGTTAGAATCTATGGCCCCGACCATGGCTCTGAAATACCAGTAAGTTAGAGTCTACGGCCCCGACCATGGCTCTGAAATATCAGTCAGTTAGAATCTATGGCCCCGACCATGGCTCTGAAATACCAGTAAGTTAGAGTCTACGGCCCCGACCACGGCTCTGAAGTATCAGTAAGTTAGAGTCTACAGCCCCGACCATGGCTCTGAAATATCAGTCAGTTAGAATCTATGGCTCCGACCATGGCTCTGAAATATCAGTCAGTTAGAATCTATGGCCCCGACCATGGCTCTGAAGTATCAGTCCCAATCAGTCAGTTTCATCTTGGATCTATAATGTTCTCTTTCACTAAACACAGAACCAAAAGAGTTGTTACAGATAATAAATAGCCTACTGATTATCACATTTTCACAGAGAGACATTGGTGACTTTGGCAGGAATCCTGATAAAAGACAATGTGAACCATTTCTTATCAGATAGCGTAGAAACATAAACAACAACATGACATTTCAACTCTGCATTTCACCTCATTGATTGATATGCATGCAGACCTTTGAACATAAAGCTGTTAGTAGTCTCCTGATTGTGCAATTAAGAGTCCAAGATGTCCATGGACACAGATATAAATACAAACAAACTACACTATAAGCCACGCTATAGATAAAGAGAAGGGAGAGGGATGAATGTTGTATTATTATTATTATTATTATAATTGTAAGACTTCAGGGCTGTGTAGTGAATCATGCACTAAAACTAAAAACTTCATACCTCCAAGAAGACAAGAAACAAGGAAGCACTCGTGGGATTAAAAAAACAAAGTGGTGAACAGGAAGAGGGACCGTGGTTGTGATTTTGTCTTAGTATGATTATGAGGAATGGGTGGAGTAAATAGGGGAGGTTGTCAGGGATAAATTGTCCTTTTAGTTACCTCACTGGCTATTTTGGTGGCGTGTCTGACATGTATCATGGAAGGGGTGACCTCCAAGCCTGAGAGGTTCTTGCCCCTCATGTGATCCTCAAAGTCCTTCTTATAGTCTTTCTATTGGCCATAAAGACAAGACATGGGACAGACAGAGCTCAGAAAACCACATGCAAGCAGCGCTGTTCACAGTGCAGCAGTTACCTCATCCATTCTCCTCGTGATGGCGCCGTGCTCCCAGACTTTAAATGTGACGTACTTGTGCATGTGTATGAGTGTGTTTTTCAACTGTATGAGTTGTTTATTGTGAGAAAAATCTGTAATTTGTCACCAGAATAATGATAATCAAAATATATGCAGTAACTGATTATAATTAGGGCTGTCAAACACGATAATAAGACGTTAATGCAAATTGTTTTAATGCCACTAATTTCTTTAATGAATTAACGCAACTTGGGATTATTATGTTGTAGTGGGCTCAATTTTAAAGCTAGAGTGAAGATACTGGTTCATAGGAAACGAGAACACCTGATGAATCCATCAGTACCAACCAGGTCAGACTACTACTACTACTACTACTACTACTACTACTAGTACATCCTGGTCTCATCTGAAACTAGAGAACCTGATGGATCCATCAGTACCAACCAGGTCAGACCAGCTGGTCATGAAGGAGCATAAATAACGCTCCAAACTTACACTAAATGTTGGGGGTCCGTTGACCTCTGACCTCCAGATGTGTGGATGTAAATGGGTTCTCTGGGTTTCCACCAGTCTCCCCTTTACAGACATGCCCACTTTATGATAGTCCCAGTCAGTCTGGATCAAGTCCTAGTCAAGTCAGCACTCTGACACACTGACAGCTGTTGTTGTCTGTTGGGCTGCAGTTTGTTCTGATTGGAGCAGATTTTTGATGCTAAAGTCAGAACCTGGGAGGGTTTCTGGACAATATCTGTCATTGATTAGTGTTGTTCACTGATTTACATTAATAAATATATACATACATTTGCATAAAGCAGCATATTTGTCCACTAACATGTTAATAAGAGTATTAAATACTTGACAAATCTTCCTTTAAGGTAAATTTTCAACAGATAAAAAAATGCAATTAATTTGCGATTAATCGTGATTAACTATGGATTAACCCTTATTAAATATTTTATTTGATTGACAGCCCTGATTATAATCAAACACTGTAGAAATCTATAATCCATAGGAATGTTCACAGACTGAGACAAACACATACTTTACCTTTGCCACCCCTGCATCACGGGAGTAAGATTAAGCAGTCTGAATGTATAATATGCACAGCATTACAGCGTTTTACACATTTTACACTGCCTTCTACCCAGTTTATTGTTAGTTAAGAGTTGGAAACAGTGAAGGACAAACCATGGGAGTGATCTCAATTGTCAACAAATTTGCAAGATACTGTAACTAACGAGCACTGAAACACAGTTATTGATTTAATAAAGTGGCATTAAAGGCACTGTAAAAGGTCACAATAATAATATAAACAATAGCTGGATGAGCTGAAGCATATGAATATATAACTACAGTCACTACAGTTCAGGTTAATATATACAGTAGCAGGCACTGAGGAGTCTTCAGACTCCGACAGGGGCTTGTGATGGAAAGTGTGTTGTAGTGATTTTAACCACAGAGAGGAGACAGACAGGTGTTTATTTACCTGGCTCTGCATGTGCTGGGCCTCCTTAGCGGTCACATATGTGGGTGTCTCGAAGTCCAGCATGGGCTTACCCTTCTCCTTCTCATACTTCTCCTTGTATTTCACCTGGACGACACACACAAGTATAATGTCAAATGTTTTCAGCACACAGTTTGACAAATGTCAAGCAGGTACATTTATTTCAGTATACTAGGAAAATCTAATTAAGATGTGTTTGACTTGTGTAATCCGTCACAGCAAGCATTAAGTTAATTAAGTTAAATGTAGAGAGAAGTCTGCACTGCCTTATCTCATAACGATAATGTAATTAATCACAGTGAACACGTGGTGTTCAACGTTCAAGGATCTGTATTTGTCTTTTACCAGCAAAGCAGTCAAGTAATATATGTACACAGAGGTGTAAAGAGGAATGCAGTATGTATAGAGAAGTATAATGTATATATACAGTGTATAACACCAGTCAGCCACAACACCTAACTGCACCTATATAATTGCATATGGTATTTGTTTACTCATGGTGTGTGACTGCTGTATTTGTCTGTTTGTATTGTTTGTCTTTATTGCTGTAACAGCGTTTTCTGCTCTTGGCCACGTCACTCTTGGAAAAGAGATTTTAATCTCAATGAGTTTTTCACCTGGTTAAATAAAGGATATAGTGCCTACCTGTAGCCCTATATACAGGCCCACTGACTGATTACAAGATTGTAGACACCTGTGATGCCAATTAGTGGCCACACCTTGGATTAACGTGCCCCTTTGGTCACATTATTTTCAGTCTTTTCTAAGGGTACCATCATTGTTGTCCAGGCCTGTTTCATGAGTTTATTTTTTAAAATAATTCTGTTGAAGCACAGTTGAAAAGCAATGTCTGACTTTCATTGGTTAAATTTCATAGGATTTTTATTTATTATTACTTTTGTCAGATTCAAGTTTTTTCTGTGACCATTGTGAGTTTTCCTTTCATTAACCAACAACAACAATTTTGTCCACGTATGTAGTAAGAGCAGACCTCATCTGAAGCTAAAGGTCTTTACACACCAGGAACGTGAGGAATAAACAACATGAAAATACAAAATACTCACCTACAAATATTAAATGCCTAGGGCTTTTATTGTGAAAGGTAAGAACAGAAGGAGTGGATCTATCACTCTGAAAGGAGTGATAAAGTTTGCCGTCTAGGGTTGGACTACGGAGGCTCCGTGTTGTTGTTTTATACATACAGGAGCGACTAAAACTGGTCTGCACGACATGACTGGTCGACGCCTTTATTCACGAGACGAAAGCTCAGAAAAAGTAATAAAATATTCACGTTCTGTGTGAAAGTATTCAACGAAAAAACAAGAGTTCAGAAAAATATATTAATCGCATGAAAAAAATGCCCCTGGCGTGTAAAATGGGCCTTTAAAGCTCGTAAAACCCCTGGTGTTATGAATTAATATTCAAAAAATGTAATCAGCCTCTTTAGGCTTTTTTTAAATTGTGAAATAATCTTAATCTAGTTTTTGTGTGTGACTCGTTTGAAATCCTTTACTTACTTGTCTATTTATTTAATGTGTAAGTGACCATGTGCAATATTAAACACAAACATTACCATTTCATGTACTGTACCAAATATCTTAAAGCTAATTTATGATCCAAAAAGTTGTCCACAACTGAAATTATCAACACATTAATGCAACCGCTCCCTCCTATGTGCAGGAAATGAAGATCTGAGATGCAGCGATATGAAACACATCTGTTAACAGTTGAAAACTACAGCAGTGTTTCTGTTTATTGGTTTATTGTTTCACTTACGTTGCTCTGAAGCTCAGAGGCCTCCTTGTGATGGAGCTGCTCTGGTGTGTCAGGAATCATGTGGTAGTGACCCTTACTCTCCTCAAATTTCTTCTTGTAGCAGTACTATGAGGGAAGTCCCAGTCAAGTAAGACAGCTCAGTACAGCAAACGTCTGTCTGGGGTTCACTCCCCTCCATTACATCGTACATAGTAACATCACTGTAAAAACTATTATGGCGTATTAGTACGATGGCCATTGAAAGTAACAATAAATAAATTACAGAGCTGGCCAAGGGGCGTAATATTCCAAGATTAAAGTGGTATATTTACCAGAAACAAGGGTCAAATTTACGAGTAAATAACCTGAATAATCTCTGAGATTATAAAGTCATTAATTTGTGAGAAAAAATCTGAAATTCTACGATTAAGGACACGTTGCCATGACGTGGGCCTATTCAGGAGAAGCAATTTACTGATTTCAGGTTTCTCTCGTAAATTTATGATTCTAATCTCAGAGAATAAGTGTTTTTTTCTTGTATATTTCCAAGTTTAATATCAGAGAATATCCAAGTTTTTTCTCATAAATTTATGATGTTAATCTCAGAGAAAATCAGAGGTTTTTTTCCTTGTTAATGCATGTCTTTCACTTAGTTTAATGTCTGAATATTACCCCCCTACCCCGGCTCTGTTATCTATTTTAATCATCAATGGTCCTAATAAGCTGTCATAGAAAACAGCTCTTAGCAATGTCAAAAAATATGATATGCTGAGAAAGTAATGAGAAAAAAATTAGAAATGGTAGTTAAAAATTGGATGAAAAATTATCAAAAAACTATGGAGAAGCAGGGAGTTTCATGTTACATGATCATTAATAAAAGGCCAGTTTTGTCCAACTACAGGAGGAAATAAATCAAAGTGAAAAAGTGAAGGAGTAATGGTTATAGAGGATGACAGTATTGGAAGGTCAAAGATGAGAAGGGTAAGGATGACTACCAGACGAAGTCAGAATAATGGATGTGTGGATGATGAAGCTTAGTGCGTATAAATCCATGAGGTGGATGTTGGTTGTTAATGTGGTAACGTGACGGAAACACTGAGCTCAGACACATTTCAGCGAGCTGAAAGTGGACTGACGCCCAGCAGCTTCCTGGGTGGGACTGTGAGAGCGTTAAATGCTGACGATGTCTTACGCTGCTGGACAGTTTGCTGGTGCTCAGGCTGTGCTGCATGGACAGGGACTCCGCCATGTCGGTCACAGGCTTGTGGATCTTCTTCAGGTCTCCCTTGTACTTCACCTGTAGGTGATGTTAACACACAAACAATAATTATACATGAACATATCTCACAATCTCACTGACACACGGACAGCTGTTGTTGCCTGTTGGGCTGCAGTTTGTTCTGATTGGAGCAGATTGTTGATGCTAAAGTCAGAACCTGGGAGGGTTTCTGGTCAATATCTGGCATTGATTAGTGTTGTTCATTGATTTACATTCTGAGACATTTCATTCTGAGACCTAGGTCAGTTCCTTCTTCTCTTCTTCACTAAACGTTTTATCAATGTGACGTCTCAGCTGCAAGAATCTAAAGAAATCCTCATTACATCTGTTTGTCATTGTTCTGTGATGTTCATTGATTTTCAATAATAAATATATACATACATTTACATAAAGCAGCGTACTTGTCCACTCCCATGTTGATAAGAGGATTAGATACTTGACAAATCTCCCTTTGAGGTTCATTTTGAGGAGATAAAAAATGTAATGATTAATCACGATTAATATTTGAATTGACTGACAGCCATAATTGATTTACATGTTGGCCAATAAGTAACAAAATATTGCAGAGCAGAAATGCCATTACATACAATACCATACATTCTGAACAGATTAAAAAACGAGAATGAAAATTTACAACTAATCTCAATTAATCATGGACAAGCATGAGATTAATTGTGATTAATATCTGAATGGATTGACAGCCCCACTAATAATCTGTACTTACTTTATTAATAAGTACATTTTTGCTGGTTTTCATATTAAAGGGTTTATTATGATTGTTTTCTGAATGATGTGAGCTCTTACCTCACTAGCCAACACGTTAGCATCCTTCAGCGTCTTGTAAATCTTACTGTCCTTCAGGTCATATTGTGGTTTCTTTCCTTTCATTTCCTTGTCAAACTTCTCCTTGTACTTCAGCTGTTGGGGTGGGAAAATATGTATGTGTGAGAGTTAGCGACAGTGGTGCCAAAATAAGATTTACAGCCTCCTTCCTCCCACTGGAAACATTTACAGCACAACCAAATGGTTTTTTTAAGTGTATAAAAAGGGATTCCTTGTGGATATTTTTGTGTAAATACTTTGGACATGTATGATTTCAATATTAACAGTCAAATTAAGTTTGCATCCCTTGTTATACAAGAAAAAAAACAACTGTATTTCAAACTGTATATCTTACAGATGTGATTTTCTCATGCATCAGTTTATTTCCCCTTTTCAATCAGCAATCTTAGTGCTAATTATTCTTAGAGGGCAAGACGGTCTCTGTGGGCGTGTTCACATCGGCTGCTTGGTTTGAGAAGAAAATCCTCTAATTTGTGTTTTATTCATGGTTTTTAAAGCTGGAGTGTAGGACTGTTACATATAAATGAATGTCCGTTACCAGAATGCTGATTTAACCTGTCGCTGCCAGGCAAAACTCTCTGTATTTCATGGTATATGAGAGATGTGGTGTCTGGTGACAGGAAGTGATGTGTTTTATGTTGACTAGCCAACAGGAAGAAGGAGAGATCTACCAAAATAAGGTAAGAGAGGTGTCATTTTTTTTGTCACTTTTAATCACACATAAAGCTCTGAATGACCTGGCCTGACCATGACCTGGTATTTAACTGAGCTCCTCACACTGTACTGTCCGGACAGGCCCCCCAGGCCTGCCAGTCTGGGTCTTTTCACTGTTCCAGAGTCCAGGTAAAAAACAACCTTTTCAGTACCGGCTCCCCGACTCTGGATCAGTCTCCCTCTGTGCATCAGATCAGCTGACTATTATTATGATTACTATTATTAAATATCGTGAGGCATTCAAAGCTGTTCAAGGCGGTTTAATGCAGCCGGTTTACATGTTCTTCCATCTGTCTATCTGCCTCCATCTCACTTGTTTCAGTGGCCACTGCTGCACTTCTGTACACACATGCACCTCTCCGACAACACACAGCGATATCCAACTGGGGTTGGAAAGCTCACCTGCTGGCAGTGATATTTGTGTAATAATTCTCACTGCAGGGTGGAGACAAACGTTCAGCACTCCAGCTTTAAAAAGCTCACTCTGTTCATACCAGAAATGTCTTACAGCAACCTGATCAGGGTTCCCCTCAATCAAACCAAACACATCAGCTGTGGAGACCCCTTAGACGCTGTTCAGACCTGTACTGTCTTGCATCCAGATGTTTGTGTCTGGATCCAGCTGAGGTGGACTGCAGTTCACACTTGACATAAGAAATCATCTCAGATGAGTCTCGAGTGATCATTTGTGAGCTACCAGCCTCTGATCTGATGCATTTTTAGTGCTGCGTGTGAACAGAGTCTAATTCAGCACTCAGTGATCAACATAAATACAACATGGACTTCATATATAAATATAAAATGTATATATGGAAGAGGTCAAAGCAGTGTGGTTTTGGTTTCAGAGGGAGCCTTGAGTGTTTCAATCTGCAGGTCACTCAGCTTTAGAGAGAGACAAAGAAATATCCTAAAATAGCATCTTAGAATAAATATGTGTAAATCCAGCAGTAATTATCACTGTTAATTTAACGCGTTTGTACCAGCATTTAAAACAGCCTACACTGCCCTCTAGTGTTCACATGAAAAAGGAAGAAACATAGTTGACTACTGGATAAACACATCATGCAGAGTTGATTTTTTTCTTTTGAAAAATCCCTCCACACTGAGTGACTCGGGAGAAAAGTGGGAAAATTATATAAATGTTGAACAAAATAAACAGAAATGCAGTAATGCAACACTTGTCAGTGAGTCAGTAGATAGATAGATGATAAGAAGTGAAGAGAGAGACAGACATATAGCAGCTGCCCTTCAGTTTCAGGGCGTGAACCTCCTTACATCACTAGTCACGGCACTCATTTTCTTAATGTGGCGCATCTGGAGGGTATCATAGGAAGATGCTCCATGGAGGGAGGGCTTGGCCTCCACCTACAAAGCGCAGTGAGATGGAGGGATGAGAACACACAGACCGGGACATTATGGAAGAGGGGTAAAGTAAAGAAGGATGGAGGAAGAGGAGGGGGAAGTTTAAGGATGGGAACAATGATATGAGCAGTTAAACATGTAAATGTACTTTCAGGGAGGACAGATTAAGACGTGGATTATAATGCAGGGCGGCAGGGGAAGCACTATGGAAGAGCTGCTGGTTTAATCGTTAGGACTACAGGACTAAGCATCTACCACAGCATTGCTAGTCTGCAAATATGAGCTTATGGAAGCTGATCTGACAATGATACCCAGACAGAGGATCTTTGCTGGTGTAATATGGCTTCTTGCACTGACTGATTCCAGCCTTCTTGTACGATAACTAAGGGAACACTTTCTCGGAGGTGATGACTGTATCATGAGACAGATGGCTGATTAGGTCTGGTCTACCTGGCTGGTCAGCTTGGACACCTCGGTGGCCAGAGCGATGTCTGGGCGGTGGACCAGAGAACCTCCGCGGCTGGCCTCCTCACGGGCCTTCTCACGGTAGCCGACCTGTAGAGACAAGACCAAAACAGGAATCAGCGGACCTTGTACTAACCACAGTGGTGGTCCTGACTGTTTCACCTTTGGCTCTAAAGTCACCCACACGTGATCAGCAGTAAGATCGCTCTGTGCAGGCTGTACTTCCTGTGGGAGAGTGGTGCCAAGGGCTGTTTATTCCACTTTAAAACTTCAAGCTCTGAACCTTGGAGCGCTGCGCTCAAAGTCTGAATTGTTAACTTTGACCTTTCAAAGCTCAACCAATGAGAACAGCTGCAACTAGAAACAGCGAATGGCCCTGCGGTACCTCGCGGTGAGCGAAGAGCAAATTTCTTATCATGTGATGGAAACTTCAGCCATCATTGTTGTTTGTTGGTGCACAGTATGATGTCATTTTTCAACAGTGGTGACTGTATTTGTGTTCTATATCTATCGGCAAACATTGGATTAATAATAATAATAAACATTATTTATATGGCACCTTTCATATGGGGCGAGTAGTTCAATGTGCTACAACGATGTGAAGAAACAAGAATAAATAAAAACAATAAAATGTGCAGATACTCCAGCGATAAACCAAAGTAAGGCATAAGAACAACAAACGTGTCAAGTGAGTTGAGCTCCCCTACTGCTGAGGTAACATCAAACCTGATTAAACTGGTAAATGTCAAAAGCCCCGGCTACTGGCTACCAGCTTAAACAATTTTCAGTAATCCTGAGTAATACCAGCAGGACTGAGAATCGGACCTTTTAAACAGAGAGCTGGTCGGTACATCCCTACCAGGCTATATCACAGATCTTACACATGTTAAAGATAAGTATAAAATAAAGGAAGAGTGACATTTGTTTGGCCCTCTGTGGTCCAGCTAAAAATGTTGAGCTGTTGATTTTTATATTTGTGTGATAGTTTGTCCTTTAAATAACGACGGCAGAGTATCTAAGAGGCTGTGAAGCATTATAAAACAATAAAGCGTTAGTAATATAGGCTGATCCCAAACCATTAAGAGCCTTGTAAAGAAGTAAAATACCTTTAAAATCAATCCTAAAAGACACTGAAGCCAGTGCAGGTTAGCTAAAACTGGGCTGATATGCTCTCTGTTTCTTGTTCTAGTCAAAAGAGCACTGGCAGCAGAGATCTGAATTCACTGTAGTTCGTCAGTAGATGGTTTTGGAAGACCAGTGAGAGGGCATAACTGGAATCTAATCTGCTTGAGATAAAAGCATGAACAACATCAGCATTTTGCTATAGGAATTGGATAGCAATGGCCGTACTTTTGCGATATTTCTTTAATAAATCTACATGTATTCATGGCCAACTGTTGGAGTGAAAATCAGGCTTGTGCACACTGAGATTCTGCATATTTCTTCCTTTGCGTGTGCAGGTTTTATGCATCTACTTCCTGATTACCTCACTGATGAGCCTGGCAGCCTGGGTGGCCTTCTTTATGTCAGGGCGGTCGACTACAGTGGTGTAGTGGAGGTTGGCCTTGGCATCTTTCTTGTAGGCAACCTGTGGATTTGAAAAGCAAAACACAGTACGCACCAATGTGGAGACTGTACGCTGTAAATAAAACAATGGTTCTGTCATGTGGCGATGACTCACGCTGCTCTGAGCCTTGGCCACTCCCATGGCGTGCTGAACATCAGGAGGAACAATCATGTGGTTATATATTGACTTGCCCTTTTCCTTCTCAAACTTCGCTTTGTACAATTTCTGTAAAGGAGGAAAAGGAGAGTCAAGTTCCAGGCTTGCACAAAGACAGTCCAAGATTATGAGACTGCTGAGCTCCTTTCGGGAGAATAAAGGTGAGACGGTTGTACCCCGCTGACGAGCTTGTTGACTTCCTTGCTGTGGGTCGTGTCACGAGTCTCGGACAGGGTGGTGAACGAGCCTGACTGCATGCCCTTCTTACTGGCCGCCTTGTACTTGCTCTGAGGATGGAAATAAAACATGTATAGTTAAAGCCATAAACACAGCTATTTAGTGTAATATTTTCTTATTCTTACTGAATGAGACTTACCTCTGACACCAGAGTGCGCACAGCCTTGGCATGGAGGATCTGAGGAGTGTCCAAGACGGGCATGTAGTGGCCCTTTTCCTTCTCATACTTCTCTTTGTACTTCACCTGGAGAGCAGCAAAGGTATTAGTTTACAACACGAGTCCTCGCTGCCCTGCAGCAATTTAGTTTCATCATAGTGAAGGTAATAAAGTGGGAAAATTTACCTCGCTGGCCATTTCATTATTTTTCATAGCCAACAGGGTCAACTTATCATCAACTACGGGTATGACGCAGCCCTTCAACATCTCTTTGTCGTACTTGTACTCAACCTGTGTGTGAAACAACAGGAGCAACATTAGAACAAGGAAAAATAGTAAAAACCAAAATAAATAAATAATAATAATCATCATCATCATCATCATCATAAAATTATAATAAATAAAGTAGTTTTATTTATAAAGCATAAAGTTTTCAGAGGCAGGTTCAAGATGTTGGACAGAGTTTCAAATGAGAAAAAAAAGATAAATCTATATAGAAATAAAATATATAAAAATAGATAAAAATATGATAATATAAATAAAGTAAAACCATAATAATTGCAATAATAAATATTTGATTTGATTAAACAATAATAATAATTACATGTGTTGAAATCTTTATTTAAAAGTGCTTGAGTGTGATCAGGTTTTCAGTCTGGATGTAACAGCTGCGATGGCCGGGGTAATCCTAAGACCAGCAGGCGTCTGGTTCCAGTGCTGTGCTCCATCATTATTTATTTTAATGACTAAAAGCCACGTCCTTGTTTAGATTTGGTCCTGGACGCCACTAGCAGTCCTCTTCCCAGTGAGGTTTCGCAGGGTTATATTGTCAGTCGTATTCAGTATTCAGGGCCAACTCCATGAAGAGATTTATATAAAATCTGCTCTGTGGCATAACATTTCTTTTTACAATAAAGACATTAAATGATGCAGTAGTACAAAATGTCATCCATAGTTTGGTCTTTCATTGTTACTTCTTAAAGCTACTACGAGGAACTTAAATTTTGTGTTGATTTTGGTGGTCCCTGTGGACAAAAGCGCTCCATGAACCAGCGTCCCTTTAGAAAACCTCTCATTATACTGCAGCAGGGTCTGACACTCTGTCCCGCTCAGTCCTGGTTCTGGTTCTCCTGTGCCTCCCTTCCCTCCAGCGGGCCCAGCAATACGGCCTGGGCCTCCGGCAGTGTGGTGTTAGTGTTGTCTCCCAGCGAGGACTGGGCACCGAGCTCTCCGCCTCCCACCGGAGCTCAGACCGCGGGTCAGAGGTGAGAGCGAAGCCAGATCTGGGTCTGTCTTTGGCGAGCTGGTCGCTGCTGGAGGCCCAGCTGGAGTCTGAGCGGAGATTTCTGGTGAACCTGCATGATTTTGTCTGATTTCGCAAGGAGTTTGACCCGGTGACAAGAATGGCTGTTGGTCTCGTTTACCTATATACTGTAGGTCATGTATAAGGATCAGGATTAAACTGACCTTCCTCATAGTAGCTTTAAGTTTCATCAAACTTATTTCTTTTTACAAAATGAACCAAAACACTGAGAACCAGGAAGATACACGATGGGTAGGAAATAGAGAGAATAAATATTTAACTAATTTAAACTAAAAATAAATCAGGTTTGAATTGAAACCAAAAACTACTAGTAAGCTTGCAGAGATTTAAGACCTGGGGTGATGTGTTGAAGGTGAAGAACCTGATGGTGTTTTTAGGAGGCCCACTGCAGTGAGCGAGAACACATTTTTCTCTGACTTTGTTTTTACTGTGATAAAATGCTGATTTTGGTATTGCTCTTACATCAGCATTGTTGGATGTTCACACAGTCACACATATGAAGAAGAAGCACCAACTCACATCACTCTGTTGCAGGGAGTTCTTGGCAGCATTGACAAAGTCGGGTCTGTCTGACGTCCAGATCCACTTGTTCTTGGTAGCTTCATATTTCTTCTTGTAGTCAAGCTAAAAAAACAAAGATTTAAATCAGTATTTTCAGGTAGAGTTAATGAATAATGAAAAGATGGTGTCAGTAAAGACACTTACATTGCTGATGTTCTTGTAGGCCTCCTTGGCAGCACGGATCTCATGAGCCTCTGGGTCCATGTTAATCTGGGCTTTGCTCTTTTCATACACTTCTTTGTACTTCAGCTGCAAGAAAAACACACAAAAAATGTGTTTCACATGTTGGCTTCATATGTCTGTGTAGTATGTAACAGTGCCGTCTGAGTGGGACTCACATTGCTGGTGATATCCTTGACCTTCTTCATGTGCTGCTGGTGTGGGGTGTCATAAGGTAAGGTGTAGCCCTTAGCCTTGGTCTTGTTGTACTCCATCTTGTAGATGATCTGAGGAATAATTATCATCATGTCGTCAGCGGAAATTCAAAAGACACCAAACTTAAAGAAATCATTTAACTCACTGGACAAAAACCACATTAAAAGCTCACATCGCTGATCTTCTTGCTGCGTCTGTGGGCCTCGTACTCAGGAGTCTCCAGAACTGAGGTGAACTTGTCTTTGGCCTTTTCATACTGCTCCCTGTACCTCCACTGATGAAGGACGACGAACACAAGAAAGTTAGCACCACTCATTGCCAGTTTGCCACTGTAATCATGTGGTTCTGTTCCTCTGATTCAGCTAAAGTAAAGAAGAGTAAAACTATCCAAGAAAAAGGGACAAATGAGATCTCGAAGAGCCGTCGGAGTGCTTGAGAAAAGACAATTTAAAGTGGCAGTCTTGAAGATTTTTCATTAAAAGACGTTATTGTGTAGTGCTAAGTAATGGTGACTGAGGGGGGCACGGTGGTGTAGTGGTTAGCGCTCACATTAAGAGGGTTAAAGGTTTAAACCCTTTGCAGTTTAATGATGAATTTAAATGTCTTTTAGGGGGGGAGGTGAAAAAAAAAGGTTGTTGGTCTTAAAATGTATATAATTTTTTCAGAAAATTAAATTTTAAAAAACCCCAAAAAAAGGACAGACAATCTCTCTGTAACATTAATAAAGCTTCAATTGATCTGTAAGTATCAGATTTTGCATTGCTAGGTGTGAGATATATATTTTAAATTAAATCAGACTTTGATTCTCTCAAACCATCGTTTTGGTCCATCCAAGGTTGGGATAGGTTACCATAGTTACATGTCTCCGGAAGTGACAATGTAAATTACTGCTCAGTGCATCCAAAATGATTCATACTACCGTTTATTCACACAGACGTATGTTGAACGTTAGTTCAACATACTGTTCAGTATGCAGTGCACAGTATGTGATTTCAGATGAAAGAGAGGCAGTGATGGACAACAAGTCACATTTCAAATGACGTCCTCCAGATAAATTCAGATAAAGATCATTGGACTTTAAATCATTAAATCATATTTACGTAATAAATGGATGCCAACTTGGAGAAGTTGTCAGCTCAGCTCGGCTGAATTTGGCCATCGAATTTGGATATATTTGGAGCTTAGCTTATATTTGGAGCTTAGTTAGACAACCAGCCTTCCCAAGGCTGGTTGTCTCTCCATTCTCCTGGATGTTATGCCGACAAGATGCTCCATCCCCTAGATAATTTCCCTCCAGGGATTAATAAAGGTTCATCATCATCATCATCATCATAGCTAAGGTGTAACAACAATTAGAGTCTTTAATGTTTTCCATCTACTCGTCTTGTTTTTCTTGGATAGTTCTCTAAACAATATAAGTCAGAAACAGCTAACTAAAAACAGAGTGAGTGAAGTGGTGGTTACGCATGCAGGATTTACAGAAACATGCTTTATGAAACATGCAGAAACACAGAGATGGAAATGAAGATGAGGACGCGCGTTACCACAACTCGGTCATGAAAGTCTGCAGTACCCACGTAGCAGTCCATCTCATGGTACTGCTCACTGAATCTGAGGCTTCAGTAAAGACGAGGCTTACTCAGGAGAACGCAGTGACAACTTGACTTTGACATTTTACTGTAGTAGAGTAACAATGGGAATTAAATGTAATTCAGAAATTAGCACATATGGACTCGTTTTGGAAATGTGGAATGAGAGCATCCAGTGTGACTGTATAATATATTATAAGACCACAAATCTATGTTCTTATCTTTCTTGGTTTCTTCTTCTGTCAATAAGGTCGATATTAAACTACATGTCCCACAATGCATCTCGATTTTGTTACATGCACACTGAAGCGTCTCAGTCTCAGTGTCACCGTTTTCTGAGTGATGGGGTCATAAAAAACATCTATGAATAGTACCAAAATGTCCAAGAAAAGAAAGGTGGATGCAGAGGGAAGGAAATTTAATGAGAGAGAAAGAGATAACACACAGAAATGTGAGTGTGTGTCCACATACAGAAGTTTTGTGTCTACATGCTGCAGATATATTGATGCACAAGCATGTGTTTTTGTTACTGAATTCATTATTTAAATAAATTGTTCAGTATTTCTGCTTGTAATTATTCTTCCTAGACTTCTGCTTTCAGAGCTAGTTATTAAAAAAAAATACTAAAACTAATAATAATCAAATGCAGAGGCAATTTTGTAATATGATCAAGAGTAGATATATTTATATAGTCTTAGAATTACAACCGGCCCTTTGAGGGGAACCATGATGCTGATGTGACCCAGGATGAAACTGAGTTTGACTCCCCTGGTCTACAGGCCACTCGGGGGTTCAATGACCCTCCTGAACCAACACAAGCTGCCCCTGTGGGGATGACGTCCTAAAATATGACGACAAATACTCAAAGTTTCATTTGAAAACCTCAATAGAAGCCTCACATATAAAATAAACAATATGTGGTCCAGTGCTAGAGTTAAAGGTGTAAAATCAATGAGACAGGAGGTGAAATGAACAGGTGATGGAGGGAATAGATTAGGGTGGAACACATGGAGGTTAAAACCCCTTTAGCAGTTAAAGTGGTGTGAATTAAGGGAAGGAGCTTGAACAGGATGAGTATTAACAGCTTGTCCTTATTTTCTGCTTGTTTGTGAACAGAGGTGGTTCACTGTTTACCTTACTGCCAATGACGGACTGGTAAAGGGCTGTGAGGATGTCAGGGCGCTGCAGCTCATTGCAACCGCTCTTTAGCAGATCCTTTGCTCTGGATTTATACCTTGCCTGTCCACACACACACACACACACACACACACACACACACAGCATGCCATAGTTGAAGACACATGGAAAACAGCAGTAACACTGGGAGGACTGGAGGAAAGCTCCGGAGACCCAAGTGTGACGAAGCAGCTGTTTGTCCTCATCTGTGCCTTCAGACAGAAAGCTGCATCTTCATAAGTTAAATAATGAATCTCATAAGCATCATTTAATCAGGGGTTAATGATCCAAGATGGTGCTGCGGGTTGCAGTATCTGTGATGTACTCTCTTGTACTTTTATTGTTAATACTGTACTTACTTTAATTCTGTTATTTCTATCTGTGAGAGTACATTGAGAGTAAATTCCCTGTATGTATATACAAAATAAACCTGACTGAACTGTCTCTCTGATGGCACAGATGAAGGAGAGTCCTGCTCACTCAAGATAATCCAGCTGCTATTTGAGTGGCACTGTTTACAGCCACCTAAACGAAAGAGAGAAAGAGAGGTTGAAAGCGCTATCATGCGGCGGCGGCGACCGCCGGCAGGCCTGTCGACGACCTCATGCACCAGCGCAGGTGGTCCGGAGGTAGCGGCGGTGCCGCAGGCCGGCCGTGGGGCGTTTACCTGGCTCATCTTGCTGTTCTCCCTGGCCAGCATGTATCTAGGATCGTCTGTAGTGATGGTGAACTTATCCTTGGTTTTCTCATAAGTAGCTCTGTAGGCTCTCTGCTCAGAACGTCAGAAGGTGGTTAAAGACAAAACGTCCAGAAAACAATGAACACTGTCATGTGATGAGACTTTTTCAGGGAAGAAAGGAGGGTTTAAAACAAGTCAGAGGTGGAGTGAAGTACATCTGGGTCGAGCAACCTGGGCAGTACATTCATCAGTATGCTTTCTATGCATCCTAGTAAGGACAAAGGAAGTGCTCTCATCTGTCCATATCGCTACTGATACTTATTATGATTTTCTTATAGACTGCTGCAAGATTGTGATTTCTATATTCATAGCCTTTGTCTAAAATGACTTTATATCCGGAGTATCGGAAGTAATCTTTTTGGGACTGACTGTGCCAAAAACTACGACAAATTTGCACACTTTGCTATTATTTAGTCTGTTATTCTATGTGTATATTTGATATATTTGCTGGAGTAGTTTTGGTATATTCATTTTTATTTTTACTATGTATTTATGGTTCCTACTGCTGCTATAACACAGTAATTTCAGATCAATAAAGTACATCTATCTATCTAAAGCCGGGTACTTCCTCCACCACTGAAACAAGAACAATGGACACATAAAAAGAGCAGGTCACAAACAATAATAATACCAACAATACTATGAATTCATACTCTGTTACCTCCAAGCTGAGAGTCCAGTAGAGATGCACAGAAACAGAGAAATGTGATTAAAGTGTCCATTTAACAAATGTGTTTCAACAACGTAATAAAAACAACGACTGTGTCGGCTTAAAGAATGAAGGGACTCACCTCGTTGATGAGCGTGGAGGCGAATTTGGCAGCCTGGAAGAATGGCGTGTCACTGGTGTACTTGAAGTTACCTCTGTTCTTCTCATAGGAGGATTTGTATAACCGCTGTTACCGAGAAATAAAACTGTTAGTAGGAACATGCAGAGAGACACGGTATAACGCTCCATTAAAGATCTCTTCATATAGTATAATAACAAGCATACTTGTAACATGAATTTAAGATAAGGTAAGATAAAATAGAACTTTATTAATCCCAAAGGAAATTCTTCAGTATTTTCTGTAGTATTAAATAAATATAACATTTTCACCTCACTGTACAGCGCCTTGTTCCTCTCAGCCTGCACCAGCTCCGGCGTGTCCCACACAAAGCAGCCGATGCCCTTCAGCCAATCCAGGTCCTCCTTGTACTTGACCTACAGATGGACGTGAAAAGGAGATTTCATTTAAATATCAATGATACTGTACTGTACACCCTTCTGTTTACTGTAATGTGAGCAAATATTTAAACTCAGGGAGCGTAACTCACACTGCTGACGTTATCGTTGACAATTCTGCTGAAGAAGAACTCGGGCCGGTCGGGGATGGACTTCCACGTCCCCAGAGAGTTGATGTACTTCTCCCTGTATTTAACCTGAGAGGCAGAGACGCAGAGAGAAATCTTAAATAAACATAATATGTTAATATTCTCTAAATATATTGAATAATCAGTTTCATCAGCTGACCTCGCTGATGTCATCGGTGACCCTGCGGTGGTAGGTGATGTCCAGAGCGTCCTTTACTGTGTGGTAGTGGCCTTTAGAGAGCTCAAAGGTCTCCTTGTAACGCAGCTGCACACATAAACAACAAAACAGATTTTCATCAACACAAATACATTTACATTCATATTCTGTACACAGCCACTGATTTGTTGTTTCAAACGTTTTTTATTGTGAAGCATGATTTTCAAAGCCCACAAAACATGGTACTGCCATGCTTATAATAAATATATATATATATATATATATTTATTTTATATATATATATATATATATATATATATATATATATATATAAATAAACATCAAAAGACATAAGAAAAATAAATCAATAAAATAATATAATTATTATTATTAACAATAAAACAAATAATTCAATAAAATAAAACAACATAAATACAGGAAAGCAATACTAATTACAATAATAAGAAAATATTTAAAGTTCAGTTTAATTAGTAATTTCTTCAGGTGCAGTAACACAGGTGTAACTACAGTTTTATCGACTACTGTTCTGAAATCAGTTGAGCAACACCGACCAGTTAATATCCAATTGTCACTCAAAGTCCTATAACAGCATTATATATCTTCAAATTCAGGTTTACTGCCAAAAGGAAGGTCAAGCAGACGAAATGGAAATATATAATATAAATATTGATATGAATGTTATAATGAGCGTACTCACATCACTGGACTGGAGGTAGGATTTCTTGGCCCGGATCAGGAGAGGTGTGTCAGCGATGGCAGTGTATCTGTGCTTCATCTTCTCATACTGGTCTTTGTATTTGTTCTGAGGGAAGAAAAAGAGATTTAGATCATTATCATATGAATAAAATACAAACACTGGCCGACAAACAGTGAGGAAACCATGGCAGAAATACAGTAGAAATGAGGGAGGGGAGGACTCACATCACTGCAGATCACTTTCATTCTTCTAGCATGGCCCATGGTTGGAGTCTCAGTCTCTTGAGTGAAATGAGATCTCTCCTTACTAGCCAGGCTGGTGTACTGGTACTGCAGAGAAACACGTAAAACACCAATTAGACAGTCAGTAAAAGAAGATGACTGTGTGTAAAAGTGTGACGGTGTATTCTGAGCTTGCCTTGTTAGTCAGCTGCTGGGCCCATTTGGCTCTCGTGATGTCCACAGAGTCCACGGTGGTGGTGACCTTCGCCATCTCCTGCTTGCTCTGGGCTTTGTAGATCATCTGGAAACAGAGGAGCAGAAAAAGACAAATACAAGCAATTGAGAGTGTGGCAATCTCAAAGATTTTCATTTAAATAAACATCTGTTAAGTCTCTATCATCAAACAATGTAACGCAAAGATTGAGCCTGTGGCCCACTGGTGGAAGTATAGCAATATTTATATATTTGCAGTATTATGAACTGGGTGTCTGTGGTGACATTCCTGGAATAA
The DNA here is from genome assembly GCA_947000775.1 of Pterois miles. Lineage (NCBI taxonomy): Eukaryota > Metazoa > Chordata > Actinopteri > Perciformes > Scorpaenidae > Pterois > Pterois miles. The sequence continues at coordinate 29,457,104 of CAMQGK010000637.1, forward strand.
AATGGTGTATTAAGCTGCTAACAGGGCTGTCGATCTATTAAAGTATTTATTTCTGATTCAATGTTTCAGTTGATCGTCAGCCCTAGTTTTTATGTTGTCTCTGGTTGAGTCTCATGTGAAAGTACTGAAAGGCTGCGTGCAGCGTGGGTTAATTTAAATGAATTATTCTTCTGTTTGTGGACTTGGGTCTGCTATACTGCCCTGCACATCTGTGTTGTTCTGTTGTCCTGTCAAAAACATCTTTGATAATCTCTAGGACCTCTAGGATAATCACAGCCTCATGAAACTTTACAGCCACATACTACTACTACTACTACTACTACTCATCCTTGTAACTAGAGACCTAGAGCATTCAGAGGATGGATGCTTTCCTTGCTACACTGACTACTACTACTACTACTACTACTACTACATCCTGGTAACTAGAGACCTAGAGCATTCAGAGGATGGATGCTTTCCTTGCTACACTGACTACTACTACTACTACTACTACTACTACATCCTTGTAACTAGAGACCTAGAGCATTCAGAGGATGGATGCTTTCCTTGCTACACTGACTACTACTACTACTACTACTACTACTACATCCTGGTAACTAGAGACCTAGAGCATTCAGAGGATGGATGCTTTCCTTGCTACACTGACTACTACTACTACTACTACTACTACTACATCCTGGTAACTAGAGACCTAGAGCATTCAGAGGATGGATGCTTTCCTTGCTACACTGACAATAAGGGGGTTTCTAAGACCTCTACACAACACTAGTGATCAACATCCAGTCGTTGAAAATGCAATTCCTGCAGAAATCTCCATATTTCAAAAGGTTTTGATCCCAAAAGGTATTCATGTCTTAATGTGGTACTTTGGAGGATTATTGCTAATTTTATCAATTCTCCAGTGGTAAAAAATGGTTCAGTTTAGCACCAAATCTGTGTAACAAATGATATCAACCCAAGAGACATAATAGATCATGGGGATGGACATCATATACTTCTATCATAATGTTCTAAGCTCTTTTACACTCTCATAATTTATTTTAATTAACTGATTAATTCATTCATGTTTATTTCCTGATTAGACTGACTGACTGGAACAACTTGACACACAGAGCTGCATCTCAAATTAATCTCCACGTTTCCAGCTTTCAGATGATGTTCACCACTTTTATGTGACTTTTACTGTTGACCTGCTGTCTCCCCTAAAAAAGACTAAAAAGGGTCTATTGTGGGTCTCAGAGGAGTTAAACACATGAGCTGTTACCACCAGTGAACAGGGTGTCGACTGAAACCTCTCAGATTGCCACTCTAAATGTAATATGATGAAGTGTGTTTTCAGCTCACGCTGCTCATGTGGGTCTTCAGCTCAGTCACACGTTTGTACTCTGGTGTGTCCAGAACCACGGAGAAGTTGGCGAGGTTCTTCTTGGCCTCCACCGGATATTCCACCTATCAAAAGACAGGAAAAAACAGGATTGTGACGCCACTGCAGGAAGCTGGTTATGACAGTGCTTTAAAGGGAAACACAGACCCTTCGTTTGGTGATGTTGCGGATGTGGATCATCTCTGGGGTGTCATAGAGGAAGCAGCCAAGGCCTCTCAGCCACGTCAGATCCTCCTTGTATTTCAGCTAAAAGAAAAACACAAAATGATTATAACGAACATTTTCTAACTGAAGTTTTGAATTCTGCGTGCTTGTTTTTCGCCTTACATCGCTGGTGATCTCATTGACGTGGTAGCAGTGCATCAGCTCAGGCGTAATGGGCAAAGAGATCAGCTGGCCTCTGGTGTTGTAGTATTTCTCTCTGTAGCACAACTAGAATGAGAAGAGAGCAATGAACAAGAGAAAGTGACTTCTTTTATTTACACCGCAAACACGCGTTTCAGCCGAAAGCCTTCGTCAGTGTGAACAATCAAAACATAAAGCCAGTTTAAATATTCAGATGAGACGAAGCCACTAATGAGGGAAGAGACTGGAAGATCACATGATAGAAAACATCTGTAGACACAACGCCCAGATAACACCTCTAAGAACTAAGGAGGCCTATATATATATATATATATATATATGAAAATAAAATAATATGAATAAATACAATCCAATTAATATATATACAAAGAGATATATACATACATATAAATAAATAGAATAAATGAAAAATAATACTACTAATAATTTGAATAGAAGATAATATTCAGCTCCATCCCGCCACATGAAAACAGAAGGTGCATAAGCGAGTGTGAAAGCGGTTCCATACCTCGCTGAGGTTAGTCTGGTTCATCTTGACTTGTTTGATGTCGGGGGTGTCGTAGGTTGTGTGGATCTTGTCCTTGTGCTTGTGGTAATGCTCCCGATACAGACGCTGGGGAAGGAAAGATGGCAGCACAGCAGTTTTATTGAGTAAAAAGTGTCATTAATAAAAACAGTAAGGGTGGTGTGCGTTATCTCACGTCGTTGATGATCTTGTTAGCCTTCCTCGAGCTGACGAAGTTGACGCCCTCTGGATGAAGAGTGTAGGCCTTCGCCTTCACCATCTCATAGGCTTCCTTGTACTTCACCTACCCAAATAAAAATAAAAGTGTATGACTCATAACAACATTGGCAAACAGGTTTAATTGCTGCCAGAAGAACTAAAAGAGCGAGTGGCTGATTGAAGATGGCGACTGTACTCACATTGCTGGTGACAACGCTGTTCAGCTTAGCCTGCTTGATGAGGGGGGTGTCGTTGGGCAGCGAGTAACCGGTGGGCATGAAGTTCTTGTTGGCCTCCTTGTACCAGTTCTGAGACGACAAGACAACAGCTCATGATATTTGTAGGGAAGACAAGATTCCTCAGGATCTTTATTGCTGAGAAACTCACTTGGAAAGACCGTAATAGTTTTGTTTTAGGTTAGGTTAGGTTACAGAATCTCTGGGGATTATTTGAAGTATTACTATTATTACTAGTATACTCTACTGCGTCCTCTAACATTACACTACAGCCATATATACCCATAGCTTGCTCATCATAATATTGTATAGGCAAACACTTTCCCCACATACGGCTGCAGAAATATTAGAAAAGTCATGGCTGCACATTTTATTCATTTATTGATCTATTAGTCAACTTTTCGTCATTACTTTTAGTACTTTTAGTTTTAGTATTATTTTTTAATTTATTAAAATGTCCTGTTTAGTCAATAGATTATACTGAATATTTCAGTCAACCTAGCCGAGCCGAAATCAACTTTTGTCATTTTAGTCAAACTTATTTCTGTTTTATATAACATTTTATCTTGTCGTTATCTGATGAAAAAGATCTTACATCACTCTGGATGTAGTTAGCCAGGCGGGCCCTCTCTGTGTCGATGGTGACAGCTGGAGCTGTGTTGGTGCCCTTGATGTTGGCATTGTAATCGTAGCGGTAGTGCAGCTGGAGAAAAGAGTAGAACAAAAAGGTGAGATGTTTGTAGTACAGGCAGTAATGAGGCGACATTAGGGACAGCGCTTGACTCACATCGCTCAGGTTCTGAGAGTTCACTTTAGCCGTCTCGTACACTGGAGTGTCCGTCACCACCGAGTACTCCTTGAAACTCTCGATACCTTTGGCTCTGTACTTGTTCTGGAATAAAAACACAAGGACGTGACAATCAGTACCAGGTCTGATTAAACACTAGCAAGTATAAGTCTGAGAAGGATTTACTGGAGGATACATTTTTAAAATAAGTGACGAGGATATGAAATAGAGAGAACATATTATGAGTGCTAACCTCGCTCTGGAGATCACCAGCATGCTTGACGCGGAGGATCTCCGGCGTGTCCCAGGCGTAGCAGCCGATACCCTTCAGCCAGTTCAGGTCGTCCTTGTAGAAGATCTGGAGAGAGCACACAACAAAACATATGTTAAGTGACTCTGGCAGATGTGTTTGCATTGATAACTTCCTAATATGTTTGAACTTTATGTTCTTATGTCTTCTTTAGTCAGTCAGGGGTGAATTCACAAAGAATGGATTGTGGCTGCTGATAGCCCAGGCTAATGATATTACAGCACAAACATGCCCAAAAAAGTGTTGTGTTACCTTTAAGAGGAGATGTTTAAACTAGGTACATTTATAGAGTATATATAAATACGCTAATTTCACTGTAATGGCATGCGGCTTTTAGCACTAATCTTTGCTTAATTGGACTGTTTTTGCAACTCATTTGCACAGAAAAGAGTCAATTTTGCACCAAATGTCTGCATATTACCTAATTTAAATATGTGCAAATAGCACAGGAGCGCCAAAACGCTGTTTACTTAACAGCACAGTTAGAGGTTCATTTCATCCTTTATTTTTGTCTTATTTGTGCAGGTTTAGTATAGATCCATATTATTATTATAGATAATTATTATAATAATAATAATAATAATAATAATAATTATTATTATTATTATTATTGTTGTTGTTATTATTATTGTTGTTATTGTTATTATTATTATCTGTAAAAGAATAAGATAATAAAAATATAATAAAACAATAATAAAATATAAAAAAGCCAGAAGAATGAGAGCTTGGTCCTCCAAGGAATAGCAAAATTAAGGGTAAAGACTAAGGAAGTAGAAAGTATGGATAAAAATTAATAAATGGCATTATATAAAAATACATAGTAAAAAACATACTGAAAAAAATTGAGTATTTTTTTTAATATGAATAAATATAGACAGAAATAAATGAAGAAATAAATGTGAAAATAAATGAAAATGCTTGTACTTGTTTTTTTTATATTTTAGTATTTGATATTTATTAGGTATTTATTAGGTATTTATTTTTTATTTATTTTTCTTTGTACTTCCAATTTTTTATTTACTAATTTATTATTCTGTTATTTAATTGTCTTTATTTTCTCCTTTTTATTTTTTACTTATTTTTTTCCAGATTTATTCTTTTTTATGCCAGTTTAGCAGCCGCAAAAACTGCACAGTGCTTTTGTGAATTTGCCCCTCAGTGCTGGTTTCCTTGAATTTTCAATGAAAAATTGGCATATTAGTATCATAAGTAATATGCAAGACTATAGCTGTGCCTTTGACTAATCTTTATCTACTGAATACCAAGCTGAGAGAAGTTACTCACATCGCTGAGCTGCTCGTTGACTTTGCGGGCCTGTGTGTACACCTGCATGTCAGGGAGGCATATCCACTGGTGCAGATACTTGCGGTAGTTGATCCCGCTGACGGTGGACTGGGTGTTGCGGGCAGACAGGATCTCCAGCATGTCTGGTGGGATGTGGTTCTTGGCCTTGGTCTTCTCATAGTTCTCCTTGTACAAACGCTATAAAGATAGACGACAGTCACCCTGTAGCGTCCTGTATTCATCTTCATTCAAAGAAATATGGGAGATGAGATGGCTCTACAAATTTAACTCACATCCAGGATCAGCTTTCCAGCTTTGACGCAGCGAGCAGTGTTGGGATCGTCCTGAAGAGACTTGGGCAGACTGTAGAGGGATTTGAACTTCTCGTAATCCTCCTTGTACTTCACCTAAATTTGGGGAAACAGGATTGTCTCTTAAATCCAAGAACAGTAATAACATGGACTGAAATGATCAGACGTTAAACCCACGGTGCTGAGAATGATCTTCTGCTGTTTGGCGTGTTGCAGGGCGTGAGAGTCATGTGGGATCTGGTAGCTCTTGGCTTTGATTTTGTCCCAAGCAGAACTGTATTCTTTCTGTTGACAGAAAAGCAAGATCACCACGTTGTTGCGTGCGAACATTAGCCAATCTGATAATCGACTGAATGAGAGATCTTCACTTACATTGCTGAAGAAGTGCTTGAAGTTGTGGCATCTGGCATAATCATAGGTATCCAGGACAGTGGTGTACAGGTGCTTCTCCTTATGATAAGCCTCCCTGTAGTTGAGCTGTCAATGACAAGTGTTTCATTAATGCTCTCAATTAAACTCAAACACTATATACGTATATGTTTGTAAAAGTCCGGCTCACTCACATCACTGGCCCATGTGTGACCCAGGACAGCAGTCACATAAGCCGGGGTGTCCGTCACAATGGAGTAGTTGTTGAAATCTTTCTTGGCATCGTGTCTGTATTTAAGCTATAAGGGAAGATGATACACAGGCAAATTATCACAGAAAATAAAAGTCATAAATAACATTTCTGAAGTTTTCCCGCGATCTTCCGTGTTGTTGCTCACGTCGCTCTGCAGCTCGTAGGACTTCTTGGCGCGAACGATCTCTGGCGTGTCCCAGACAAAACAGCCCATACCCTTCATCCAGTTCAGGTCATCTTTGTAGAACACCTGTTGAAGGAAAACAGCAAAAAGCACAAAATAAGTTTTTTACAAGTATTTTGTCATACTTGCAAACAGTTAAATCTATCATAGTTTATACTGCATATCAAGTTGGCCTCTAATGTTGTGCAGGCATGTAATGTAACTGTAGTAACAAAAACAAATTCATGACAATTCAAAGATTTCTGCAAAATAGCAATGGAGCGCTACAGGAATGAGTCCTAAAACCCAGACATGAGTTAGCATTTTAGCACTTCCTGTTCCTCCGTCTGGAAGTCAGTGTGCCTTTAGTTAGATGTCTGAAATCAGGTCTGTGGTGAACACAAGCTGTTGAGATTTTAGCGTTTTGTTCTACGATATAAAATATGTCAGTAAATATCCTGCTAGTGAATACTGGAGTCTTTATGTGTCTTTAAAAAAGGCAGTTGCTAACAAGTAGCTAAATGAGACGATTAAATGTCATCACACTAACTCATCCTCCTTTACAGCACAATGCCATCTTGTCTACCTCCTTGCTGCACAGGCGTTTTTAGCAAAGCTAATTTCGGTCTCATCTCTTCTTAATGTTTAATGTTTTTTTTGGTTTTTTTAGTAGTTGCCGGGACCTGAGTCCTAATTTCATACCTAATCATGTGTAAGTGTGTGCTGGTATGACAATAAAGTTCCTTGAATCCCTGAATCCTTGAAAATCACCAAAAAACGTCCCCAGTTGATTATTGACATTTTCTGAAGTTTTCTGAAATGTTATGTAGGAATATGCAAATGAGGTGTTATCCAATGGTGACTTAAATGTGTATTTTGGATGTTTTCTTTCCACTTGTTGTAAGAATAGAAGCAAAATAGCCCAAAAAACAATGCTTTGCCTGGGGTATCGCCCCTAAAAAATGGTAAAAGCTTTAGCAGATGTGCCGTGAAGAAGGACTTACATCACTGAGAATCTCGTTGGTCTTGCGGGCACGAATGGCGTCCTCCTGGTCAGGGTGGCAGGTCCACTGGTGCAGGTAGGTACGGTAGATGACGTCGCTCAGCATGTCCTGGCATCGCTTAGCAACCTGGTTAGCGATGATGTCAGGTGGGAGGTGGGTCTTGGTCTTGTTTTGATGGTAGTCCTTGTGGTAGACCCTCTGTGAAGACACGCATACCATGGAACGTTACTGACATTTAAATCCCTGATGTGAAACAAATTCACTTAAAGTTAGTTTTATGAGGATTAGAACCAATGTGAATCCTAATATCTGGTCATAGTAGTTATTAAAATGCTTCATGAAGAAGATTTGCAAGCCACACATCTTGCGTCCTTGAGCAATACATTAAAGTATGTCACAGATCATTTATCTGAAAACAAAGGTGATCTATAAGGTGAGATATACTCCCGCCATTTTAGACTGACAGCGACTACCAGACGTCAGTAAAAAGTGCCATACAAAAGTAAAACAAAATGGTTTCTATTCTGTTGTTATATTCTACAGAAATGGCCTGTGTTGAACGATAAAATATTATAATTGTTATAAGCGTTTTCAGTCCAAAATGGCAGCAGCTGGAGTTTTGTCTCTTTTCTACTATTCTCGTTGTCCTCAACAATACCTTCTCATCCAAATATGGTCACTTCTGGTGCCACAAAACCAGGATGGCCATGGCAAAATAATGGTAGTTCACAAACCAGAGGGTGACATCACAGTCGTATGATAAAATATAAGTAATGGACATCTTACCAGACCCTTGTTCTTCTCCTGCTCTCCACAGCGCATCACCTCAGGGAAGTCCACCAGGGTCCCAGCCATGTAGTGACCCTTGGTCTTCTCATGGGTATCCTTGTACTTGACCTGGTAGGATCCAGAATAATAACAGTCTCAACTTTTGTTTACACTCTGTAAGAAGAAAACCTGACATTTAGCCTTATTTTGAGTGGTGACCACTATAAAGACGTGGAAGACACTCACATCACTAACGATGTCCCTGCTCTTCTTGCCGCTGACTAGTGGGATGTATTCATGGTTCAGCTGGTAACCTGTAGCCTTAGTCTTGTCCCAGTGGTCTTTGTAGAGTTTCTGAGATCACACAGGGACAACATTTAAGACAATGGTGATATATGATGTGATACAGAAACAACAAATATCATAAATAAATGAAATAATGCATAGTTTACCTCGCTGATGTTCTTGGACACTTCCCTGCTGTGGGCCAGTTGAGGAGTGTCTTCTGAACCAATATAAATACCCTTTTCTGCATTGAAGGTCTCTTTGTACTTCAGCTATAGAAGGGAGCACATAACACAATTTAGATTTGATTGTTTATGACCATGCTTCTTGGAGTTTACAAGTTTAAATAAAGTGACATACATCACTGAGGTTGGCAGCATTTATCTTTGCCAGGATGATCTCAGGGCGGTCCACAATCAGGGTGAATTTTCCGAAGCAGTCTTTGGCGTTCTTCTTGTACAGCCTCTGCAATGAGATGTTACAGCATTGAGGTGAGACGCAATGAAGCGATGGGCAAAGTGGGCTAAAAGAAAAAGAGACTGAATGCGATACGGTACCTCATTGAGAATCTCCTGGGCCTTCCTGACCTTGACGTGGTCAACAGAGTCAGCTGCCACCCAGCCGCAGCCACGAAGCCATTCCAGATCAGCCTTATAGACACACTGAAAACAGAAAGCAAGCAACACATTAGGAAGTTAAGATGTACGTCCCTCTCCATTTATTGTATGAATATTAGGGGTAAGAAAATATGGAAAATACTGAGTATCACTATATTATTATTATTATTATTATTATATCATATCAATACTGATACTGGATGTTACAGGAACTTTTTAACTTCGATTTTATGTCTTTATATAACCCCTGTATCAGGATATGTCATAGCGCCAGATTCTTGTCAATACACAAATCCGGGGAAGTAGCAGGAGTAAAAGAGTCGCCATTACTGCAGTGGTGTCTCCTTGCAATATGCACACATGCAAGCTGTCCTAGGAAGTGTAAAATTTTCTACTATTACCTTTACTTTCTATGTACCGTTACTTCTGACAATGATATGTAAGAGTTTGGGAAGAACCTGAGCAGTTCTCAGCTACCTGACAAAACTGAAACAGCTAAATTTACACTGCTACTACTACACTGAACTCAATCAACTAACTGTGGCGTTATTGTTAACCATTATATTAGATGCTCTAACTAACGCAACCTAATGACCACAAAGTAAACATCATTACTCAGTCGGCATCACAAACAGAACACGTAAAAGTGTCTGCTAACCGTGTGGACTGACTCTCAGTCAAATGCATCGTTGTTGCTCGTAGTGCGGCAGCTGTGTCCTCGTAAAAGCCTTCAATTTGACTTTATTCCATTTTAATTACATACTCATCATACATACTCACATTTAGGCAAGTACGAGCAAACACAGATGCAATCCGCTGAAAGTCACCAGTTATTACTGTTTGCAAACAGTAGACTCACTACGATTTACCACCGCAGTAATGGCAGCGGCGCTATACACAGCGTGATTAGTACTCACATCACTCTGAAGATCATAGGCTTTGCGGGCCTGGATGACATCGTTGGAGTCTGGCATACAGGTCCACTGGTGCAGGCGGGTTCGGTAGAGGTCATCATTCACTTGTCTCTGGCACTTCTTGGCCAGTTCAAACTGCAGCATGTCCACCGGCAGGTTGAACTTGGTCTTGGACTTGTTGAAGTCCTTCTTGTACAGGGCGTCACTGGCGATCTTGGCTGAGTTCATAGCCAGCACGATCAGGGGGTCGTCTTGGACGCTGAGGGCTCCGATGTGGTGGCCCACCTGCTTACGGTAACTCTCAAGGTACTTATGCTAAGGATGAACAGATATCACAAATTAAGAAACAACTCTGAAAGATGTTCTTATTATGAAAGGAACAGATGGCCCACTACTCACTCGACTCTGCACTTTACCCGTGAGGATACACTGCTTGATGGGTACAGCATCTCCAGGCATGAAGTAGCCTGTGGCTTTGACCGTATCCCAAGCTTTGGTGTACAGTTTCTGCAACAAATGGAAAATGTTATTACAGGTTTATGATGATGCCTTGCTGATAATAATAGGGGATAAAAGTGTTGAATTGTTAAATTATCTCACCGGGTGTATGTTCTTAGCCACCTCTCTAGCTGTGGCCAGAAGTGGAGTGTCCGTCAGTGTGTATTTGGTCTTGTCCTGGTGCCAGGCCTCACGATATTTAGCCTGAGCAGAGCAACAAACCAAAATTCAGTTATTTGAAAAACCTCCAATCTGTCACTGTCACTATTCTGTTCAGTGCTTCCCAACTTTTATCCTTAATGGCCAATTCGGCCATTATCAGCTCTTTGGTTAACTGCATACTTTTCTAATGCAAAATAAGGCTGTGTCCTTGCCGTCTCCTTACACTACAGTGCTCAACAATAATGACTGCCTGCTTGCCCAGGGCAAGTAAAATGTCATGTCAGGCTAGCAAAAACGGTACCTCAAAAACAAGAATTAAACTGTTTAAACTGTTTTTTTTTTCCAGAGCTGATAATGGCAGTGGCTACAGAGTGAGCCATCTTGCTTCCTTCTCATCTCTGTTAAGACTTGAAATGGCGTTGGGTAAAGATAAAGATTGTGAGCTGAAGCGCAAGAGAGCATTTCATTTATCCTGGAAACAGGAGTTAATTTGGTTGGCATCTGAAGCGTCACTTAATACTTTCTGCAAAAACAGGCGCACAGATGTGAATCGTGAAAAGGAGGCGTTTGAATCTTTTATACTCCTTGCAGCAAACATCCTCCAAGCTGTTCAAAGTTCTCCATCTTTGCTGCCCATCTGCATCTACATAGTTAGAAAAATTGTGCGCGGACACTCGAAACCTTAATGGACGCAACAAGCATAAATCAAGTCCTTGTTATTTGATTATCACAAATAAATAAAATAATTTGTGCTTCAGGCAAGTAGATTTCTGACTCAAAAACATTGTCGGACCCTGCCCTGTGAGGGTTTATTTCTCAAATATTGATTCAAACTTTAAAAATCACAATTTAATGCTGCTTTCTTCACAGAAATGAATGAAACGCTGAGATGTATGGCAACAGTCTTACATTTATCTAAAAGTTTTCTTACAACCCTTAAATTCAAGAAATCCTTGTGACCCCTAGTGGGGGTCGGGACCCCCAGGTTGGGAACCAGTGGACTCAAGACAAGCATCTGTACAGCAGAGAGTCATTCTCACCTCGTTGAGGACCTCAGCGGCGTTCTTGGCACAGACCATGTCGACTCTATCGGTTGGAACTATGAATTTCTGTTCATCCAACTTGACTCTGTAGCCTCTCTGGAAAATACCACAGATATGTCAGAACAATAATTTACTAAAAGACAGACAAATCGAAAGATTTATATATTTTAAACTTTTTTACAAATATATATGAATGTCTGTGATTTCACAAGAAAAAGTCAATATGTAGTCAGACTTACATCAGCCAGGATCTTCTGTGCGTTCTTCACCTTCATAACATCCACACATTCATGTGGCATCCATCCACAGCCACGTAACCACTCCATATCAGCTTTGTACACAGCCTGAGGAAACAAAACAGCCACTTAAAGTGTATACAGACACAATGTGAGACACAGAGTTACAGGGCTAAAATACAAGTGTACATATCAAAAGGTCCAATAAATATTTGATCATTGTTGTAAATGTGACATAAACCTACATCGCTCTGCAGATCATACGCCTTTCTGGCCTGGACCACATCGTTGGAGTCAGGGAGGCAAGTCCACTGGTGCAGATGAGTTCTGTAGTTGAAATCGTTCACTTGGATCTGGCATTTCTTGGCCAGCTCAAGATTCAGCATGTCCACCGGCAGGTTGAACTTGGTCTTGGACTTGTTGAAGTCCTTCTTGTACAGGGCGTCACTGGCGATCTTGGCTGAGTTCATTGCCAGCATGATCAGAGGGTCGTCCTGGACGCATCGAGCACCGATGTGGTGGCCCACCTGCTTACGGTACCCTGCAAGGTACTTGTACTAAAAGAGAAGAGATGACGGACTGAATGATGAAGCCAATAAAATATCTCATTTATGAATGTGTTGTATTTAAAATCCAGATTTTTCTCTTACATCACTAATGATATCTCTGGAAGCTTTAGCCTTCAGCACAGAGATAGCATCCTCCTTGATATGGTAGCCTTTGGCCTTCTGGTCATCCCATGCCTTTGTGTACAGTTTCTGCACACAGCAACAAAATGTGATCAAAAAGACTGCAACAAATGAGATATGTATATAGTATGAACATAGGCAGAGCTGGTAATAATGCAAACTTACATTGCTGATGCTGATAGCATTGGCCTTGGACAGCACAAAGGTGGGGGTGTCATTTGGCAGGTGAATGCTGAGCTTGTCTTTATCCCAGGCTTCCCGATATTTCCTCTGTCAGAAAGAAGAAAACATTCTCATTTATACAGATGTTTGTACAAAACACAATTGTTAAGTCTTAAATATGTCATCACTCACATCACTGATGTTGTCAGCGTTTTGCTTGGACAGGACGATAGCCGGGAGGTCGACAATACTGGTGAATTTCACCGTGCTCGGGGGCTGGCGGTAGCGCCTCTCATTGAAAATAGCCTGGGCGTTTCTAACTTTGACGACGTCCACGGAGTCCTGAGGCGACCAGCCGCATCCTTTCAGCCACTCCAGGTCAGCTCTGTACACGGCCTGAAAAACAAGCATCAGTTTTAGCCCCCACCATTTGTGTTCTTGTACATTTTGTATCATGGAGACGCGACTACAAGGAAAAAACCTCTGTGTCAGTTTAGATTCTGACCTCAGTTTTAAAGCTCACTTTAATTCATTGAGCAAAACTGCCTTTTACCGTTTGCGCCTGATAGTGAAGACGAGACCTCTACTGAGCCTGCAAGATGCCGACAAGCTTATTCACGATTTATTAGTGTAATGCTTTAATTCAGCATGCTGCTGCCAGGGATTTAACAACTAAACTGAGAAAACTCCTCTACCTACATTGGCCTCCTGTATCTCCTGATTGTTTTATGATCCTCCACCAACCCTACCACACAAAACACAACCACAAAAACTTTGACGATGCTACTTTCAACCCCAAAATATGGAGCACAACTCAAAATGTATCTGTTTAATATAGCCTACTATAACCAGTGCTGCCACCTCCTCAGTAAGGAAAGTAGGTATTGGCTGTCCTAAAAGTCGCTTAATGAGGTCATCGCTTAATTTGCATAATTGACCATGTGCTTGAAATTGTAATGGACGCTGTAGGAGAATGTGATCACATCCGAGCATGGAACAGTGTTCAGAAATAGCTAATGCCATGGTGACCTCAGCCTTTTTTTTTAACCATAAATGGCAGCTTATTTTGGGTGGAACTGTTACATTATAAGGTTTTGCCTTTTGAGTGTGTTTTTGAGTTGTCATGTGTATTTCATGTGTAAATATATGGAGGAGAAATGAATGAATTCATTCATTTATTTGTTGCAGGGCTACACAGAGGTTCATCTGTCCGAGGACGGCACATCATCCAGTTGAAATGTCAGCCAGGCTGACAAATCGAACAGTAAAGCTACTGTGAGAGATTTCCGGTGCTGGAAATCCATTTAACATTCATTTATTGATGTAGCTCAGTCAAGTGGGGTTTTCTGCTAAATTAACGCAACTTCATCATCGTCGTCATCGCAGGGAGCAGGTTTCAGTTGCTTAGTAACGAAAGTGCGACCTCCCAAGAAAAACGGCACGGCTGGTATTTTCCATGTGTTTTTAGACACGCCATGTGTGGCGTCTTAGCTTAGTCAGCTCTGTTTGCTCTGTTAGCACCGTTAGTTGCTAGCCACTGCCATGTTGAGAACTGTGTGGTGGCAATCCCCCCAATCATAGTTATGCTCTGACTTTGGCATTTGGCACCTTTAATCTTTTATGATATTCTCTCATGTTTGCATAATAGAAACACTCATTTTCTCCCTTCCTCTTTGTGTATGTGTGTGGTTTCTAAACTTGTGGTTTTTGCTGCTGCTACTTCTGTGCATGAAAGCCGCTATATACAGTAAATACAGTTCAGTCATTTGTCTGACTGCAGGATGTCTCAGAAATGGAGGAAGGTATTTTCAATAAAGGTGTTGGATGCAGATCTAGTTTCAAACTGTTGGGAGGGATCTGAATATCGATGAAACCACTAAACACAGACTCCAACAACCCTAAGAATGTGCTTGCATGGTCAGGAAAAAGAAATGCAACTTAATGCTAATATAATTTAATAGATAGGAAACATTATCAACTCTCCACAAGTCCGCTAAACTTTACTTGTACTCACATCACTCTGTAAGTCGTAGACCTTTCTCGCCTGGACCACGTCGCTGGAATCCGGCAGGCAGGTCCACTGGTGTAAGTGGGTTCTGTAGTTGAAGTCATTCACTTGCTGCTGGCATTTCTTGGCCAGTTCAATTGTCAGCATGTCCACTGGCAGGTTGTACTTCGTCTTGGTCTTGTTGAAGTCCTTCTTGTAGATGTTGTCACTGGAGATCCTGGCTGCATTGGCGGCCAACATGATCAGTGGGTCGTCATTGACGCTCAGCGCACCGATGTGATGGCCACATTGCTTGCGGAAACCAGCCTTGTATTTGTACTGAAAATTTGTGATGGAAATGTTTTGATTAGTTTCATAATCACTGCAGTGAAATAAAAATAAGGATTCTGCTTGTGGTTACAGACTTACATCACTGATGATGTCTCGGGAAGCCTTGGCTGATAAAACAGAAATTGCATCTTTGGGAAGATAGTAGCCTTTGTTTATGGCGTCCATATAGCCTTCACGGTATTGTTTCTGGGGAAACGAGAATTAAACTGTCAGGGTATCTGATATATACACCATAATATACAATACCAGACTATTTCCTTTACGCTAGATGTGATTAAAAGGTCAACAATTACATGACAATATCATTCATTCTTCAAAACTTTAGCACAAACATGTATTGGTACTGTACCAGACTGGTGTTGATTTTATTCTGCTTGGCCAGGACGATCTCCGGGGTGTCGGGCATGACGTGAATGGTGGTCTTATCGCTATCCCACGCAGAAGTATATGCTTTCTGTAAAAGGCATATTAACACAGATTACTTAAAACATTTGGTATAATACTGTCAGAATAACCCCAAAAGAAAACACAAATAAAAACAGCCAGAAGTGGCAATTTCCATGGTTCAAGCCAACATAGACTGTCAGACGTTGAAAGACGAGAGGTGTTGACCTCTCACACTTTCCGACACCTGCATTAAATATTATTAAGAATTACTAATTCACTTACGAATAACTCAACTTTGTAGCGCCCCCTAGTTATTGATTTGAATGAAACTTTCAGGGTATGTTGCAGGTACATACTGTATGTGTGGACATATCCCACAAGTTTTGTGATGATTGGCCAGTGGACAGTTGTGGAGCAATTGATGTACTGAGCCACACCTTTGTAAAGTTCACTGGTTAATAGTTGCAAAACGCAATGAACTATCAATAAGCTTTTGGTAATTTTGCTAATCTTAGGCCAATAATGATCAACGGCAGACTTTAGTGGTCAAAGAGGCTTTTTTTGTAGAGTGAATGGAGATGGATGTCTGTACCAAGTTTTGTGTAAATCCCTTAAAACCCTTAAAAATGCAAAATAACAACAAACACAAAAACAACAAAGATGTCTACCTTGTCCATGGTTTGGGCATTGGCCTGAGCAAGGACATATGGCATGTCAGTTGTGTTAGCTGTGAATTTGAAGATGCTGGGATGCTGACGGTACTTAATGTCGCTCAAGATCTCTGCTGCTTTCTTGGCTTTTTCCACATCAACTGAACCTATTGGCACCCAACCGGTTCCCTTGATCCATTCCATGTCGGCCTTGTAAACAGCCTACAAGTCGTGAGGAAAAAAGAGGGAGTCACATTGAGTTTCGTTGCAGTCTTCAGCAGTCACATATTTGAGACATTACTCACATCACTCTGCAGGTCATACGCCTTTCTGGCCTGGACCACATCGTTGGAGTCAGGGAGGCAGGTCCACTGGTGCAGATGAGTTCTGTAGTTGAAATCATTGACTTGGATCTGGCACTTCTTGGCCAGCTCAAGATTCAGCATGTCGACCGGCAAGTTGAACTTGGTCTTGGACTTGTTGAAGTCCTTCTTGTACAGGGCGTCACTGGCGATCTTGGCTGAGTTCATAGCCAGCACGATCAGAGGGTCGTCCAGGACGCTGAGGGCTCCGATGTGGTGGCCCACCTGCTTACGGTATCCTGCCTTGTACTTGTACTGTGTCAAGAGAAGGTGAAGTGATGATTAACAGAATACTGTCCAAATAAGTCAATATCAGAGAGAGTTTATTTATATGTTACATACATCACTGATGATTTCTCTTCCACGTTTGGCAGCAACAACAGAGACAGCATCTGCCTTCATGTCGTAACCCTTTCTGAATATCTCCTCAGCACCTTCCCTGTATAGTTTCTGAAAGAGAAATGAAAACAGTTGAGTTATAAAATGGAAATCATGATGTTTACAACACTGATATCTTCTGATAAAAAAAGACCAAACGTACCTTGCTGATGTTGTAAGCGTTAGCTCTAGAGAGCAAAATCTCAGGTAAGTCAGGGATTACTTGGTTCTTAACCTTGTCAGCCTCCCAAGCAGCAATGTAGTTTCTCTGTGGTGAGAAATAGAAAACACTAATTGTAAACACCAGAAAAAAATCACAAATGGTCCACAAATTTTAGATACCAGTAAAAGAAAAAAAATGTTAGGATTAGACAAAGAAATAAATAAAAACAGAAATAATAAATGCCAGAAAAAGAAAAACAAAGGGTTAACACCCAAGAAATAATGTTAGCACCAGAAAAAGAAAAAAAATGTTAGGATTAGAAAAAGAAATCTAAAAAAAAATTGTAAACACCAGAAAAAAATGTTAGGACCAGAAAAAGAAATTAAAACACTAATTGTAAACACCAGGAATAACTGAACAAATATGCCCAGACAGTAAATGAGGAATGTGATAATCCTCACCTTGTTGATAATTTCAGCATTTGCTTTGGCTAAGACCATGGGCATGGAGGACATGTCAGTTGTAAACTTCTGTGTGTCCGGTTTCAGCCTGTAGTGATGGTCACTGAGAATTCTTGCAGCATTCTTGGCCTTCAGCACATCAAGTGAACCGATGGGGACCCATCCTACGCCCACAATCTCATCCATGTCTGCTTTGTATACAGCCTGTTGGGGAAAAAGAGTAATCATTAAACAGCAAAAGCACAGTCAACATGGCATGATGCATTGACATATATGTGTCACAGAGGGGCTCACATCACTCTGAAGATCATAGGCTTTCCTGGCCTGGACCACATCATTGGAGTCTGGCAGACAGGTCCAGTTGTGCAGATGAGTTCTGTAGTTGAAATCGTTGACTTGGATCTGGCATTTCTTGGCCAGTTCAAGATTCAGCATGTCGACCGGCAGGTTGAACTTGGTCTTGGACTTGTTGAAGTCCTTCTTGTACAGGACGTCACTGGCGATCTTGGCTGAGTTCATAGCCAGCACGATCAGAGGGTCGTCCAGGACGCTGAGGGCTCCGATGTGGTGGCCCACCTGCTTACGGTATCCTGTCTTGTACTTGTACTAAGGATATCAGCAGAAAATGTTTTCTCACATCATGTCTAACACCAGTGAGTAAATCACATATAAACAGATATTTGATGAGTCACTCACATCACTGATGATGTCCCTGGAGGCCTTCGCAGACTTCACAGAGATCGCATCCACAGGGAGGAAATAGCCTTTGCTGATGGTGGCCTCAAATCCTTGTCTGTAGAGTTTCTGAGAAGCAAGACACACTGTATATGAACATTTTTGTTGACTGTTTTAACAAACGGAGGTCTAATTATGAAACCCGGTATCATGCCAAAGTGTGTAATAGACCCTCCTGTCCACCAGAGGATGGTGTGTCTGTGTCCCATTCAGTTCCACCCTCTGGTCTCCTTTATAGTTGCAAAAAACAATATGGCCATGGCCAAAAAAAACAAGATGACAACAGCCAAAAAAACAAGATGACAATGGTAAAAAAAACAATATAGCGACAGTCAAAAACTATGATGGTGACAGCCAAAAAACAAGATGGCGACAGCCATTGAAATAAGTACGTAAACTAAGTAACATGTAATATATGTACAGAAGCAATGCAACATAAGTACGGAAAACAGGTCACAAAAAACACTAACAATTTACAAAACAAACGGTCTCCTGGTCAAAAGTCCTGTGTTTGTTGGACCCATCCACCTCCCCTCCATCCACCATAAGCAGTCTCTCTCTTTTTTATTCTACATCAAACCTCTAAACGTAGAGTATTTAAACGGATGCAATTACAGTGCAGTCAGCACAGACTACATGACTGAAGTGAAGTGAGTGATGGCACTCCTAACCTTGCTCATGTTGATAGCATTCTGCTGAGAGAGGATGATCTCAGGAGTGTCAGGTTTAATGTGCAGCATGGTCTTGTCCTTCTCCCATGCCTCGGTGTAGAGACGCTGGAACAAACCACAAATGATTCCACTGTTACTTAATAGTGTTGACACTGTAAATCCAGATAGCCATCAAGTACTGTAAGCTTTCAACTTTCATTTCACCAATAACATTACAAAGTCTCACCTTGTTCATGGTCAGAGCGTTATTCTTTGCCAGTACAATGTTCATGGCATCTGTGGTGCTGGTGAAGGGAACAGTGCTGGGGTGCTGGCGGTACTTCCTTTCACTCAAGACTTCTGCAGCTTTCTTGGCTTTCTCCACCTCGAGTGAGCCAATGGGGACCCAGCCCAGGCCCTGGAGCCACTTCATGTCAGCTTTGTAGACAGCCTATGAAGTGCAGTAACACAAAAATTCAATTCCTCACATACTTGGTAGAGTGAACATGAAATAAAAAGACTAAGAGGAACAAATGAGCAGGGAGGCTACACTCACATCACTCTGAAGATCGTAGGCTTTCCTCGCCTGGACCACATCATTGGAGTCTGGCAGGCAAGTCCAGTTGTGGAGGCGGGTGATGTAGTTGGCGTGGTTGACCTGGATCTGGTTCTTCTTGGCCAGTTCAAAGGCCAGCATGTCCACTGGCAGGTTGAACTTGGTCTTGGACTTGTTGAAGTCCTTCTTGTACAGGGCGTCGCTGGCGATCTTGGCTGAGTTCAGAGCCAGCATGAGCAGAGGGTCGTCCTGAACGCTGCGAGCGCCGATGTGGTGGCCAACTTGCATACGATATCCTGCAAGGTACTTGTACTGGGAGAAAAATTAAATAATATTGTTGTTTGTTAACAGTTACACACACATTTTGTACAATGGGTAAGACAAAAATAATCTACTCACCATACTTTTTTGGCAAACTATAATTAGTTGTCTGTACTTAGATGCATTTATAATATAAATAATATCCCTCCAATGAATTGCCATCTTAACGTGGTAGAGGGGTTTGTGTGCCCTAGTGACCGTAGGAAGTGTGTTTTCAGGGGCAGTAGCTGCCCAGTGGTGTCTGGAGCCCAATGGCTGAATCTCTGGGGTTGATCAAACACTCTTATAGGGCACTGGAGGAAAAGCAGGGGGCATGGAAGCCAGCATCTACCCCTAGAGTATAATGGATGGGTCTCTGATGATATGGTTCTGTTAGGTCCATCAGACCGTGACCTTCAACATGCACTGGAGCCGTTTGCAGCCAAGTGTGAAGCGGTCGGGATGAGAGACAGTACTTCCAAGTCTGAGACCATGGTTCCCTGATAGAAAATGGTGGACTGTGCCCTCCGGGTTGGGAGTGAGTCACTGCCCCGAGAGAGGAAATTCAAGTATCTTGGTGTCTTGTTCACAAGTGAGGGTAAAATGGAGTGGACGATGGCTAGGCGGTAAGGTGCAGTATCAGCAGTTATTGTACCAGACCGTTGTGGTGAGGAGGGAACTGAGACGGAAGGCAAAGCTCTTGATTTACCGTTCCATCTATATTCTGAACCTCACCTATGTTTCACGAGTGTTGGGTAGTGAACACTGAGACTGAGGATACAAGTGCCCGAAATGAGCTTCCTTCATAGTGTGACTGGGCTCAGCCTTAGAGATAAGGTGAGGAGCTAGGAGTAGGGGCCAGCTGAGGTGGTTCAACATCTGATCAGGATGCCTCCGTAAAGCCAACTGCCCCCCAGACAAGCAGATGAGAATGGATGGATGGATATAGATAATATTACAATTAACACTCACTGGTCACATTTCAATTAAATAACTAAAATGGAGAACTTACATTACTGGCAATGTCCCTGGCAGCCTTGGCTGCTTTAATGGAAATGGCATCATTGCGCATATCGTAGCCCTTCTTCTTGGCCTCTTCATTTGCCTGTTTGTACATTTTCTGTAAACAAACACAAACATCCCAGAGAAGGTAAATATAGAAAATTAACTTTGAAAGGAATTCATGAATATGAGTTTATCTATTTAATTTTCCACTCACCAAGCTGTAGTTGATGTTGTTTGCTTTGGCTAGAAGAACATCCATAGCGTCAGGCATGATGTGGATCTTGGACTTCTCATTATCCCAGGCTTCACTGTATAATTTCTGTAGTCATAAAAACCAACAACATGAGAATTTACCTACATTATGAACTCTGCAAGTATGCATTTTATGATTAAATCATTTCCTTATCCTATCCATATGATGTCAATAAAGTTGTTTGGTGTTACACAAATATGATTTCATACCTTGTTCATAACCTGAGCGTTGGCCTTAGCCAACACCATGGGCATGTCTTCAGTGGTGAGTTTGAATTTGTAGTTGCTTGGGTGTTGACGATACTTCTGCTCACTCAGGACCTCACCGGCTTTCTTCACCTTCTCAACATCCAGTGAACCTATAGGCACCCATCCAATGCCCTGCATCATCCTCTGATCCTCCTTGTAAACAGCCTGGACAAAAGACAAAGGGTTCATTATGGTAAAAGTTGACGATACGGCCATGACAAGGCAAGATTTTAGCTGGTGGCCTTTGCATCGCTGCCAGTTCCACCAGCAATCGTCGAGTTCACACACACAGAGCAACTGTTTCGACTTATATTGTAGGTGATTCAAACACCTTCTCAACTTTCCCTAATAAATTTAAGGTGGGAGTAACTTATTAAGATATTTATCAAATTATTAAATTAGCAAACATTACACTCATCCAAAGTAAGACAGTAGCACTCTGCTCTGATGGTAACTACTATGTAACAGGGGCAGCAGTAGCTCAGTCTGTATAGGGACTTGGCTTGGGAACCGGAGGGGCACCAGTTCAAGTCCCCATATGGAACAATTACTGAGTGTGAGCTGACAGCTGGAGAGGTACTAGTTTGCCTCTTGGGCACTGCTGAGGAACCCTTGAGCAAGGCACCGAACTCCCAGCTGCTTGGAGCGTTTGTCAGGGGCAGCCCACTCGCTGATATCTCCATTAATGCATGTATATAGGTATGTATGTACTTTGGGTCTGTGTGTACTGTGTAAAGAACAACAATTCAATTCAATTCAAGGATTCATACTCACATCACTCTGAAGATCGTAGGCTTTCCTCGCCTGGACCACATCATTGGAGTCTGGCAGACAAGTCCAGTTGTGGAGGCGGGTGATGTAGTTGGCGTGGTTGACCTGGATCTGGTTCTTCTTGGCCAGTTCAAAGGCCATCATGTCCACTGGCAGGTTGAACTTGGTCTTGGACTTGTTGAAGTCCTTCTTGTACAGGGCGTCGCTGGCGATCTTGGCTGAGTTCAGAGCCAGCATGAGAAGAGGGTCGTCCTCAACGCAGCGAGCGCCGATGTGGTGGCCGACCTGCTTACGGTACCCTGCAAGGTACTTGTACTGGGAGCCAAATGAAAAACAAAGTTCTATCATTAGATGTTCAGTAATCAGTGTATGGTAACTGTTTATTAGTGTTAAAAAATCCAACAGCTTACATTACTGGCAATGTCCCTGGCATTCTTGGCTGCTTTAATGGAAATGGCATCATTGCGCATATCGTAGCCCTTCTTCTTGGCCTCTTCATTTGCCTGCTTGTATTTTTTCTGTAAACATACACAAACGCCCCCCAGACATAAATACATTATATGTTTTATACATTACAATACAACACAAAGCATTTTCCATTCAAAGTAGGACTGAGTTATAATTAGAAGGGATACTGGCCAAAATCACTGAATTGGATATCAGGGGAAAAAAAGAGTATAATCCGATATGATCCATTAGCCTAAACTATCTGTCAACAACTGTCATTAAAGAACAAGATACATTGAGTGTTGAATTGTATTCAGCATTTTAACCTGGAAATATAATTCATTTGTTATTTTAAATACTCTGATATTTAAAAAATCTTTTGCACAAAATTGTATTTTAAATTTCATTTTGAATGTTTGAATGATGCTGACCAAACAATGTATATGTATTGATAACAGAAAAAATATTTTAATTAATATAGCATATCTCTGAGCCCTAACACTGTGAAGAAAAGTGCTATATAAATAAAATGTGTTTATGAGAGTTGCTTTACCCTTATATGGTTAATTATCCACTCACCAAGCTGTAGTTGACGTTGTTTGCTTTGGCTAGAAGAACGTCCATAGCGTCAGGCATGATGTGGATCTTGGACTTCTCATTATCCCAGGCTTCACTGTAGATTTTCTGTAGCCACAAAAAACAACAACATAAGAGTTTAGTCATAATATGCACTCGACAAGTAAGAACTTTTAGGAGAGAAGAATTTCTTCATTGTATTAATATAAGCAGTTAAACAGTGAGTTTATATTATTTACACCTGCTATACATTTATGAAGTCATAGCCATAAAAAAATAAATGTGGGAAAATAAAGACGAATAAATAAAAGAATAAATAAGTGAATTAAAAACTGTGGAAATGTAAAGATAAAGAAATCAAAGAATAAATGAAAATAAAAATGTGGATACAAATAAATAAAATAATAAAATGTACTGTATATTAATAAATAAATCAAAGAATAAATGAGTAAATAAATTGTGAAAATGAATAATAAAAATAATAAATAATTAAAAAAATGGTAAATTGGCAAATGGTTAAAAAGTAAATTTAAAAAAGAAATACTGCATGTATATAAATAAATAAATAAACATGAAAATATAAATAAATATGATATTATGAAAAGCAAACTCACTTATGACAAAAAATATATTTAAAATAGGGATTTATATGCAATAGATAATAATTGATATTAATATTAATAATTCATTTTAGCATTTTATGTTTTGTGTCTTTATATTTCCACATGTATTTATTCATTTATTTATATATTTCTCTTTATACTTCCACATATGTTTTCTTATTCTTTTACAAATTTATTATTATTTGTGGCAACCCTGTGACTCCATACACTTTGAGGATTGATGATTTCATACCTTGTTCATAACCTGAGCGTTGGCCTTAGCCAACACCATGGGCATGTCTTCAGTGGTGAGTTTGAATTTGTAGTTGCTTGGGTGTTGACGATACTTCCTCTCACTCAGGACCTCACCGGCTTTCTTCACCTTCTCGACATCCAGTGAACCTATAGGCACCCATCCAATGCCCTGCATCATCTTCAGGTCCTCCTTATAAACAGCCTGGACAAAACACAAAGGGTTCATTATGCAGAAATAAGTTCCAGCGCTTTAAATAAATATACATACATGATGATACAGGATTCATACTCACATCACTCTGTAAGTCATATGCATGTCTGGCCTGGACGACGTCACTGGAGTCTGGCAGACAAGTCCAGTTGTGGAGGCGAGTGATGTAGTTGGCGTGGTTGACCTGGATCTGGTTCTTCTTGGCCAGTTCAAACGCCATCATGTCCACTGGCAGGTGGAACTTGGTCTTGGACTTGTTGAAGTCCTTCTTGTACAGGGCGTCACTGGCGATCTTGGCTGAGTTCAGAGCCAGCATGAGCAGAGGGTCGTCCTCAACGCAGCGAGCGCCGATGTGGTGGCCGACCTGCTTACGGTACCCTGCAAGGTACTTGTACTGGGAGCCAAATGAAAAACAAAGTTCTATCATTACATGTTCAGTAATCAGTGTATGGTAACTGTTTATTAGTGTTAAAAAATCCAACAGCTTACATTACTGGCAATGTCCCTGGCATTCTTGGCTGCTTTAATGGAAATGGCATCATTGCGCATATCGTAGCCCTTCTTCTTGGCATCTTCATTTGCCTGCTTGTAAAATTTCTGTATAACAAGGAAAAAAGTTTAAAAAAAAACATTCAAACATCTGAGAAATGGTGGTGTATTATTAAGTATCCTGCTTCAAAAGCTATGACAACAGCTTTACATTTGTCTCTGAATGTTTGATAAGGACTCACCACACTGTAGTTGGATTTGTTTGCTTTGGCCAGCTGGACATCCATGGCATCAGGCATGACATGGATGGTTGTCTTGTCTTTCTCCCAGGCTTGAATGTAAGCTTGCTGTAATAATAATAATAATAATAATAATAATAATAATAATAATAAAAGTAAAATTAGTTGTATAGTGCCTTTCATACAAGAAATGCAGCATAAAGTGGTTTACGATACGGGAAAACAGAAAGAATTAAACAACAACAACAACTCCCCTGTTCATTATCATCTGCTGTTTTGTTTTTCCACTAATACAAATTTTAAAAAACAACACAATAAAATGAGCAGTAACGGAGAAAAGGAAATACCTTGTTGACAGCCTGAGCGTTGGCCTTAGCCAACACCATGGGCATGTCTTCAGTGGTGAGTTTGAATTTGTAGTTGCTTGGGTGTTGACGATACTTCTGCTCACTCAGGACCTCACCGGCTTTCTTCACCTTCTCGACATCCAGTGAACCTATAGGCACCCATCCAATGCCCTGCATCATCTTCAGGTCCTCCTTGTAAACAGCCTGGACACAACACAATGCAGAAATAAGTTCCTGCGCGTGAAATAAATATACATACATGATGATAAAGGATTCATACTCACATCACTCTGTAAGTCATATGCATGTCTGGCCTGGACCACATCATTGGAGTCTGGCAGACAAGTCCAGTTGTGGAGGCGAGTGATGTAGTTGGCGTGGTTGACCTGGATCTGGTTCTTCTTGGCCAGTTCAAACGCCATCATGTCCACTGGCAGGTGGAACTTGGTCTTGGACTTGTTGAAGTCCTTCTTGTAAAGGGCGTCGCTGGCGATCTTGGCTGAGTTCAGAGCCAGCATGAGCAGAGGATCGTCCTGGATGCTGCGAGCACCGATATGATGGCCCACCTGCTTACGGTACCCTGCGTGGTACTTGTACTGAAAAAGCAAGTGTGAGAGTTTTCATAACCACACTCTGGTGAGGGGGGGGGGGGCATAACAAATGATATAAACAGTGCAGTAGGTAGTATGGTATAGAAATAACCACATGGACACTTACATCACTAGCAATAGCAGTGGAGGCCTTGGCAGCCTGGACTGCAATGGCGTCACCGCGAACGTTATGGCCCTTCTTCTTGGACAGCTCGTTGTCCAGTTTGTACAGTTTCTGAAGAGAGAAAGAGAGAACAGACATTTTAATGAAGAGAGCATGTCTATTTTCAAATTAATAGACCAATACATCAACCTGTACTACTGTACCCATCTCCTGTTTGTCAAGAACACTTTATAATAACCATCATTAATAAAGGGTACAGTGATATGCTATTAATCTTTAGTTAATAATTATTTTACTGTCAACAATCAACAAAATGCTAAAAAACAATGGTTACTACTTATTAGTAATGTAATAAGTTGTGTTATTTTAACAGTTTATTGTTGCACACATGATAGCATTTTATATACTATAAGTATTACGGAGCACAGGACCTGACAAAATCAAAAATAACTTAATAAATCGAAAAATGACTTATTAAATTATAGTATTTAAATATACTTTGGAAAGCATCTATAAACAACATTTACACAGATAATTATTATTTTATCAATGGTAAATAATTGGTTTCTGGCCCATCTACTGATTTCGTAATCATTAACAAATATTTTATACAGTATCTAATGTGCACAACATTATGTTAAATATTGTATAATAGTTAACCAATAAATTATCAATGTAATCAGAATGTAATTGTATCAGATATATAGATATATAGATATATAGATAGATAGATAGATTGGAAACGTTGTGTCACACTGTACCTCACTGAAGTTCCTCCTGTTTCCTCTGGCAAGAACAATGTCCATGGCATCGGGCATGATGTGGATGGAAGTCTTGTCTTTCTCCCAGGCGTCGATGTAGGATTTCTAAAAACAAAACATAGCTGATGGTTTCATATCTCAGATACAAATGCTAGAGAAGAGAAGCCATATCTATGCTGTTGTCATCACCCAGTACCTTATTCATAATCTGATTGTTGGCAGTGGCCAGTGCCAGATCCATGGAGTGCATGTCCTTGGTGAATTTGAAGTTGCTGGGATGTTGACGGTACCGGGTCTCACTGAAGATCAGGCCTGCTGTTTTTGATTTCTCAACATCCAGCGACCCGATAGGGACCCATCCTATTCCCTTTATAAAGCTCTCATACTCACTCTTGTACTGGTTCTAAAGGGAGAACATCAACAGAATAAAGTCATGTAAAAAAAAAAAAAAAGGAATTTTGTTTTCTATAAATAAAGAGCATTTTCAGTCAGACTCTCTTCATACATTACTGGCGATGAACTGCATGTTACGAGCGAGTTCCAGGTTCATGGCGTCAGGGAGGAGAGCGTAAGTGTGCTGGATCTGTCTGTATCCAGCCATAGTCTGAGCAGCAGAGGCCTGCTTGGCGTGGACCACGCTCATCATGTCCACTGGGGAGTGATACTTCAGCTTGGCCTGGTGGTAGTCCTTCTTGTAGTTCTTGTCGCTCTGCATCTTGGCCACCTCCATGTAGTGGACCAGCAGAGGGTCGTCCTGGAGGCTGCGGAAGCCAACATGGTGGCCTCTGGTCTTCTCGTAAGCCAGCTTGTACTTGTACTGTGACGGTGAATAAATACTTTGTCATTCACAGTACTCTTACATGATATACATTCAGGTATATTGTGAAGAATTTCTTTTTATAACTTACATTACTGGCAATGGCGGTACTGGACTTGGCAGCCAAAATTGAGATGGCGTCTGCTTTGAGGTTGTGGCCCTTGTTGGCCATCGCCACAACACCAGCCTTGTAAAGTTTCTGTACGTGAAATAAAAGAGTTTACATTCACACACAGATCACTATTAACCATACAGAGTATTAACCAGAGGTGTAGACTCAGTTTTTATGACTTTATACTTATAAAATGACATAAAAGTATAAAAAATACACCAGCGACTCGTGAATTCACGTAGACTTGAGCCTTTTGACTTGAAAATACTTCTACGACAAAAACTGTCAAAATCAGAAAATGAATGAATAAAAAAATAAATGTTGAATAAATAAATATACCATTAAATGTACCAAAAACATAAAAAAAAATCTTGGATTTAATTAATTAATTGATAAACATGTGATTGATGTCTAATTTGCTAATTTCACTTTTAAATGTATTTATTCATTATTGCATTTATTGATTATCTATCTCCCAGACACTTTGTTTGAACCAAACCAAAAGCATTCAATCGAGTTTCAGAGAAAACCATGAAATAACATTACTGAGCGCCAGCTACAGCTACAGTAAAATGGCATTATGTTTGGTGAACAGCACATTATGACTTGAAACTCAAAGTTTAGGACTCAGGTTGAGTTGGGACTTGAGTCCAAACAAACAATGACTTGGTGCCACCTCTGGTATTAATTATTACAAGCAGCTGGTTTATTAGTTTCATGTATTCCCTTACATTGCTCATGGTGATGGCATTAGCTTTGGCCAGGACAATCTCAGGGGCATCTGGCATGACGTGGACTGTCAGTTTGTCCTTCTCCCAAGCTGCAGTGTATGCTTTCTGTAAATAAAGACAGCAGAAAAACAAATCAGTAATGCTTGTTAAAACATTTTGTGACCACTGCACTACACAGTTAAACATGCTGCACCTTGTTCATGATCTGGTTGTTGGCGGTAGCCAGAGCCAAGTCCATGGAGTCCATCAGCTTGCTGAACTTGAAGCTGGAAGGATGAGTGCGGTACCTCTTGTCACTCTGAATCTGACCGCCAACTTTAGCTGTCTCGACTGCCAGCGAGCCGATGGGGACCCATCCAACACCTCTGATATAGTTATTCCACTCAGACTTGTAATCACACTGGAAAAGAAATGCAAGACTCAGCAATTACTATCTGCCTTCATGAATGGATAGAATTAGTGTGGGTATAGCACAGCTGGTATTTTAACTCTCACATCACTGGACTGGATGTTCATGTTACGACAGCGCTGAACGTTCATGTTGTCAGGCAGAAGCAGGTAGTTGTGAGGGATCTGTCTGTATCCAGTCATGGTCTGAGCAGCAGAGGCCTGCTTGGCGTGGACCACGCTCATCATGTCCACTGGGGAGTGATACTTCAGCTTGGCCTGGTGGTAGTCCTTCTTGTAGTTCTTGTCGCTCTGCATCTTGGCCACCTCCATGTAGTGGACCAGCAGAGGGTCGTCCTGGAGGCTGCGGAAGCCAACGTGGTGGCCTCTGGCCTTCTCATAAGCCAGCTTGTATTTGTACTGTGACGGTGAATAAACAGTTGATTAACATGTATGATGGGTTGTCGTAGATTACCGTTTTCATTTGGTGCAGAAATTTATTCTGAACTTACATCACTGGCAATGGCGGTACTGGACTTGGCAGCCACAACTGAGATGGCATCTTCTTTGAGGTTGTGGCCCTTATTGGCCATCTCCACAAAGCCGGCTTTGTAAAGTTTCTGTGAAAACATATAAATTCAAATGATTCATCAGATTACAGATGGACCCCCCCTTTAAATAATATAATAATAATATGTATGTATACATTTTTTATGGAATGTAATGCTTACGTTGCTCATGGTGATGGCATTAGCTTTGGCCAGGACAATCTCAGGGGCATCTGGCATGACGTGGACTGTCAGTTTGTCCTTCTCCCAAGCTGCAGTGTATGCTTTCTGTAAATAAAGACAGCAGAAAAACAAATCAGTAATGCTTGTTAAAACATTTTGTGACCCCTGCACTACACAGTTAAACATGCTGCACCTTGTTCATGATCTGGTTGTTGGCGGTAGCCAGAGCCAAGTCCATGGAGTCCATCAGCTTGCTGAACTTGAAGCTGGAAGGATGAGTGCGGTACCTCTTGTCACTCTGAATCTGACCGCCAACTTTAGCTGTCTCAACTGCCAGCGAGCCGATGGGGACCCATCCAACACCTCTGATATAGTTATTCCACTCAGACTTGTAATCACACTGGAAAAGAAATAAATAAATGATCAATGTCGCCTTAAACTTTTTGCAGAAATGTGCAAATCAAGCACAGAATATATAGTAGATGCATCATGGTGGTGTTTCAAACATGGTCATACTCGCCAACCTTGACACCTCATAAATAGGGAGGATTTCAACACCAATGCGACGGCATCTGGTGGTCCTTCCACAAAAAAAAAAATATTTTTTGAAAATCTGAAGTTTCATTTTCCTGCATTCTGGTGAGGTGACTTTTAAAGAACGAAAATAACAAAATAATATGTGCACTGCAACAGCAGATTTTGTTAAATAGGCCTACTTTTAATTCTCAGGAAAGAAAACTGAATAACGGCTGCAGTGGTTAGCACTGTTGCCTCACAGCAACAGGGTCACAGGTTCGTAATCCGGCTTGGGGTCTTTCTGTGTGAAGTTTGAATGTTCTCCCCCTGTTAGCGTGGCTTTTCTCCGGGTTCTCCGGCTGCCTCCCACAGTCCGAAGACATGCAGGTTAATTGATGACTCTACATTTCCCATAGGTGTGAGTGTGAACATGAATGGTTGTCTGTCACTATGTGCCCTGAGATGGACTGGGGAACCCCCCTTCACCCGATGCGAGCTGGGATAATAATAACGGGATAAGCAGTTGTAGATGGATGGATGAAAACTGAATAATTCAACCCTCTGGCATGAACTTGAGTGAATCGCTGGTGTTAAAAAATATCCATCACTTTTCATTCACTCATTTGTTTGAGTATTTCTCTCTCCGTGTTTCACTCACTGAAGGTCCTTTCAGACACAACGGCACCACTACGCTCTGAAACCTGTTATTTCCAGTGGTTTGCATCACACCATGACGGCTTTGCTGTGATCTTGTGATGTGCAGCCACGCCACAGTATCACAAGCAGCTCTCCTCCATGGGGAAAAAAACATTAGGTGTAGCTCCACTGTCATCCGGGTGGAAACAACAGGGCTTATACATGCTGTACAGCACCAGAAACGGGTTGAGATAACAAAAAGGAAAAGGGCATGAAAATTGATAGAAATCAGGAGAAAAAGAGGAGGATTGTGACCCCGGGAGGAAACTGGGAGAGGGTAATGAAATAGGGGAGAAAACTGGGAGGGTTGGCAAGTACGAGCATGGTTCTGATCCTAAAAGACACAGACAAAACTGTCACTGCTACTCACATCACTGGACTGGATGTTCATGTTACGACAGCGCTGAACGTTCATGTTGTCAGGCAGAAGCAGGTAGTTGTGAGGGATCTTTCTGTATCCAGCCATGGTCTGAGCAGCAGAGGC
The DNA here is from genome assembly GCA_947000775.1 of Pterois miles. Taxonomy (NCBI): domain Eukaryota; kingdom Metazoa; phylum Chordata; class Actinopteri; order Perciformes; family Scorpaenidae; genus Pterois; species Pterois miles. The sequence goes on from CAMQGK010000637.1 coordinate 29,488,041, forward strand.
CTGCTTGGCGTGGACCACGCTCATCATGTCCACTGGGGAGTGATACTTCAGCTTGGCCTGGTGGTAGTCCTTCTTGTAGTTCTTGTCGCTCTGCATCTTGGCCACCTCCATGTAGTGGACCAGCAGAGGGTCGTCCTGGAGGCTGCGGAAGCCAACGTGGTGGCCTCTGGCCTTCTCATAGTCTTTCTTGTATTGGACCTGAAAGACAAAGGACAAGGAGTGAGTTACCTGTAAATGACTGTTTCAGTTACGTGGGGAAAATGTTTGATTTACATACGTTGCTGGCAATATGTCTGCCTTGCTTGGCATGCAGGACAGAAATAGCATCAGGCTTCATGTCGTATCCCTTGGCAATATCTTCCAGCCACTTGTGCTTGTAGTGACTCTGTGGATAAAGAGCAAAAGTGTTACTGATATATACCTGTGTTTCAGGCAGTAAAACACAGTGTAAGTTTGATTTTCAATAAATATATTATGTTCTAACCTCACTGAGGGTCTGGGCGTTGAACTTAGCCTGAAGGAACTCGGGGCTGTCAGCTGGAAGATGGTAGGTGTGCATGAACTTCTCTCCAGAAGCCCTGTACGAAGTCTAAGGGAAGCAAGAAGAACAAAAACGGTGAAAACCTCAGTTTTGGTTCTGACATGCATGAATATTTCTGTCTTTCAAAAGTATTTTTATTGATTGTCAGTATATGAATAAAACAGTAACTGTGCAAGGAAAAGATTTTTGTTTTTCACTCACCCATGTCACAACATATCCACCCATTCAAACAAAAAACAAACACACAGCTGACCACAGAATATATATATTCTAAATTATGAATAAATAAAGCGAAAATTATTGACAACAATACAGAAAAAAGTTGAGTAATAACTATATAAATAAGTAGAAATAGAAATAGAAAGTCAATAAATAAGATAGGAAAATAAAACTAAAATAATAAAAAGATAAAATAAATAAATAATAAATACAATAAAACAATAAATAGAAAATATATACAGTATAATGTACCTTTATAGTAACATAAAAAGTCAAGAAATAATTTAAATAGAAAATTACTAAATATGATACAAAAAGAAAACAGATGAATAAAAAAATGCTAAATACATATATAAATAATAAAATAATAATAATAATACTAATAATACTACTACTAATAATAATAATAATAAAAAATAGAAAATATCTAGTTGTGAAAGTTGAGAAATAAAGCTAATAAAAAATACTAAATATGACAGGAAAATAAATTCATAAATAAAATAAAAGTATGAAATAAAAAATAGCTACTCTTTAGATTGTAAAGAGACTGTAATGTTAAACAAAAAAAATCCATCAATATTTCAGCACATTTTTTATTCATTATATTCATTTTGTATAAATAGAAGCCATTCTTACATTGTCCAGTGTCTTGGTGTTGGCCATAGCCAGAGCCATGTTCATGGTGTCAGTCTTGCTTGTGAATTTGAAAGTGCTAGGATGTTGGCGGTAGCTTCGCTCATCCAGCGCAGCTTTAGCAGCTTTGGCCTTCTCAACATCCAGAGACCCGATGGGGACCCAGCCTACGCCTTTACTGTAGTTGGTGTAATCTGACTTGTAGACATTCTGTAGGTTTATAGAGAAAAACATGATCAAAATTTAACTTTAAAATCTAAATTTAAAACAGTTGACCACTGTGATTTGCTACTCTATATAATACACACATCACTCTGAATCTCCATCATGCCACGACAGCGCTGAACGTTCATGTTGTCAGGCAGGAGCAGGTAGTTGTGAGGGATCTGTCTGTATCCAGCCATGGTCTGAGCAGCAGAGGCCTGCTTGGCGTGGACCACGCTCAGCATGTCCACTGGGGAGTGATACTTCAGCTTGACCTGGTGGTAGTCCTTCTTGTAGTTCTTGTCGCTCTGCATCTTGGCCACCTCCATGTAGTGGACCAGCAGAGGGTCGTCCTGGAGGCTGCGGAAGCCAACATGGCGGCCCTTTGCCTTCTCGTAAGCCAGTTTATACTTGTACTGTATAAAAGAAAAACATTAGATATGAACAACATTGCTGAATACATTGGAATAATATCATTATTAGCATAATCACAACTTACATTACTGGCAATGTCTCTGGAACTTTTTGCCGCGACGATGGGAATGGCGTCTTCCTTCACATGATGTCCTTTGAGCAGATCTCGACGATGAGCGTAGGTGTAGTAATTCTAGATAAAATAATCATCAGTGTGATGTTTTAAGTATTGTAATCATTTATATACACTAGAGCTGTCAAATTTAACGTAATAACAATGCAATAATAATGCGATAATAACTCAATAATGCAATAATAATGCAATAATGACATAATGATGCAATACTAACACAATAATGACACAATAACACCACGATAATAAAACAATAATGACATTACAATAATGCGATACTAACATGATACTAATATGATACTAACGCAGTACTAACATGATACTAACGTGATACTAACGCAGTACTAACATGATTACACAATAATGATGTGATACAAACACAATACTAACGCAATAACACAATACTGATGCGATATGAATGCAATACGAACGCGATATGAACGCATCTAGAGTAAAGATCCTGGTATCATATGAAACTTGAATGCCTAGCCTGTCTGAAAGGAGGTTAAATAACACTCCAAACTTTGGCAACAAAAAACTGGCATGGCTACATTCAAAGGGGTCCGTTGACCTCTGACCTCCAGATGTGTGGATGTAAATGGGTTCTCTGGGTCCCCACCAGTCTCCCCTTTACAGACATGCCCACTTTCTGATAGTCCCAGTCAGTCTGGATCAAGTCCTAGTCAAGTCAGCACTCTGACACACTGACAGCTGTTGTTGCCTGTTGGACTGCAGTTTGTCATGTTCTGATTGGAGCAGATTGTTGATGCTAAAGTCAGAACCTGGGAGGGTTTCTGGACAATATCTGCCATTGATTAGTGCTGTTATTGATTTACAATAATAAATATATACATATATTTACATAAAGCAGCATATTTGTCCACTCCCATAATGATAAGAGGATTAAATACTTGACAAATCTCCCTTTAAGGTTCATTTAGAACAGATAAAATATGTGTGATTAATCCTGATTAAATATTTGAATCGACTGACATCCCTACGATATACATTTTGTATGTGCACGCTGCAAAAACAAGAACGTTCACCTTACCTGGCTGATGTTGACGGCGTTGTATCTGGCTTGCATCAGTTCAGGAGCATCAGCGGGGAGATGGTACGTGTGCATGAACTTCTCTCCACTGGCCTTATACTCTTTCTGCATGATCACAATGGAGATACTGGTTTATGTCTATTCTGAAAACTAAAATCATGAGATTTATATTAGAGCAAATTATGACATTTTGCTCCTTCTCACCACGTTCATGATTTTGGCGTTGGCCTTGGCCAGCTCCATGCTCATGGAGTCAGAGGTACTGGTGAATTTGATGGTGCCAGGGTGCTGCCGGTACTTCTTCTCATTCAGAGCTGCTGCTGCCATCTTGGCTTTTTCCACCTCCAGGGAACCAATGGGAACCCACCCAATTCCCTTGACTGAGGTCTCATAATCCTGTTTATAGTTATACTAGAAAAGAAAACACACTAAATTGTTAGACCTGCAGAAACACTTACCTACATTATGACACAAATGTCCCTAAGTGGAAACTTACGTCACTGGAATTGTAGTTCATGGTGCGAGCGAGGTGCAGACTCATGGCGTCAGGCAGAAGGAAGTACTTATGGTGGTGCTGCTTGTAGCCGGCGAAGGTTTGCACTGATGAGGCATGTTTGGCGTGGGTCAAACTCATCATGTCTACTGGGGAGTGATACTTCAGCTTGACCTGGTGGTAGTCCTTCTTGTAGTTCTTGTCGCTCTGCATCTTGGCCACCTCCATGTAGTGGACCAGCAGAGGGTCGTCCTTGATGCTGCGGAAGCCAACGTGGTGACCTCTGGCCTTCTCATAAGCCTTTTTATACTGGACCTAGAGGTTCAGGGGCAAATTTTATTTATTTTTCATTATATAGTTTGTTTTTGGATAGTGCACAACTAAAACTAATTGCACCAGAGTTAGCTAGAAGCTAATTTGCTCTCTCTGTTGTCCCTGGGCTGGTAGGCAAAAAAAAAAAAAAAACAATCACATGTCAGTAAATACACTATAAAAATGATACAACAAGAAGTACAGTGTGTCTGGTACAGAGCAAGTTAAAACGGATTTTATCGGTCAGGAAACTTACGTTGCTGGCAACATGTCTGGCAGCTTTGGCAGCAATGATGGGGATAGCGTCGGGCTTAAGGTCATAACCTTTAGCGATCAGTTCCTGCCAGGCAGCCTTGTAGCAGCTCTGAAATGACAGATACAAACAACAACAATAGATATGAGCGCTGAAGGAGTCTGGCATGGATGGATCCACTACGTATTTACACAAACACACTTGCACTTCTACCGTATATGTCAGTGCGTAGACATACATACATATCAGGGGCACCAACCCTCACACATCTACCTAATTTATAATTGTTAACGATATCTATGTTTAAATCTGCAACACGCTCAACTGCTGCTGAAAACTGAGAAGCTCTGTCCTCACAATCGGCACCTGTTTTTATCTCTTTACCTCCACAAGATGATGGTTAGTTGCTGCTCTGTGTGCAATGGCTGCATGATTTGGATTCATTTTGAGATCACAATTATTGATAGATTTTAGGGAAAAAGTATTTGTATTGCACTTTCAATTTAACTAAACTATCTCTCAGCCTTACATTGCTGAGGTTGTAGGCATTGCATTTGGCCTGGAGGAACTCTGGGACATCCGGAGGCAGAGAGTACTTCTGATGGACCTCCTCCAGACCTCTCTTGTAGAACAGCTGCAAGGCAAGAAAGCAAAATGAGGAGAGGAAGTGAAGATGAAAACAATCTTCCCAAAAGTGATGTCTCTAATTAACCGTGAGAGTGAAGGCAGACTCACATCACTCCTCTGCAGCTGGTTGACTCTGGCCTGCATCATGACGGGGTGGTCGTCGATAGCCGTGAAGGGGATCGTGTCCGGGTGTTGTCGGTATTTTCTCTGTAGGAAACAAGCAGATTATAAATTTCATTCCAGTCACTGTGCAATATCTATTTTCCCACATTGTGTTAATAGTCTGTGTATTGTCAATACTGGATATATTGTTCCTATTTTTAATATCTTCCCTTGTTTATATTATTCCTATTTTTATATTTCCTTCTATTTAAATTGTCATATTTTATGTCTGCCTACTCATGTTTAGCCTCTTGTTTTGCACTGTACCCTTTGCTGCTGTACACTGCAAATTTCCCCATTGTGGGACTAATAAATAATATCATATATCTTATCTTATCTTAGAAACAAGTACTTAAATAACAAAAAGAGAGCATTTATAAATAATAATGTTGCACACACACGCATACCTCACTCAGGATCTCAGCAGCTTTCTTATTCTTTTCCACGTCCAAGGAGCCAAAGGGGACCCACGGGGTACCCTTGGTGTAGCTGTTGTAGTCAGCCTTGTACTCATTCTGTGGTGCATAAAAACAAAAAAATTAAATCTCATAATAATCTCACAAGTACATATAACAATTAAAAACCCCAAACTGTCAGCAGTGTAATGTCTCTACTCACATCACTCTGGATGATGTTGGCTTTCTTGGCCAGGTCCAGCAGCACGCTGTCAGGGGGGAGGAAGAAGTTGGTGCTGATGCTCCTATAACCGGCCATGCTGGCGATCCCCTGGGACTTCTTGGCCAAGGTGACTGACATCATATCCAGTGGTGTGTGGTACTTGGTCTTGATCTTTTCATAGTCCTTTTTATATTCACGCTGTGGAGATGTCGGTAAGAGATTATTCAAGAGTGCCCTCTTATCTCAGCTTGAATGAATTAATATTAAAGCCGCCACCTTTTATGTGGATACTAAATGTAGTAGATTGAAGCAATAAATTCCTCAGTGCTGCTTTACTGACCCTGAAATCGCCACTGCCATCAGTGCCTACGTGTACCAGGATGCATTGTGTGCAAGCTCTGTTTCTGAGCAGGATCTAGAGCATGGCACCCCCTGAAATCCAACCCGAAACAGCCTGTAGTTCTTTATTGCATCCAGCTACATCGCTGTCACTTAGGTTTGCCGCGGTAGTCAGTGCTACTGGTGTTGCATGATGTTGGGGCATAGACTGATAACATTACTTGGCTCACCACAATCGCCATCGTTTTGCTTATTTTATAGAAACAAAATCCATTTAGTTCATTTTTGCATATCAGTGCACATATTAATAAAAGTCTAATTTCTAAAATACTCAGCATGTTATCAATTGAGAGTTGGACGATGGATGTTTCAATTATAAAGTGAAAGTAAAAGTGCCTGCTCCGTACTGCACAAAGTAATTTTTGTCAGATTTCACACTCATGATGAGAGACAAGACGAAGGCGGAGGATTTGGTGCAAGAGCAAAAAGCCTATTTGGCAATCTGTCTGATTTAAACCCAGTGCTATGAGGGAACCATAATGAGGTAATCGCCGTGCAGAGGACGGAGCGGTTACAGCAGGTGAGCGTGGCGCAGCCTCACCGGGTGGAAACCTGCTGTCCTGCAGCAAAAGCTCTACCGCAAAGGCCAGACACACAGCCACCCGCTGTTAAAGACCAATGTGAGCACTCAACCGAAAATAAGCATCATCTGCTCTTGTAAAATGTCCGGCGTAAATGGCAACACCAGCATTGTCACTAGTTTATTATTATTTTCCTCACCGTGACATCCTTACTGTCACATAAAATGGCGGCGCGGGATGCAGGAAGAACGGCAGATTTTGCAGTTGTGACCTCAGCGTTCTTGGTCAGTATCGTAGGAAGTTATTGCTTCAGTCGACTACTTTTAGATTGGACATCCACAGAATTTTCCCTTTAAGGGAAACATAAGTAATTCAGTTACACAGCGAGCTAAAGACTTACATCACTCTGGATTTTGGCCACATGAACGGAGTGCAAGATCTTGGGATCGTCATTAATGCTGAGGGCTCCAACCATCTGTCCCTTGTTCTTCTCATACTCCTTCTTATATTTAACCTGTAAGGAAGATCAATTTCTAGATTAATAAAAGACAGAAAGTGTGTACTAAAGCAAGAAATCAAAGATGCTGATGTATACTCACATCGCTGGCGATGTTTGTGTGAGCGCGGGCAGCGAGGATCGGGATAGCGTCGCCCCTGACCTCGAACTTTTTGGCTTTAGCTTTCTCCCAATCATACTTGTAACAGTTCTGCAAGGAGAGAATCCCCATTCAGGACATTAAAAAACAAGTCACTGTTGGTCATCATTAGAAATGAAGTGTTGAGCAGTTACTTACATCGCTGAGGTTGAAAGCGTTAACTCTGGACTGGATGAAGAAGGGGTAGTCTGGGGGCAGACTGTTCTTCGTCTTTATGTCCTCGTACTCTGCCTTGTAGTTCAACTGCAAAAAAGAACAATTATGTTTTAATTTACAGCGAGACCGATGGACTGCCTACACCAGGTTTGGGGTCTTGTTCACGAGTGAGGGGACAATGGAGCGTGAGATTGGCTGGAGAATCAGAGCAGCGGGGGCGATATCACAGTCGCTTCACCACACTGAAAAGAGAGCTGAGCCGGAAGGCAAAGCTCTGGATCTACCGGTCAGTCTTCGTTCCTCCTCTCACCTCTGGTCCTGAGGGCTGGGTCAGGACCCAAAGAACGAGATCGCGGGTACAAGCGGCTGAAATGGGTTTTCTCAGGAGGGAGGTTGGCGTCTCCCTTAGAGATAGGTTGAAAGGCTCAGCCATCTGTGAGGGACTCGGAGTAGAGCTGCTGCTCCTTTGGGTTGAATGAAGCCAGTTGAGGTGGTTTGGGCATCTGGTAAGGATGCCCCCCTTGGCGCCTCCCTAGGGAGGTGTTCCTGGCATGACCAGCTAGGAGGAGGCCCCGGGGAAGACCCAGGACTAGGTGGAGAGATCATATCTCCACACTGGCCTGGGAACGCCTCAGGATCCCCCAGTCAGAGCTGGTTAATGTGGCCCAGGAAAGGGAAGATTGGGGTCCCTGCTGGAGCTGTTGGCCCCGCGACCCGACCCTGAATATGAAGGCTGACGATGAGTGAAGAGACACTACAGGCTAAAACGCTAAAAAGCTCCTTTTTCATGCTCTGGTCAATTTTTACACTATTTTGCTTTGTCTTGTCTCACATTTAGCTGTTTATTGTACTACTTTGTAAAGTAGATACCTATAGATAATACCTCGTTTTCATATTTAAACATTTCAGAAAACTTGCAATATAAAAATGAATTTATGTAAAAATCAACAGGGGAAGTTTTATGCTGATATCTATTGCTTATTTTTTTTTTACCCTATTTACCAAAATGTGAATTTAAGAAACCATATTAGATATATAAATGCGTTTTTTGTTTTTTTTTTAAACTCTGAGCCAGAACTTACATACCATTCTTATCAATACTGGCACTTTACCTTTATTTACTGTACTTTATATACTGTTTTACAAACGATACACCTCTTTGTAGATTGAAACCTGGCACAATGTTATTGTTTTTATGGATATATATATTTATGTACATTATTTCTGATTAACAGAGCGATAAAAGGAGATATCTATAATTCCCTCTGTAAAAGCCTTTGACTTCAATATGTCAGTCAAATCTGAACCTGGCTTTATCCAGTGTTCAGATTTATGTTCTGGAAATTTAGAAAAGTTACCACATATTTAAGATCATGCCTCAGGCGTATATATTTAAACATAATATTTCAAAGTGGGGGAGCTTCGTGGTGATATTTATTAGTGTTTTTCCTCTGATCACCTGTAGTGATCCCCCTTCCCTCCCTCACAGCTTACTGTACAGTAAATTCATAGCAGAAGTGTGATTTCTTGTCACTGGAGGGCAGCAGTGTCTCAGCTGGACTGAGACATATTGACTGTCCCTCCCCAGCCGCTCTCTCTGATCACAGGGTTTATTCTGGGCCAACTGAATGCTTGTTGCTATTTATACTACAGAGAGATGGCTCTCCAGTTTCCATGGTGCCCACAGAAAGACAGCTGGCCGACAGTTCGAGGTTGATCGGGCACATTTTAAGGTGATCTGCATATCGGGGGGAATTCGATCTCGAGCAGCAGGCTGGTGATCAGAGCGATTTCAGTCAACATTTTTAAACTAGAAGCACTGACTCGTGATTGTACGCCTCCACCAACCGGTCATCGCTCACATCCACGTCTGTCCAACATGTCATCACGTCATCTTTTTATCCTGTTAGACGTGTGTGTGAAATTCTCATACTTAGCTTTTGAATTCTTGAGTTATGGCCAAGAAAAACATAAATGTGGTACAAACTGAACAGTTTGCTGATTACACCTTTAAATAAAGTGATTTCATTAACTGTAATACTACCTTTGTCATATACTGCCTGTCTTGTCCATGTGAGGAGGGTTAAGACGCCAGAGAGATCGCCTTGCTGAGCATTAATACGCCATCAGAGCACATCAGCACATTTTAAAAACAACCGGAGTTCCCCCCAAAGTCGAGGCAGATGGGTTAGGATCTGCCTCAGTACAGGTGTTCATAACTAAAGACATAAAAAGGTGCACGAAAGGCAATAATACACAATGTTATATAAAAACAGAAAGGTAAAAATGAAACATCTTAATTGTGCTTGTTTTAAGATCATCATCTCACCATTTTTATGTGCACTTCCATTTTAAATTTAAGAGTTTCACCTTATATTTGCATTTTAGTAGATTATATATGTGCTTATTTCCTTTAATTAAATTTCACCTGATTTATATGATCTTATCTTATCCATATCTTAATTATATATTTCTTATTCTGCACTTGCATCTCCATTTGATTTCCATCCATCGCTTTCTATTTTTTTAACTTTTCTTTTGTAAATCTTTTAACCTGGAAATCACTTTGTCTTTTAACTTAAAAAGTGCTATATGAATACTATCATTAGTAGTAGTACATGATTTATATGAATATACAGTAAGAAACAATTATAATTATAGCAACAGTATTAAGTAATATCACAGCTCAGATTTAGAGAATAATGTATTTTGGATCAGTACTAAGAGGCGGTGCGTGCAGTCATACATACGTCACTTAGCTGTTTGGCGTTGATGGCGGCTTGAACCAGAACTGGCGAATCCACCACTTGTGTAAATTTCACTTTGTCTGGATGTTGCCGGTAAACTTTCTGTGAACCAAAAAGACCAGAAACATTATATATTATTATATACCATATATTACATTATCATATTAGTATTATATACCAGTACAGGAGAATCTGTTTTACTGCAAACACGTACTTTATCAGGCAGTACTACTCACATCGTTACACTGAAGAAGCTTCTTCCCAGCTTCATACTCTGGCGTAATTGTTTGAGGGAAAAAGCATCTCGTCTTAATGTCTTCATATTCAGCTTTGTAGAGTTGCTGTGAGATATAAGAGACGAGTGAGGAAAGATATAATAAAGTAAACAACATTCTTATACCAGTGATGTGATTCAGAAAAGTGCACAGTGATTTACCTCGTTCTTCATTTCCTCAACTTTCTGGCAGTGAACCGTGTAGAGATCTTCATAGCTGCCGATGTAGTGGCCCTTCACCTCATTTTCATACTTATCTTTGTAATGTATCTAAAAAAAAGATATATCAAAATAAGATAAGACAAGATAAGATATGATAAGATAAGATATAATAAGATAGTCCTTTATTGATCCCCAGGGGGGAATTCGAGTGTTACAGCAGCACTGGTATAAAATAGCAAGTGGTACAGTGTAAAAAGTAAGAATAGGTACAAAAATAAATAAATAACCAAAATAGAATAAAATAAGAGAAATACAAGGTATATACAGATATTATACAAGTCAAGGTAAAATGGCAAATTAAAGTGACAGTTATGATGTGGTGCATATGTATATAAAGTGCAGTCAAAAAAGGTATAGTATAATATAGCAGCTATATTAATATAAAATAGCAGTTATGGTATAGAGTGATGTAATCAATATTCTGAGAGTCCTGTGTGTCTGTATTATAAAAAAGAAAGAACAGTAATATCATTGGTTTCTTTAACTGGTGGATTCCTCTTACATCAGTGAAGCGTTTAAGTACGGAGTCCATCTGAAACTTAGGCGTGTCGCAGTAGTTGATGCTGAAACCCCGGGATTTCTCATAGTTGGCCTTATAAACTTTCTGCAAAGAGCAAACAAAACAAGCACAGAAATTATGATCAGTAACTTAAACACTCAAAAATACACAAACAGCCTAACAAATCTTCTCAGTGGCTGACTGCAAACAACGTGTTTAAATCAACTAACTAAACAGGTACTGCAAGTGACCTCCAGGTGGTTTAATTAACACCATTAATATGATAAACCACGAAGAGAAACTTCATGTCAGACACTCTAAATAACACCAAAGACCACCTCAATCGTCGTAGCAGTCACCTCGTTTTTTAGTGTTTAGTCTAACAAGAGTAATTGTCAAATTTATGCAACATCTCATGTCTACACAGGAAACAGAAGACATGTGGACCGGGGCATCGTCACAGAAATGTATTATCTCAGTTTAGGATGACTATTTAGACATTTTGGTATTTCAGAAGCAGGTTTCTTGACTGCATTTAGTTTTTTTTAATGGAGTCTGGTGGCTTTACTGTTGTGACTTTGGTGTTTTATAAGGGTTAGGTCGGATTCACCAAATTCACACAATAGCACAAACTAACTAACCGATGACCACACAAGTTCACTAAGTTAGGTTAAATGTAAGTGGTAATGTTAAGTTACATGTTAAATGTAAGCGTTATTGTTCAGTTAAACCTTAAGTTTTGTTAATGGAAACATCACTACCTTAAACAGTCAGTCCTGTACGGTTCAAAGACTCCTGTATATAATAGCATTTTCTTAACAGTCTGCTGTTTGGAGTGATTTTCAGTAGAATAAATGCTGAAAAATAAGTGCTTTCCTATAGTGATAAAATAGAGGTCTGACAGTATTTGTTTAGCCCCCGGCAACAATCTGCGTGATAGAGCAACACTTCTATCATTGTTTCGCCCAGAATATCACATTAATATCACATCATTTGTCATGAAGCCAGCTGTGATGGAAAAGGCTCTTCAGACACCTACATCACTGAGGATGGTGCCAGCATATCGGAGCTGTCTGAGGAGAGGATTCTCAGTGGCGGGCAGCGTGTTGTAGTCAGACTCCGCTTTACGCTTCTCGTACTCCTTCTTGTATTGGACCTGAAAACAGAAAAAACAGTGTGAATTGTGTGTCCATGAGGTTGATTCACACTGACTCATATAACATGACGTCGGTAGAGTCGGTCATGGCGGAAAAAAGTGCATGTGTCTTTCTTAAAATGACGCACGTGTGCATTGTGTGTGAATGTGTGGGTGGAAGCCTGATATGCTGTGGGCTACTAGGAGCTACACACTCAGTGAGTGCAGTGGGAATGAACCAAATGTAGACCTCTCAGTCATGCAGCGCTGTATGTGTGTGTGGGAACACTAGTGTGTCCCTGCGTCAGTGTGTTGACTCACACAGGTCAACTCTCTGCCGTGTCTTCCACATGAGATAGGACCGGTAAAAATACCCTGATACCTCTGTGTGTTTATGTGGACTTACCTCACTAGCAGCGATGCGAGCCTTCTTGTTTGTGTCGTAAACGGGCGTGTCTGTTTGCATGAAATAGATTTGGTCTTTCGTGTCCTCATAATGTTGCGTGTATCTTCTCTGAAAGGCGAAAGGCAGCGACAGTTAGTTGGATAAAGACAAACGGAAACGTGAAAATCCAACCAATCAGGGAGCAGTAAAGTCTTCTTACACTGCTGAAGTTTTCCATCGCCACCCTGGCAGTGGCCACGTCGAAGTATGGCGTCTCACACCACTGACCCTTCACATTTTTATTGTAATCTTCCTTGTATTTAAGCTGTGGGAAACAAACAAAAACCAACATTAGAATGTTTCTTGTTGAAGACAGGAAAGCTATCATTGTCTGATAAAACCCACTGGGAATGACTGGAATCCCTGTGATGTTTAAACTATTGCTGGCCTCTCCCCTCCAGCTTAGTGTGGCCAGTAATATCAGAGAGCAGCTGGCCAGTGATCCCTGGCAGTGGTTCAGGGTTGGTCCATCTCTGAGGGCCCTGCTTCCAAACGCTGCACGTTTTTAAAAAAATGTATTTATAGATATAAATTTAACACAATACATCAACAACGCATTACCTTCTATTGTATATTTATGTTTCTTGTACATATTTGCATAGTATTTTGTCATATTTTTAATGTATTTTTCTTCTATTTTCTATGTATACATGTTTTTGGACAACACCAGAAATATCTGTTACTGTATTCTGAATGTGTCTGTCTCAAAACCTCGAAAAGTCCAATTAACAGCTGAGGCTCATATATTCCTTATTCTGTAGTTTTATTTTTAGTATCTTATCTAGAATGGATTCCTGAAGCATTTATGTTAAATGGGACATTTTCCTATGTATAATACATATGTAGATTATGTATTACTTCTTCTTATTATTTGTGTTAAATAGGATGTTTTACTACGTATAATACATACATAGATTATGGTAGAGGAATTATGGTAGAGGAATCCATTACCAGATAAGGTACTACAAATAAAACCCCAGAATAAAAGAGTTATCTGTCGAATATATGACCCTCAGCCTATATACAAAAATAAATATGTGGAGGTGGAAGATGGTGGTTTTGAGATATCTGTTTAAAGGAGGCAAAAACATTGTTGACATTTAAGCTTTTAATTGATTGCAGCCCTCGTCTTTTCCATAATATAAATGTGGAATCAGTCAGAGACGGTGGGAACATTTAATTCCTGCTAAATGGAGCAAGTTTCGACATCTAAAATGTAATTTTCCTGAGGTTTATTACTCTCCTATGCACTATTATTAATAGTAGCAGAGCATATGAGGGAGTTTTTACTCTTAAATGTCACATTTTGTCTACCTTCCATCCTCCTCAGACGTATACAGTGTGTTTGAGAGGCTGATTAAAATAGCAGTGCTTACATCACTGCGCTGCTGGGTCACTCTCTTGGCCAGCTCCACTTCAGGAGGATCAGCCAGCGAGGTGTACTTCGTCTTGCGTTCATCATGACCCTTCTTGTAGTGAATCTGTGAGGGGGCACACACACACACACACACACACACACACACACACACACACACACACACACACACACACACACACACACACACACACACACACACACACACACACACACACACACAGCAGGAGTTGAAATTTACTGCAGTGGTTAATTCTTCAACATCAATAGCTGACCTTAGTGCACAGATCGGATCTACATTGACTTTTCTGGTGACTTTCCTACATCAGCAGAAAAGGAGACACGGAAACGACCATTTTAACTGCCTGCAATGTGAGTGGAGATCGGTGCATATGATACGTCTGACTAAGCACAAACAAATGGACGCTGAAAAGAGAAATACACTATATAGACAGAGGAAAATACACCAGTAAAGTCAGAGAAAATTTAAGTGCTCAGCTTACCTCATTTATGTACATTAGATATTCTACATATTCTACAAACTATTATTTATATAGTTATTATCTATTATTTTAACTAACTATTTTATAGTATTTCTTCATATTTTATAGTATTTTTTATATTTTAAGTATTTCTTCTTTTCCTTATTTGTTTCTTGTACATATTTATTATAGATATTTTCAAATTGTTATTGTATTTTCTGCTATTACATATTTATGTTTCATGTACATATTTTTAAAATATTTGTTATATTTTTACTGTTATTTTCTATATTTATGTTTCTTCTATATATTTTTATTCTTTGTATTTTATTCTATTTATTTGTTTCTTGTATATACATTTATAATATTTTTTTTAGATTTTATTATATTTTTCTTTTTATATATATTTTCAATTATGATTCTTGTACATTTACTTCATAGCACTTTTTCATTTTTTATTGTATTTGACTTCTATTCTACATTTATGCTTCTTGTACATATATTTATCAACATTATTTCATATTTTATTGTATTTTACTTCTATTTTATATTTATGTTTCTTTTTCACATTTTTATCATATTTTATATTTAGTTGTTTTTATTCTATTCTCGATTTATGCTTCTTGTACATATTAGTGCAGTATATAATTTTTTTATGTTTATTGTATTTTTCTTCTATTCTGTTTGTTTCTTGTGCATATTTTTACTGTACTTCAATATATTTATATTGTATTTTTCTTCCATTCTATACATATACTGTATATGTTTCCTGTGCATATTTTTTATAGTACTTTTCATCTTTTTAATGCATTTTTCTTCTATTCTATATTTATGCTTCTTGATTTTTGCAATAATTGCTTTTATTTTTAATTTCTCTTACTACGTTCAGATTATGCACCAATACACCAAAGTAAATTCCTTGTATGTGAAAACTGGTAATAAAGCGAATTCTGATTTTGTCACCTTGTAAGTGTTTAAACCACACACAGGTCCAACGTCTGAATGTTGGTGTATTTCCAGTAAAGGGTGGACTCACATCACTGAGGACCTCCTGAGCCTTGGCCACCCTGCGCAGCTCAGGGCTGTCGCTGTACGGGTAGAACATGGTCTTCTCTTCATTCCAGTCCTCCGCATAAAGTTTCTGAACAAGGTGTAAAGTCGTGAATCAGCTGATTTCAGATTCTGGACATAAAATGCAGAACTTAAATGCCACGTCACGCTTACTTTGCTGTAGTTAGCAGCATTCTTCACAGCCAGGACCAGCTCGGGAGCATCAGGAGGCAGCAGGTACCTGTCCTTCGTCTCATCCCACTTCTGTCTGTACAGAACCTAGAAGAGAGAAACGCAACACCATTGATGGTTAACATTCAAATTATGTCTTATTTTCACATCTTATATTATTATATATATATTTTATATTACATTTCTTATGTAATTATATGTTGAGGTAACTCACCTTGCTGATCAGTTCAGACACGCGCTTGACGTGGGCGATCTCTTTGGCCTCACCATCATACAAGCTTGTTGTCCGAGCCTTATTCCCCTCCATGCGGTATTTAACCTGATGACGATACAGCGATTTTATCAAATTTTATTTACCCATAGAGGAAATCACAATGAATTTGTTCTGCATCTGTCAGTACATTTACATCATTTTTGCATGTTCTTTTCGTTTGTATTTTACTGGTTTGTTAAATGAATAAATACATTTACCAAAAAAAGCATCTCTGCTCCACATTCATAATGTCAATCATCCAGTGCAATAACATTCCAGCCTTCCAACCTTCAACTTTAGACAACATGACTTGGTATGGTAAGGATTTGGTGGAGTCAGCGATACCTCGCTCAGCTGCTCCTGGGCCTTCTTGATGCGAACCATTTCAGGAGTATCAGAGATGAAGGCAGGAGGCTGCCCTCTGGACATATCGTAAGCGTGCCGGTACTTGTTCTGTCAAGAAGAGCGAAAAGACAACAATACTCATGAGTAAAGCAATGCACACAAAAATATTCAAATCAAAGAGAGTATCTGATTGTTTGAATACTTCATTTAAACAACTAAAGCAGACAGAAGAGACTAGAGCGGAGTGCTGGTTTTGACCCAAAGGTGTTGCTTACATGGCTGTACTGCTCCAGCATCTTCTGGCTGTGAGCCAGGTAAGGAGTCATGAACTTGGAGGTATCCACCTTGACCTTCTTCCTGACTTTCCTGGTGGGCAAGCCAGACTGGAGGAGGACAGAAGGAAACACAGTCAACTACCAACTGGACTCGACTGCAGGAAGTAAAAGTACGTCCACTTATAACAGGCGATCATCGCAGACAAGAAGGCCTCAGTCACATGTTAACAAAACAAAGTTTCAGGTATTTTGCAGCTGTAATGTTTTCCAGTAAATAAATCTTTATTCAGAGAAAACTGTACCTACCTATTCTCTATTAACTCACCTTCAATAACAGAAGTGATTAAATCAAGACTTTAAAAGGACGTGAATAAATCAGTAACAGATTCAACATGGAGCTCAGGTTGTTAGGATAATGGTACGATTATGTTGAGAGATAATACAGGATGAAGGACGAACACAGCCAACACAGATAAAGGGTTGTACAGCGCTGACTATACAGTAACATCTACAGTATCTATGAGCATCCTGCATGCACTGCCAGGCTCAGCAACACGTATACATGATGGTGACAGTAACTCATCTGGTGGAACAAAAAGCACAAGAAGCAATACTGGCAAATAAAAAACTTTGGTAGCATCTTCTATGAAGCCCATCGCTGTAATGCATTATAAACATACTTATAATAGAGTTATAATCTGCTTATAGAGCTGTACACTTATAGTTATAGCACTCATAAATATTCATAATGCTTTATAATGATAATCATAACACATTGTTAAGCATTTTATAATTATTTAGGGTATGTAGGATAAGGTCAAGTATAATAAAACTCTCACATTGGGACGAATAAGATAAGATAATCTAAAATAAAATAATCCTTTATTAGTCCCACAGTGGGACTAATAAAATAAGATAAGATAAGATAAGATAGTCCGTTATTGGTCCCACAGTGGGATTAATAAGTTAAATAAATAAGTAAATAGGCAAGTAAAGAGTCAAGATTTAGTTAAGTAAAGTTAACAGATGTAAAAAAAATAGACTGAGTGGTTGTTTCATGTTATTGTACAGATGAATACAAAATACAAAAAGTTGAGTTGCTGTGTTGCTTGTTTGGCGTCAATTTTAACTGTTTTGTATATTTATATCTGTGTATACAGAAGTATTATGTACGACTAAACAAACCCTCCAAAAACTGTTTAAAACAATCCCCCCAAAAAGCCTAATAATCAAAAATGGTTGGAGCACAGCAACTAATAATACACACACAAAAACAAACAATATTATATAATATTAATAATATTCTACCAGGTGACATTTGCTTTAAGACAAAGATCATTAAATTTATACGAGAACAACACAAAACACTGTAAAATTAATCTCAACTTCTCTTAAAGCAAACAATGACCACTGATAGTACTACATAATCCTAGTATAATGCATTATAACTGTGATTCTAATGCATTATGAAAAGATTATAATGTATTACAACTATGGGAGTTGCTATGATCCTTGCAAAAACAAATTATGAAGTTTTATGATGCTTGAGCTCATAATATTATTGTTATAAAGCATTAGGAATCTTTATGAGTGATTATGCAGCGCTATAGACAGATTATACGTATGTTTATAATGCATTACAGGCATGGGCGTCACAGAAAGTGCTACCAAAAATGTAATCACTGACAAAGGGTTTAACGTTCATGCAGAGTTTTGGTTGATTTCTCGTAAACTTTGACATAAAAGGAGCGAGGACACGTCAGTGGGTCAAGCAGGCAGCAGATTATCCAAACAGACATGCCAGACGGGGGATTCCTGCACTGGGTGAACTGTCGTCCCTTGGGAGGAGGTGCTTTACCTGCAAGAGCTGAGAACTCTTGTGCTCAGTGACAGTCCTCGTTGTAATCTGCTCAACATATTACAAATATAGGAGGACACACTCTGGGGTTTCAAAAGGGCCACAGCACATTATGGGAGAAACAGCACAGTATGTCTTATTTGGATTGAGGGTGATTTTTCCACAGCTCTGGTGCTCTGCTCCACCAGTAACACTCCTAGTACAACAAGCTGCTCTACGCTGCATCGCTTTAGAAGCTCTTCTGTCAAATTCAGCTCTATTATCATCTTTGTCCTAATGTGTAACATACAGGCTACTTATCCTCTCAAACAGTCACTGAAAGGAAGAAGTGAATCCTCTGTTATAAGTACTCACATGTTATATCATAATCCAGTGTTCATGATATCAGCTGCTGCAGCTCCCAGCAGTACATAAACTGTTTAAACAGCTTCATAATCTCCATGTCTGATCACACACAGACAGCATGGGTTTAGAGGACTGGCTCACCCAACTATATCCAACCTCGAGTAATATCTAGCCATGCAGATATTTTTATTTTAAATAATTAGTTTTATTTTATTTGCTTTAGGGCTGCAACTAACAATTTTTTTCATTATCAATTAATCTGATTATTCTCTACATAAATCAATTAATCGATTTGAGAAGCTGCCAATCGACTATCAGTTGGTTAACTAATCCTTGCAGCTCTACTTCACTCCAATATAGTCATTTCAAGGTGAATTAAATTGCATTTTGGTGCTCACAGCAACAAAGAATGACATTTAAAAAAAACAGACTTTTTTTTACTCCTATTGCAAAGAATTTAAAAAGAAAAAACGTGAACATAGCAGTTGTGGCAGTTGGCTTGTCTGCAGCAATATTATGATTACTGCGACAGCCCTGCTTTGGGAGTGCCTTTACTCTCACAGTGTACAACCATAGCTAACGTTCGGTTACAAATGGCATCCACTACCGCCAATAAACAACCAGCCTCCACCACAACGCCTTGCCTTAACCATTCAAGGTCAACACCTAGCCTTAACCATTCAAGGTCAATAAAGCGCCTTAACCATTCAAGGTCAACACCTAGCCTTAACCATTCAAGGTCAATGCCTTAACCATTCAAGGTCAACACCTAGCCTTAACCATTCAAGGTCAACACCTAGCCTTAACCATTCAAGGTCATTGCCTTAACCATTCAAGGTCAACACCTAGCCTTAACCATTCAAGGTCAATGCCTTAACCATTCAAGGTCAACACCTAGCCTTAACCATTCAAGGTCAATGCCTTAACCATTCAAGGTCAACACCTAGCCTTAACCATTCAAGGTCAACACCTAGCCTTAACCATTCAAGGTCAACACCTAGCCTTAACCACTCAAGGTCAACACCTAGCCTTATCCATTCAAGGTCAACACCTAGCCTTAACCACTCAAGGTCAACACCTAGCCTTATCTATTCAAGGTCAACACCTAGCCTTAACCATTCAAGGTCAACACCTAGCCTTAACCATTCAAGGTCAACACCTAGCCTTATCCATTCAAGGTCAACACCTAGCCTTATCCATTCAAGGTCAACACCTAGCCTTAACCACTCAAGGTCAACACTTAGCCTTAACCACTCAAGGTCAACACCTAGCCTTAACCATTCAAGGTCAACACCTAGCCTTAACCAGTCAAGGTCAACACCTAGCCTTAACCACTCAAGGTCAACACCTAGCCTTATCCATTCAAGGTCAACACCTAGCCTTAACCATTAAAGGTCAACACCTAGCCCATTCAAGGTCAACACCTAGCATTAACCATTCAAGGTCAACACCTAGCCTTAACCACTCAAGGTCAACACCTAGCCTTAACCAGTCAAGGTCAACACCTAGCCTTAACCACTCAAGGTCAACACCTAGCCTTAACCATTCAAGGTCAACACCTAGCCTTAACTCTCTTGCAAGTGTTTCGCAACTTTGGGGGTTACCTTCTAGACACAACCACAATTTAATTATTACTCCTTTAAGGGGAGACCCCACAGGTGAATAGGGTTAACAACTTTAACTGACAGATATCACCCAGAAACTTCCCCTGGTGATTACTAGAATTAAGATTACAATTACTTTGTATTACACGTTTTCTTAAGTTTTATGTGTAACTATACAAATGAGGCATTATGTAACGGTAACTTTTGGTGATTTTAGAGAGAAATCTATGGATGCAAATGTACAAAGTAGTAAAATAAACAGATAAATGTGCATTTTGGATATGAAAGAAGGCATGTTAATAGTCCAAAATCTCAAACAAAGACCAAAGCTTGACAAACAATGTTTTTGCCTCTTAAAAAGTAATATTACTTTATTATTACTATATTACAATGAACGGCAATGTCCTTTACATCTCTGAGAAAAACTCAACATAATGACATAGATTTCAGCGATTGAAAGCACACCTCTCTTTAACTCCCTGCCACATTTGCGATATTCGCCAGCAAGTTCACCAACATGCCGACCCACCACGTGTTCACGTCATCGTAACATCAGTCTACCTCGCATTAAAAAAACATTCTGGTAATGCAGCATTACTTGGATTAACAACTGTTACATAGTTTTGGAAATCCTGTACATTACTCGTTAAAGGGGAAAGTAATAAAACTGGTTATAAACAAAAGTTTCTGAATGGTGAGATACCAATTGAAGTAAAAGAGAAAGTAGGCTTTTCTGTAATTTGGTGAAAACAAACATCCATTTAAGGGGAAAACGCTGAAGCAACCTAAACCTCAGACTACAGTAACTGACAGCGTTCCCACACATAGCATACTGTTCCATGAATAGCAGCGTCTAACTTACAGCCTGCCTGAATTACACTTCCCTCTACTGAGGAAGTATTTACAGTCACATCAGGTTCTGAGACTGGTGGCTTTGGAAGCTAACCAATAATCTAGCAGAAATCTAAAATAACCAGAGCTGCGTGAAAGAACATCTCAATCATTTTTATCAACATTTGTAAGAGGCCTCAATATGTGAATCAGTCAGACAGGAGAGAACCATAGGTGTGAATGAAACACATCCCTGCAAAGCAATGCGAAAAGAGCCTCTCCGCCAGCCGTCAGCCATTTTTTCCATCACCTCTGCTAAGCAGATTTCTAGCGCTGTGACGTTAACACGCTCCAGGCTACTGGAGTGTGATTTACAGCACGCTGGCTCGTCTCATTAGCCCCCCTTCCTTTACCTCTCCCTCCACTCCATCCCTCCGCCAATGTACCGTAGATGTCCACTTCTAAATTTGTCTGGATGCCAGACAGATAACTCTACGCTCCACCCCTAAATGACCTGAGGAGTTAAAGGGACTGTATGGAAGTTTTTTTTTAATAATTGTTTTATTGCCAATGTGTGAACAGGTTGTAACCTAACCTACAAGGAAAGACCTTCTGCAACTTTCTGGGTTTCCTCTACCAGCCTGCTTCTAATGTGATCAATGTGGGACATTTTGGTGATGGTTGGCGTGTCAGCAGCAATATCAATATTGCAACAGCCCTAATGGCAAGTGTGCAACCAAAGCCAACGTTCAATCAGAAATGGAGTCCGCTAATGCCGATAAACGACCAGACTCCAATACAAACGGAAGCACAAAAAATGCAAAGGTAAATCTAGTGAAACCTGTCTGGCAAAACAGGGCCTTCAGTTCATAAAGGGACGTTCATTTGGTTTTGGGTGTCAAAACGGACCCCGAACTTGCAAAATTCCTGTTGGACTGGTAAGCTAACATTACTGTCAAGCATGTTTAATATATAGTGATATTGGGGTTTTAGCTGTCAGTCACTTCGGTCTCGTGTGTGTCGCCTCACTGTTTTAACTGATGCTCACCAAAGAACGTAAATCACTAAGAAGTGAAAGTTGATAGGTCTTTCCATGTGAGTATCAGCACTTAGCAGCAGAACTACACTTCCGCCATTTTCGACTGAAAATGACTACCAGATGCCAGTCAAACCTCTTCCTACAAACTACCGAGGAAATTTTGTCAGGCTGCTTCCCAGAGGAGCAGAAAGTGAGCGATGGACATAAATGGAAGTTATAAAAATCCAGATCACAGAGTCTGAGATCAATCTGAAACTTTTTCATGTCAAGGATCCAAAATGGGGTCCAGTAGAGCCCAGACCATGGATGTAGAAGAGGGTCCAGTAGAGTCCAGACCATGGATGTAGAGGTTGTGTCCTGTGCTGTTAGTAAATAGCTCCAACTCCATTAAATCCTGTTGATGTCCCGCTACTAGCTCTGCTAGCTACTGGCTCTGCTAGCTACTAGCTCTGCTAGCTACTAGCTCTGCTAGCTACTGGCCGATAGCCGGTTGTTTGTGAACAGAGACGTTAATCCAGGCTGACAGCAGACAGCCCATGGGTGGATTAGAAGATAATAATCAATTACAGCCAATAGATCCATTATTACAGCCCCATCCAGCTAGCAAGAAGCTGGTAGAAGCAGATATGTGATATGAGCGTGCAGGGCGGAGCAGTCTGAGGGTCTGATGCATGTTCATCGTAATTTAAATGACGATGTTTAAGTGCTCCTACTGGGAGGTTGATTTACAGACATCTCTTTATACGTCCATAGACACAGACTCATTGGCGTTTTCAGTCCAAAATGGCGGCAGCGCTGCCGCAGTGGCATCTAGCGGCTGTTGTCAAAAAAGCAGCAGAGTTTCGTCTCTTTGCTTCTAGCCTGTTTGGCGACGGTGAGCAGCAGGACGCTGACCGTCATGTCACTGTGAAAAAGCAATTTCTGATTCTTACATAGAGCCCCTTTAAGTCATTTTTTAAAGGTAATATAAAGAAAATATTCATAATGACTTAGCAAATAAAACTCTGATGACTCTGATTCGACAGTCCAACTGGTTCTAAGTTCTTGTGAAGGTTTTTAACATATACGAGCAGAGCAGCACCATGTTTCTCCCCATTCTGTAGATTAAATAAGAAGCCATCTTACTGTTTACTCCAAACAAATGCAGCTTTTCTCCACAGTGTAGATGAAAGTGCTAGTGAAATCAGAGTGTATTGATTTTATTCATTTGTTCCGCCTCCCAAACGATTTACATCTTTGCAGTAAAGATAGTAAATCTATTTGAAACAGTTGATATGTTATATGGGAGTTAAATGACGACTGATTTGTTTGGTACGATTTGGAGACTAAATCATTCAGACTCCCCTATAAGATATCAGCAATATTATTATTATTATTATTATTATTATTATTATTATTATTATTACTATTCATAAGGATGAACAAATACAAGGCAAACTTTAATCCTATTTCACCAGGAAATATGAGATTAAACTGTTAGCCTTCTGTTTTCACTCTTCCATTGGACACTGACAGGGAGACCTTCAATAATTCATATACAAAAAAAAACACCCTGAAATGTTGAGGATATAGGAGGTTTGATCACATAGTCTGAGACAAATATGATTTGGTTGTGAAATGTGATGAAGTCATTTCCAACAAAAGACAAAATGGTAACCGTCACGCTCCTAAAGTTTATGAAATCCAATTGTGCACTAGCTATGCTACACAGGAAGTAGGGCTGGGCGATATTTCAATATAATAATAATAATAATAATAATAATACCTTTATTTCAAAAATGCTTTAGAAAGTACCCAAAGGTACTTTACAAGTTAAAAATATGATAATTTATTGTGATGAAATCATTTATTGAGATACCGTGATACACAATTACATTGTCTAAATTGATAATAACAAGCACATACTAACGCAAATTTATCAGAAAATCTGATTTTTATGAAGGTTCTTAATTACATGAGAAAATACTTTTCATTTATCAAGTATTTAATTCACACAGGAGTACACAAAAATAGATTTTATATTGAGGTTACTTAGTATAGACTATTTATTTATTATTATTTATTTATTCACTGAATTACCAGTAGGGCTGCATGACTTTGAAAAAAAAATATATATATATATATTTAATAGCGATTATTTTGCGATATGATTTGGGAATGAAAATTTTTATTTCATTACTCTCATTTTTAGTGAAAAACATATTAAAATGATTATGGTGTGATTTTTGCGGGGCTCGGTACCAAACAAAGACGACTCATTAAGCCTGTAGATTATGATGTGCAGGACAAGACATTTCTGCAGCACAATATTTAATTTAAAATCTGACACACGTTTAATAAATATTTCCTTCTCTTCCTGTCATTTGAAAATTGGACATTTTGTGGTTGTGATAAAATTTCGATTAATACCACGGTCTGTTAAAATCTGTTGTGTAAATTTATTTTATTAATGTATTTAATTATATCAATTTATTATTATCATTCCTATTATTTTATTCATAAATTTAAACATTTATTATATTATTACATTTTTTCTCTGGTGATAATAATTAAAAAGGTTTGTTTTTCATTTCCAGTTACTATCCGTTATATGTGCATATTATTTTTTATTTTATTTATTATTTTGGCATATGTTGTTGTAGTCTTTTTCATGAAAGAACATGATTAAAAAAGGTTAATTGAGCTGCTGTAATTACCAGAAAACATGCTATATCATCATATATATCATTAACAAGATATGAAATTACATATTTTGGGATAGAAGTCTTTGGCCATATTGCCCAGCCCTAACAGGAGATACCATTATAATTTAGGAGCTATTACAGCACACGGCGAGATGCATACAAATAGGATGGTGTACGAACTACCTATAATACAGCTGCTGGCCATCTTTAGAGACAAGACAATGTCCCCGTGAAATATTCATTTTGAAATAGATCTGATTTATAGTGTGCTGTTAAGGCCAATCCAGGACTTAAAACCGTCAGAAGGTGCCCGTCTGAAACTGGATCCACCAGACTGGTTCCATGAACTGCTGACTGAAGGGTGGGGGGTCACTAACTTAACTATTCATAGGGCCTGCTACTGGACCTGCAGATCACCTCAATCTACTGAATCACAGCTCAGGTTATTAATCATATTTAGGCTGGAAAAAATAATCAAGTCAAGAAAAGCAGTCTTGACAGGAAGACTTACCTCGTCCAGGACCTCCTCCTCAAACTCCTCAAACTCCTCCTCATACTCCTCATACTCCTCATATTCCTCCACAACTTCCGTCATCTTGGGACGGTTTTAGAGGTTCTGCGCAAAACACAAAAAATGGCTGAATTAACAGAGTTTGTCCTAACGTAACATACTTAAATCAGTAGAAATCACAGTTTCAGACAGCATATACTGGGGCTTAGACAAGAGGATCAAAAGGACAACTGCACCAGTGATATTTTAGGACGCTGCCAGTCATGTTGAACCCAGTCACCCAGTTCAAAAATAGGAATAATTCACAGCAAATGCATGCTATAAAAACACACAAATATACTGATGTTAAACCAATGTGCATGCCGTACCAGCAAGACTCCCGCAGTATTTCCTGACAGTAAGGAAGCCTCACTTTCCATCCACTAGGGTCTCAAACTGACAGTCCAACTTTGTGATTTGCCCTAAAAATAAAAATGTGTGAAAAACCTCACAAATTAAGTGTAAATCAGTAATTACAACAAGGAGAACTGCAGATTAGGGAGGTGAGAGTGCATTATAACAGGTGTCATGTGTGACAGCCACAACACAGCTCCTCCTGGCTGAAGTCTGGCAACAGCTGCCCAACAGTGCTTCAGCTATTTGACATGTAAGCTAATGCCGCAGCCTGATTGGTTGACTCTGTTTAGCAGACGGTGGGGCAATGCCTTCTGAGGCTGCAGGTTAAATATAGGATGGTGCACTAAGTACCTTTTTTAGCACTTCATTGCCCTCTCTTTCAATCGAAAATATAATTTTTTCTGTGAAATAAGAAGAGAAATAGATGAAATTGAGGTAGCAGGACAAAACAGCCTGACAGGTGTTGAACAAAATGGCCTGCTGAAATTTCAGACCCATCCAAAGGTAGGCCTGGTCTGATCTCGCTCCAGTCATGCAGATCTGGATTGTTTGGTTATTCCTTCAATGTGCAGCAGAGCCTTCACACTCATCCCTCAATCAGCTGTCCTCCTGAATCCAGATGGCAGCAGATGGTGGAAGTCCAAGCAGATGGAAAGCCATGCAACGTGTAGAAAATATGGATATTTATATGGAATACTTTTTATCTCCGCTTACCGGATTTATCAAAGTTTAATGGTCTCCCCAAGCCGCCAAAGCCTCCCCAGCTTCCCTCCAGAGAAACGCTGGGCGACAGCACACAGCTGCGATTTCTACCCAGGTTATCATGTGGCCCACACAGCCAATCACAGGCCGGCGCTCTCAGGTTTCAAAATCTAAATATACCTAAATGATCCTTTCAGAAAAGAGCACCTGTTGAGGCCAATGCATCAGCGGCACAGTCATGAGGAAGGCAGTGGGGCACAGGAAAAACACAGGAAAACACTGGAACTATACCACTCTGTGTGAAGGGGAGCACTGACAAGCATTTCTCTGGTAAAAGGTTTGGAAGTAGGTCTGAGCATGGGCGAGGATATGAGCCAGCGAAGGGAGAGCCAGCTGAAGGCCCAGCAGGGATGAGAGCCAGATCAGGTCATCTGTTAGCTGACCTGGAGTTGGCTCGGTCCTCTCAAGAATCAGGTCAACATTAAACTGAGGAGACACAAAATAACAAAACAAGCACATACATATGATTATGCACCACAGATATTTAGCTGCTGATATTCAAAATGTGACTGCATGTGAAAAAAATTGTCTGATAAATCACCAATGCCCTGAGATCACAGACAAATCCTGTAAATGAAGAATGAGTCACCCCGGACATGTCTTGACATTTGCTCTGAGGAGCTCTGGCGTGATACATTGAGACCACTGATGTACTGATGTGCATTCAATTTTTAGCTTCACGGTGGTAATGACAAATTTCATAGATATAAAACCATCCGCCATCTTACCTGGGTATTTACAATCGTCACCTACGGGCAGCATCAGCTGTTCAGCATCTAACTGCTACACCAAAAGAACCAAAGAGACCAGGGAGGCTGCATCACTTCACACTTGTTAGTATATGTATATGTATATGTTGTTGCCTGTTGGGCTGCAGTTTGCCATGTTCTGATTGGAGCAGATTGTTGATGCTAAAGTCAGAACCTGGGAGGGTTTCTGGACAATATCTGCCATTGATTAGTGTTGTTAGTTAATGTCCAATAATAAATATATACATACATTTGCATAAAACAACATATTTGCCCACTCCCATGTTGATCAGAGGATTACCTTCTTGGCAAATCTGCCTTAATGGTTTGTTTTGAACAGTTAAAAAAATGTGCAATTAATCGCGATTAACTGTGGACCATCGTGCAGTTAATAGTGATTTTAACTAATCGATAGTCCCATTTAGAATAAAGACAAACCTTACGCATGTTCCAATTACAGCATATTTAAAACTGGACCCAGGTAAGATGGCCGCCATATGTTTCCATCCTAGAATGGACCCCACGTCACAACTACTGTTTTATATCCCTGTTGAATTCAACCTTGCTCCCTTGCATATTAATAGACTGTGAAACAATATAGCTCTAGATGCAGTCCTATGTTAGCGTCACGTTATAAAATAGACTAGAGAAATACCATTCAACCTCTCACAGGTCGAGTGGCTGTCGAAAAAAGCTAATTTACAAAGCAGCAGAGCAGACTGCTCCTCAAGTTTCACACAATCCGAGTGGATAAAAGTATCTGAGCTATAAATACATCGAGAACTATTTCTAGATAACATACACCATACATCTGAGGTCAAGTGGGAGCTATAGTGTGATTCAGTGATTCTCAAAGTAGGGGTCCGAGGACCACCAGGGGTCTGTGGCGCGCTGTCACAGGGTCCATGAAATAATCTGCTATGAATTATAAAATTGTGCTCCATCATTACAAAGTGCAGGAACCATTTGTGCCAATAAAACAAGCATGCATTACTGTGTCCTTTACTTGTGCTTGTGTCTATAAGGTAACCGCCAGGTTGTGAAAACTCTTGCAAGACTCACTGCCTGACAACATATCATAACCTTAACTATTCACGGTCAGTGCATACATGCCAACCGTTTCCTGATTTCTTCCCAATTTAGGACAAATTTTCACTCTTTTTTCCTTTTTCGTTATCTCAATCTGTTTCTGGTGTTGTTACCACTCTTGTAGTGATTAAAGATTAAAAATGCTGTTGCAGTATACTTCAAAAAATATTGATGCATGATGATTTAATAGCATTTTTTGTGTATAATTTTGCCATGGAGATGTCTAGAGGGAGCAAAATGCATCAAGAGAGTATTAAAGTCATATAAGAGCAAAATACATCCGATCTCAAAAATTTACTGAAAAGTTCTCACAAAAAATGTACAAAATGCCTGAGGAGTGCATAAGGGTTAAATATCTGGATTTATTAGGACTATGTGTTGCTAGTGTTAATTTTCTCAGAGGTTTTAGGATCAATTAAACATTTTTTTCAAACAACTGAAAAGTGTATATGCTGTCAAGTTGAGTCTAAATGCAATTTGAATAAAATCACACTCTTTTTAAAAGTATGTGTGTGTTAACATGATTCAATTTCACTATAAAGCAGGTCTGAAGTATTTAGATTGAAATGTTTTAGAATACAAGTAGCTCTAGTGACATCTAAGAGTATAATTGGTGGTAGTGTACACTTAACTGGTGTTAAGGGCCCCTGGCCCCACAAAGTCTGAGAACCTCTGATTTAATTCAACAGCAATTTAAGAACAAAATGAAGAGGTAAATAAGTGGCATCAACTCTGAAGATAAGAATGAAAAATGTACCATATACTGTATTTCTATTTCCTCTCTTTGTGCCAGGAGCAGGGTGCTACCCAGGGACCAGATGAACAGCAGCAGCTGAGCGTCGCGCTCTTCCTCTGGATCTGGACCTGGACTGGAGAGAGGTAACGGCCCATCCATGACTGCTGCTGGGTCCTCAGCAGCATCATCACTACAGTTTTAATCTCACCTCATCTGTGAAGAAGTAGTCATGTTTTACAGGGTGAAATATTGGAGGATATCTCACAACCTGTGCATACAAACCCAGTGCATTACATTTAAAGTTCAGACAGGGCATCACAGACTCAAAAGAATGACTACCCAATGCCAAGGACACCCCGGGAGGAGGGGGCTACATGATGCTTAGTCACTGGAAAAAATGACTGATGACCAGTGACACCAGAACACAACAGCTGAAGGACAGACAACCACAACATAAACACTGCCAATTGTCAATGTGAGCCCACCAACACCCAAGACAACAGTGAATTCTAGCGAGGTAAGAGGCCTAAAATGACCACTTCGTCAGTGACAGTGAGTTTGTGAGAACACGATAGGTTGTTGTTTACATTCAGGCAGATTTCCAGACAAACACAAACATCCTCACTGACCTTTTCTGACTCTCAAAGTGACGTCTTGGGACAGTAACCAAGAGCTGGACTGACTCCTCAAATTACTATATTATTTTGTTATCACTGTGGAATTTGGAAAGATTTGTTAAATAGCCTGTAATGTTACACATGCTTTCATTGTTTTCAACAAAAAATTGACCAAACAGTATGTCAATCAAATGACTAGACCCTCCAATCACATCTTTGGGGTGATTATAGTGGCTGACACCGCTGCTACTCAAAATAGAAAGTAAAATAGAAAATAGAA
The DNA here is from genome assembly GCA_947000775.1 of Pterois miles. Taxonomy (NCBI): domain Eukaryota; kingdom Metazoa; phylum Chordata; class Actinopteri; order Perciformes; family Scorpaenidae; genus Pterois; species Pterois miles. The sequence continues at coordinate 29,518,228 of CAMQGK010000637.1, forward strand.
ATACAGTCAGAACCGGTGAGGGTTTCTGTACAATATCTGCCATTGATTTGTGTTGTTCATCGATTTACAATAATAAATATAAACATACATTTACAAAAAGCAGCATATTTGTCCACTAACATGTTGATAAGAGGATTCAAAACTTGACAAATCTCCTATTAAAGTACATTTTGAAAAGCGATTAACTATGGACAATCATATCGTTAATCGTGGTTAAATATTTTAATCAATTGACAGCCCGTTTCATGGGTCAGCTGTTGGCAGAAGGGAAGAAAGAAGCAAACCACGACTAAAGGAAAATCACAAGACCAAAACGTGAGGAAATGTGTGTCATGGTGGCAAATTTACAGATAAAAGTAGGGCTGTTGGCTGAACTTACTTATAGTAATATTACCACAACAGATCTGGGGTCTTATTTATAACTACTGCTTACGCACAAATCTGGCTCTGAACCATGTGGTGATTCACCATAAAGATCCACTGATCTGCAGGCTCGTTGCGATGCAGAAACATTCATGAGGTGCTTTACATTGACCACTTACTGTTTGGTTAAAATGTGGGCGTTTAGATGGCAGGTTAAGAGGCTGATGTAAATGAGCGGACATTTCCATGTTGGTTTGGGATTTATGAAATTAAATTGTGCATTGGCAGGCATATGCAGTTTCCTCGTTGTATGAGGATGTTTACTTGCGCTGTCAGTTAATTGCATGATTGTTCATCACAATTAATTGCAAAGTAATTGCACATTTTTTTTCTGTTCAAAATGAACCTTAAAGGGAGATTTCTCAGGTACTTAATCCTCTTCTCGACATGGGAGTGGACAAATATGCTGCTTTATGTAAATGTATGTATGTATATATTATTGTAAATCAATGATCAACACTAATCAATGACAGATATTGTCCAGAAACCCTCACAGGTTCTGACTTTAGCATCAACAATCTGCTCCAACGGGCAACAGCTGTCAGTGTGTCATAGTGCTGACTTGACTATGACTTGATCCAGACTGACTGGGACTATCAGAAAGTGAGCATGTCTGTAAAGGGGAGACTGGTTGGGACCCAGAGAACCCATTTACATCCACACATCTGGAGGTCAGAGGTCAAGGGACCCCTTTCAACATGGACATGACAGTTTTCCTCACCATTCCTCACCTGAGCTGCTACAACCCAAAAACTGATAGAAATTAGTGGCATTAAAACAAATTTGTATTGACGTGTTATTATTAACTTTGACAGCCCTAATTCAAAGTAGTGTAAGTGTAAAACGACTGTGATTGTCTAAAATGAATCAATAAATAAATAAATAAAAAGATTTTGGTAGAAAGACTATTATAGCTCCAAGAGAACTAACCATGCTTTCAATCATGAAGATAATCTCGTCATTCTGCATTTATATTGCAGGCAATGATTTTATTTTTTCAATTCTGCCTGAACTTAATCAAGGGACGCCTTTGACAATGGCCATGACAGTTTTTCCTCAGCAAAATTTAGCATAAATTTGTGTTATTTAACCTCCTTAATTACCACCTAGTCTGACCTGGACGGTACCGACGGATCCTTCAGGTTTTCATATGATGCCGGTATCTTCACTCTAAACTGAGCCCACTACAACCTAAAAATCTCAAGTTGGATTAATGTGTTAAAGAAATAAATGGCATTAAATGGGACCCCAGAGGAGTCAAACCTACAATATACGTGAGGCAGCAGATGCACCACAAATGAATGGAATCATTTGGCTTTGGTTTGTTAGATTTCAGGAAGTTTTTGACAGTCCTACTATGCTTTCTTCTTATCTTAACCACTCACTGTGTGCTGCTGGGCCTCTTCTTCTCTCCCTGACTCCCTCAGCTGACTTTAACTCTGGCTCTCTCCACTCTACTCCTGTAGCTGTTCATCATCCTCCCTGAAAAGCATCAGAGCCCATGTGACACATTTGGCCCCCTAAAGGACTAAAAAAAGAGTGACTGACGTTACAACCAAGAAACTCAGTGCAGTTTACAATTGGCGCCTTGAAGAAACACCCATTCATGAGACGCTGCAGTTCACCTGAAACAGATAAAAACACTTTATTTCACTGATTATTCATAGGAAATATGAATAATATCCTTTCTGCATGTTTCAGTCTCGTCGTCAACCATCACCACTGCTCATCATCGACATTCTGCTGCAGGCACCACGTTAAAAGAAAATACTGGACTGTACATACAGGGGAGGGGATGATGGGGGGGGTCAATAAAAACCGCCACAGCCAGTCTGGCAATACTGCAAGGCCACCGCGGGCTACAGCCACACACAGCTGAGGATAAGTCCACGTACAGTACAGTTCCACGTCAGACACTTCGCTGACTTATGCTGAAAGGAAAACCGTGCACACAACTCAGTTTAAATAATTTGAGTCACTTTTGTTGTTCAACGTCCTTCTGAAAAGTTTTGTTGTTGTTTTTTTTGTTTGTTCCAAGACGTTTTTTGTAAAATAAATTATCACAGAAGAACGTAACGTCCCGGGCAGCGGTCTGCCCACGTCAGCGTCACGGGAAGGAGGAGAGGGCCATCGCCACCCGCCAACCGACCTCCCACCCCCATCCTCGTCTCAAGCTCACGTCTGGAGGCAGAGAAAACAAAGAGCGAGGGTGCACTCTCGATCAGGGTCAAAGGTCATCATCTCACACGCAGGCGTGACATCATCCACTCCAGACCCTGGCACAACCTGGAGGTAAACAGGAGCATCGGGAGTGTGGTAGAGGAATAAAAGAGAGAGGGATGACAGCGCCGTGTTAGAACGAGTTTTTCCTACGTACAGTAAAAGCACAGTAGTGTGGGTATAACATATAACAGGAGTGAGTAGTGAGTGCAGTTCTCACCCCTCCCCAGTGAGGGCGCAGCAGGCCTGGATGTGCCACTGGTGGTCTTTGACAGAGGTAAGCTGGAGGCTCTGGGAGATCTCAGCCACAGACATGCAGCCTTTCACATCCTGCTTATTGGCAAAGATCAACAGCCCTGCCTTTCTTAAATCCTGGAGGACAGACAAAGAGAGGAGAGGGAAAAGAGATGTAGATGTTAGGGCTGTACCGAATACTTCGCTGTTTCATTCATAATACTGACATTCATATTATAAATCAACATTCAAATGCCGAGCTGCCTTTTTTCTGTTCACTGTGTTTAAAGCTGATATATCTGCACAGTGTCAGATAAAGATCAGGCTACACCATAGGTCACCAACAGGCGGGCCGCGGTCCGAATCCGGACCCAGCAGCCGTCCCATACGGACCCGGACCTACAGCCAAAACGGAAAGTTAGGATCTAAAACCTGACGGGGCGCTTCTATTTTGTAGTCTTTACAGTAGTACACAGACCAATGGCATTCAAGTTAAGCCGTCCACATGATACGACTCAGCCAATCGAGTTTGTGCATTCCAGGCAGTAAACACTGCGACTAGTGCAGACAGATGACAGAGAGGAAAGCTACACATGAAAAGATGACAGAAAGAAAAAGAAAGATAGAGATATAGGCAGAAAAAAACAAAGGGAGAGAAACAGACGACTGCAACAGTCTATTATTTGAACAAGCACAATTTTCACATTTTATTCATTTTCTCTTATTTTGAAATGCAACCCTACTTTTATTTAGTTAATGAGAGGACATTATACATATCTGCAGTCATACATATATGTTCACTTCTCTGTTACGTGACAATAAATATTAACAAAAAGTCTTGGAATCGTACTGAATTAATTTGGTTTGACAGTCAAGTATTGATTACATGCAGATGTTAATACAACTACTAGGCTACTTAAACATAAATCACACTAAATAGTGAGACATTATGATCTTCTGGACCTTTGCTTCAAGAAATTTTCTCTAACTGGACCTCTTTAAATTTTAGTTGAACACCCCTGGGCTACACTAATATTTTTAGTATTATATTATTTGTAGGCTTGTATGATCCAAACACTACGATACGGACAGAGCGTTAAGTCTAAAAAGTCAACATTCATTGAAAAAAAAAAAATCATTTCCAAAATTCCCAAGTTTATTATGTAACAAAATATTTTAAAAACAACGTTTTCACTGCGGTCAAAAAACTGCTCGTTCTCCCGCTCGCTGCACACTAAGGGAGGAACGCACCGATGAGTTATATCCATTCAGGGACATTTAATCATTTTATCACACGAATCACTTCATTCTACTGAGTTTTTCAATTGTTTTAGTTATTTATTTTGAGGTGAAGGTGTAATAAAATATGATGACAGACATTCATAGCTTCATTCGAAAACCTAAATAGAAACTTCCAATGTAAAAAAGTGACATTCGGCTCAGCCCTAGTAGATTCTATCAATGATGGAGAAGGGTACACAACATCATATTTCATGAAAAAAGACTCAAACATTTAATATACATTCACATACATACTTAAAGAGTTGGAGTTATAGATGAAAAATCAGCACTTCTAAGCGGTTAGTAAATTTGGCTTCCGTCTTTTTAATGACAGACTTTAACGTTGAGGTAACAAGTCTCCATCTCAAACGTTGCTGCAAAGGTGGGTCATATAAAGTCACACAGCATTTAGCATTAATTGCATCTGCAGGTTTTTTAAATGCATACTGGCTGTGCAAACTGTATTTTGTAATAGTATTTGAGGATGCTGTCGTTGACGTGTTCTGACACATGCACCTAAAATTTCAGATGATTTGGGTTTCCAGAGCTCTGTCACTGATCTGTTGTGTAGGACTAGGTGTTGCTATCCCTCAATAAGGATGATTTGGGTTTCCAGAGCTCTGTCACTGATCTGTTGTGTAGGACTAGGTGTTGCTATCCCTCAATAAGGATGATTTGGGTTTCCAGAGCTCTGTCACTGATCTCATATTGTTTTCAAACTGCTCATCAAAATGCTGTTTGTTGTGCTGTTAAGTGGAATTTGATTTAATTTCACCCTCTTTAAGCTTTAAGATAATTCAGAGTTACATTATTTTCCATTAGGTGTTGACATTATCTGGCAATTGTCATTTACTTCTATAAAAGATGCTGTTGTACTTTTGGTTAGTGAAAATATATTACATATTATAATAATGAGTTTTTCATGGTACTCACTTCATGTGCTAGCATTCTGTAGAGCTCCTCTTTGGTCACGGAGATCCGTTCTCTGTCTGTGCTGTCGACCACCACGATGACAAACTACTCAGAGAAGATGGAGACACATAACAGACAGTTATTAAAATAATGCTGCATCTCAGCAGTGGGCAGAACAACAGCACCGCATTCAGCATCTAGTATCTAAACAATACTGTGGAAATATCTGACACTCCCTAGAGATCTAAGTCTATATACATTTTAAAAAAACTTTTAAAAACACATTGTTCTAGGGTGCCTTTCTTATAAGAGCCCAGTGTTATATGTCTGTTTATGTATACGCATTTTATGTGTATATGTGTGGTATAGTTTGTGTACAGAGCATATGTGTGTGTGTGTGTGTGTGTGTGTGTGTGGACATGTATTACTGTATGTTGTGGGGACATGAATCTGTTTACACCGCCACATTGACTTGCCTTCCTTTTAGAGACAAAATGCACATCCTCATAATGTATAAACATTATATCTTAGGGTGAGGACTTGGTTTAGGGTTAGGGTAAGATGAAGGTAAGGGTAAATTTAGGTTTAAGCTGAGATTAGGGTAAGGGTTAGGATTAGGTCAGTAACAGTTACACTTAGGGTTAAGGTAAATCTCCAGGAAATGAATGTAAGTCAATGTACTGTCCTCAAAAGTTATGGAAACACATCTGTGTGTGTGTAAATATATAAATTAATATATTTACTAATATATTTACTAATATATTTACTAATATATTATTATAATGTGTGTGTGTGTGTGTATATAAAATGTGTATATATATATATATATATATATACTATTTTATGATAAGAATTATTTTACTATAATACTATTTACTACATTATTATTATTATAATTGATATATGTGATTTTTTTACTTTATTTATCTGGTTTTATTGCGTTATGAAGCAAATAGTAACTTTGGTTTTGAAAAGTGCAAAATAAATATATTTATAATAAGAAGAAGAAGAAGAATTATTATCATTGTTAGTATTATTACAATATATATAATAATAATATAATTATTATTATATTATTATGTGAATTTCTCCACTGTGGGACCAATAAAGGAATATCTTACTTATTTATTATTATTATTACAGCAGCAAGTGCTTTCTTTTCTATTATGTATATACTAATTTATTTATTTTATTGTATTAATACTGTTTTTAAATCTATGCTTCTTGTCTTTATTGCACTATCCACTTTGCTGCTGTAATGTGTGAATTTCCCCACTGTGGGACCAATAAAGGAATATCTTATCTTATCTTCACAGTGATACTATAGCGCAACCAATAGTTGTGAGTTTATATTGGCTGGTAATAATCTTAATTAACATAAACACATTGTTAGATTTTTTTTAAGAAAAATACACAATAAACGGGACATTTTACAATTAAAAATTAAAAAAAAAAAAAAAAAAATCACCTTATGAGTGCCCTGTGGAGATGTAATGGTGTCAGCGTGTGTGTTTACATGGACATTAATAACCTGTTTATAGTTGAGTTTTTGGAGTTTTTTCCCACCTTTAGAAACCCCGACAAGCCCTTATCCCATGTATGACAAACACAAATATCCTAGCTGGAGTGCTTCTTAGAGCACACTTAACCCAGTTACTGAGCGCCGTCGACTGTGTCCACAGGCGCCGCTTCAGCCAAGACACACAGCAGAAACGCAAACAACGGTGGCAGCAGCAGCGGCAACGGCAACAGCGTCTCACTTCTGGAGTGAAGTGAAGGCAGCTACATCAGCAGCGAAGTGAGAGAAAGAGAGTTTTGTCTTTCGGTGATGAAAGGGTGCTGTGATCCACTGCTCTCCTGTCCTACGTAGTCGTAGTGACACTGACAGACGAGCGTAGCTGATTTCAGGAATAGCTCAGTACGTAGTGTGTGTGGCTGGCGGGGAGAGAGAGACCCAACACTCATTTTTTATTTTTGGGCTTTTTCATGCCTTTATTGAAAGTGAGAGAAAAAGCTGTGATAGAGATAGACAGAGGATGACATGCAGCAAAGGTTGGATTCGAACCCTGGGCCACTGCGCAACTTTCCCCACTGTGGGACTAATAAAGGAATATCTTATCTTAGGGACTCGGCCCTGGTAAATGGGACATTCATTCACCTCCCAACACTCATTTTTACTGAACAGAGCCTGGACGCATCATAAGGTAAATAAATGGTACCTGCTAATTGCGTTAACTGTGAGCTCCGTGCAGGACTGAGCTGTTTTCTAGCTGCTAACAGCTAATGCTAACTAGCTCTCGTCTTCGCAATGCCGCATTATCGGGGAAAAACATGGTGCGCCCCAACACGCGCCGCATTTTACTGCATCCCAAACATATTTTCTATCGTTCACAGGACGACATTAGACCTGAAAAACAAGGATGTCACATTTTCAGGACTTTGACATCGATGTGTGTTACCTCTGTGTTTGTGTAGTATGTGTTCCACGAGGACCTAAGGGACTCCTGGCCCCCAATGTCCCACATCAGGAAATGAGTGTTGTTGACCACAATCTCCTCCACATTGCTCCCAATCGTAGGAGAGGTGTGTACCACCTCATTCATTGAGCTAGAACATATAAAAACCAACAACTTTAAGTTGAGGATGACACAAGCAGCATCAATAAAACGACTGTACACTTTTATTATACATTATATGGATGTTTACTGTTTGGATACTTACAACTGATAAAGAATAGTGGTCTTGCCAGCATTGTCCAGGCCCACAATAATAACTTTGTGCTCTGAAAGGCAATAAAAGACACATAAAATGAATTCATGGAGCTAAACAGAGACATCAATATGTGGACTAAGTGCTGCTGACTGAATTTATCTGTTTAAAAGATGTCCTTTGACGTAAAACTGCACTGAGCGATTCACACAGCAGCTCTTTTTGTGTTCAGTACCAAAGCTTCACACATCTAGTAGAGCTGAGAGATTGCAGTGCTGTGAACAGTCGCTGCTACAGATGAGTTGGTGGGTGGTCTTAAGCAAGCTCGTACAATCAGGCTGAACCAGCAGCAGCTGTGGAGATGGCATACAGTCTCCCTGTCACACATACAAAGAGGCTTTACCTGTTACCAACGCTAACAGGATGTGACAGCTAGAATGAATTGCTAGCTAGCTGTTGATACACTAAAGTGACAAGACAACAGTAGAAGTCCTATAGTAAACACAAAGATGGGATAAAGGTAAGTCAGGACCAGAGAGCTAAGTGATTTTCTATAAATCTTTTGCGATTATACACAAGCTTCAACAGCACTGAAAGCTCTTTTCTGGATCACGTTGCCATGTTTCAGATCCTGTGACCACACAGAGGATAGACAAGGAACAGAGACTGGTTGGTGTTTTTTAGTTACGGCCAAACGAGTAATCATGAGAAACTGGAGCATGACAGAAAGATATCAGGCCCACATTTCTACCTACACTTGTCATGTTTTTAAGTACGGCTTTGTCAGAATTATCTTCATGTTTGGTCTACAGAAAGCCTCGCAGTCACGACAAACACATACAGCAGGAATGCATTAAGCCTCCTGCTGCTGATAAGAGCTTACAGTGCAATGGCTCTAAAACTGTTTCTCATTTATGCTTCAGAGTTGCTCTTGTCTGGACAAATTTTGGAAATATAATGTTGTCTGTTAATCTGAGTGGCAGTGGCCCAATCTCTGGTGCCTCTTGACCTTTCTGCAGGGCTAAAGAGAGGTGGGAAACTAACAAGCTGCAAACTGCTCTGTTTTAGGCTCCTTTTGAGATTCCTGGAGAACACCCGTCCACTAGGTTACCTGTATTAGGCCAGACTACATGCTATTCATGCAAGGATCTTGCTTCCTCACGCTTGTCCAGCACCTGCAGGCTTTGATTTGATACTCTGGTGCTGCGTTCACTGTCTCCAATTGACCATCAGGAGAGTTACTGTAGCAGTCATAGTGCTGCGTTCACTGTCCCCAGTTCACCGTCAGGCGAGTTACTGTAGCAGCCATAGTGCTGCGTTCACTGTCCCTAATCCACCGTCTGCGCCGGCACACTTTTCTCCTTAAAGTGATGAGCTGCTCCTTTGAGTTTTTCTCAGCATTTTAATTAATTATTAATATTTCTTTTACCCTTTTAACCAATAGCGTTAATCTGTTAAAATGCTTAATGATTGTTATCGGTTAAATGGTAAATTATTACCATCCCTGATATTCAGATTATTTTATTGTCTATTAGAGTTGCATAAAATGACAATTTGTCTTTGGTACTGGTATATAAGACAACACACATCGAACACAGTCACACAATTATGCATCTCAAAGTCCTAATATGACCATGCAACAGCAATAATAAAAGTCTGATAAACATCACAAAAGTCCACTCAATAAAACTTGTGCATTACTAGATACAGTTAAGAGTACAGCTGTTAAGAGAAACTAACACCTCACTAAAGCTGAGGAAGTGAAACAAGCTACAAAGAGAATTGCAGAAGAAGAAAATGAGGGCCTTATCTATGCCACTGTACCATACTGAACCCAAACAAAACAGCTGTGAAGGACTAATGTTATTTCAGCAAAAAATATAGCTTTAGTAAACATAACAGACTGCCTGCACAGTCATAACACAGCTCACTACACCACCTGCAGCAGTTGGACATCACAAGTCAGTTTTGTGCAGCTAGAAGAGCAAAAAAAAACTTGTTTGGGGCTGAAAAGGTCATGCAGGTGTCAGCTGAGCTGCCTGCATACGTTCTACCTAAACCAACAGTAAACAACCTTTAATACAGGCGGCACAGTGGCTGCATGGTTTCCTCCACAATCAATAGTAGATCTGCAGATACACATGATTTGGATTATTCTGACAATGATTTTTTCTATTCACTGTTTGGTTTAGTGAAGGGATGTTCCTGGACAATGAACTGGAGACAGTGAACGCAGCATCGTGGCTGCTAAGGCTCCTGGACGGTGAACTGGAGACAGTGAACGCAGCACCGTGGCTGCTAAGGCTCCTGGACGGTGAACTGGAGACAGTGAACGCAGCACCGTAGCTGCTACAGTACCGCTCCTGGACGGTGAACTGGAGACAGTGAACGCAGCACCGTGGCTGCTACAGTAACTCTCTTATTTGCGTTTCTTGGTGCTTATGACTGTATGTATTTTTTTAATCATCTATATTGTAAATGAGGTCTCTACTTTTATATATTTCAGAGTTAAAATAAAGGCTGAATGAATTAATTTCTACTGCAATCAAAAAACATGAAAGTTAGATACAGTGGGAAGTCAAACTGCTCATAATGTGTACCTACAGGTGTACCCCACCTGTTGCCCAGCGTGTGGGGACAGGCTGGGGTAGTCTCCAGAGTCTCCTATCACCCTGACTAGCATAAATGTTTTAGACATTAAAACAAACCAATGATCACATCGAAGCCATCAGCATGTCAGCGTTCCATAATGCCTTGAAGTCCTTTAAAGATGTAACAGGATATCTGTGTGATCACATGCCATCCTCTTCCTCACTGTGAATGAACTCGTATTGTTCTACTGGGCTGAATCAATCAACTGGGGACGGACCACCGTGGTAGGACTTCCTGTCTGGGACTGAAGTGCAGCTGGGGTTAGATCCAGGGGTTACAATAAAAGCCTCACAGACTCCACTGACATGATGGATGGAAGCAGAGCTGGGATGTTGGTCTGACATTTTAAAAAGGAAAATAAATGTTGGGAAGGCCTGCAACCAGCAAGTATTTTAATTTTTTAAGTTTGATTTCATTATTTTAAATTGAAATTTGTTATTTCATTTTTGATTTTACTGTCACATTTTGTTATTATTTTATTTGTAATCTAATTATTTTATTTTTTATTTTATTTTCAAATTGTGAAAAATGCCCATCACTGTTTCCTGAGACCTACAGCAAAAATGCTAAAAAGTAAAACAGTCACTTTACAACATTATAAAACACAGAAAAGCAGTAGTAAATTAATCGCCAACTATTTTGATAATCGATTATTTGGTCTGAGTAATTAAAAAAAAAGTCTAAATTCTCTGATTGCAGCTTGTTAAATGTGAATATTTCCTGGTCTCTTTCCTCCACTATGACAGTAAACTGACTATTTTTCCACATTATTGACCATTTTCTGACATTTTGCAGACCAAAAAACTAATCAATTAATCAGGAAAATAATCAACAATGAAAGTAATCACTATTTGCAGCTCTACACAGAATTAATGAGGGAACACTTGTTATTTTATAAAATGTTTTATTATATAACTTAGTAGCTGCTACCTGCCCATTTGCACTACTGCACATAGTATTTGTATGTTTTACTGGTGTTTTATGTGTACTGTATGTATCTTTACTGTGCTTGAGAGAAGCCAAATTTCCACCGAGGTGGGCAATAATAATCTAGTTTTCTGTTGCTTGATTAATCAAGTATTTGTTTCAGGTATGTAAACAGCTAACAAACCTTCCTGTGGTGTTGACGTTACACTGATAAGGTCATGTGCAATATAGAATATTTTTAATTTAATGAATTTGACGTTTTATATCAGTTCATTTTGGATTAATTGTTGGACTGTATTTTGTTAGCAATTGGTCAAACATGTACAGTTTCCCAGAGCCCAATGCAGCGTCATCACATTGTTCTGTTCAAAAACCTAAAGAGAGTCACTTCACTGTGGTATAAAACAAAGAAAAGCAGTAAGTGAAGGTTCATTTTCCGTTGATTGACTAATCAAACATTTGATTCAGGTATGTAAACAGCTAACGAACCTTCCTGTCTGCAGCTTAGCTTAGAGAATACAGAAATATTTGAGTCAGCCCACATCATCAAGTGACGCTAAGACCAAAATTGCTAAATTGAGAAAATATGATGACAGTTATATCGAGCGAAAGGAGACCAAAATGCGTCATGCGCCTACAGGTGCTACCGAACAAAGATATGAAGACAACCAAGCTAAAGCATTATCTGATTACAAAGCACCCAAAATATCAGGGCAAATAAAGCAATATTAATATGATTCAGATAGAAATGTGTTTATGTTTACCACTATGAAACAGGGCTTAAGTATATCTGAAAAGTTTTAGACTACAAATAGTTAAAATGGCATCTAAAAGTACAAATGGCAGTAAGCATTAATCGCTGTTATGATTATGAGGGGGTCCTTGGAAAATGTTCTGCACGAAAAGCCCAGGTCTATGGAGTACTTCCGCACTCTGAGTTTTAGCACTGTAGTTTGTGGATGTGGAGATGTTCATGTTAACTAATATTTTTGGACAGTCTTAGACCATGTAAATAACATGTATGAACTTTGAAAATGGGCATTATTCCCCTTTAATGTTCTATTGACTGTTTCAGATGTGTAAACAGCTAAACATGTGTCTAGTACTCTATTACATTGTACAATTTCGTGCGCAGAGGTCACTGCACCAGCTGCACGTAAGACCTGGAGATACAGCCGACAACCTACAGCAGACCTAGGTATTATACGGTCCGCGGGCCGTGTTAAATGTAAGTGTTAATGTTAAGTTTAATGTTAAATGTAAGTGTTAAGTTTTGTTCATGTCGTTTCCTGTCCTGTAAAGTCTCCTGTATATAATGTAATCTTCTTAATAATCTGCTGTTTGTAGTGATTTTCAGTAAAATAAATGCTGAAAAATAAGTTGCCAGAATGTTTCCCATAGTGATTAAATAGAGGTTACGTCTGACAGTATTTGTTTTTCCCCCGGCAACAATCTGGGTTTCTCATGTGGCCCCCAGGAACAACAATAGCCCACCCTGCCCTACAGTATGCATGTCCCATGTGATCCACTTTGTTGACCAAACATACAACTAACAGTGGATCGTGAAAGCTGCAGTATCCCTGCTTTAGAGAAGCCAAACCAGGTGTGTGGATGGATGTGGGGTTACCTGTACTGCTGACTTGACACTGATAAGATGATGTGATTACAGTGGTAGTACAAAGTCAATGTGGCTCACTCATCGATCCTTACTGGCCCGGACAATTTGCTGATGTGGCTGCCTTCACTTTGCTCTGCTTGTGTGGCAACCTCCACTCATAATACCGGACTGAACACTGGACCTGTACACCGGGACTCAGGTTACAGAGGTTTAGCAATGACCGATCCGTTTACAGATTCAAGATCAGTATCCAGGGATCACCTACTCCGCTTCATCCCCAGAGAGCATGAATAATCAAACAGCAAGTTAATGGAGACACGGCCAGCAGAGTTTATACGCAACCACATTTCACCACTCAGGGACGACACATTAACGTTATCTAAGTAAGCGTATATACGTATCCATAACGATAACTACATAATAGGACTGTCATGTGTAACCAGGATAATGTTAACGGAGCAGACCTCTTTCAGGACAGGCCTTCTACGACCACCGAGCCCCCAAGTCTTCGACAATTTCATGATTTATGTCACGACACATGTCTTACCTTGGTGATTAAACAGCCTCCATAGCTTCGTAAATAGTATTCCCATGGCTGACGATGAGAGGTTTTCGATGCCAGCTTGTAAGAATCCGCTGTACCTTAGCTAGCTAGCGTTGATGCTAATCAGTGCTATCAACTTTACCTAGCTAGCTAGCCGGCTAACTACACAGACGAGGAGCTGTCAAGGCTTCCACGTACAACCGCCATACTTGTGTGAATTCTTGTTACTGAAGTCTCTCCGGCAGCGTGAACGTTTCAGTGTGACGGTTAATATGTTACCGAGAACAAAACCAAAACAGTAACCGCTGCGGTTAGCTTGCTCGTAGCAGCTGCTGCTGGGAAGTGCGCTGCGCTCGTTAGCTGTCAACCGTGTGCGCATGCGTAGTAGCACTGTCCTGTAGATTCAAATTATTGACTGTACACAGTCTACAAGGTTCAAATTATCTACTATATATATAAAATATATACATATATATTCAAATCATTGACTGTATACAGTCTACAAGGTTCAAATTATCTACTATATATATAAAATATATACATATATATTCAAATCATTGACTGTATACAGTCTACAAGGTTCAAATTATCTACTATATATATAAAATATATACATATATATTCAAATCATTGACTGTATACAGTCTACAAGGTTCAAATTATCTACTATATATATAAAATATATACATATATATTCAAATCATTGACTGTATACAGTCTACAAGGTTCAAATTATCTACTATATATATAAAATATATACATATATATTCAAATCATTGACTGTATACAGTCTACAAGGTTCAAATTATCTACTATATATATAAAATATATACATATATATTCAAATCATTGACTGTATACAGTCTACAAGGTTCAAATTATCTACTATATATATAAAATATATACATATATATTCAAATCATTGACTGTATACAGTCTACAAGGTTCAAATTATCTACTATATATATAAAATATATACATATATATTCAAATCATTGACTGTATACAGTCTACAAGGTTCAAATTATCTACTATATATATAAAATATATACATATATATTCAAATCATTGACTGTATACAGTCTACAAGGTTCAAATTATCTACTATATATATATAAAATATATACATATATTCAAATCATTGACTGTATACAGTCTACAAGGTTCAAATTATCTACTTATATATAAAATATATACATATATATTCAAATCATTGACTGTATACAGTCTACAAGGTTCAAATTATCTACTATATATATATAAAATATATACAATATATTCAAATCATTGACTGTATACAGTCTACAAGGTTCAAATTATCTACTATATATATAAAATATATACATATATTCAAATCATTGACTGTATACAGTCTACAAGGTTCAAATTATCTACTATATATATAATATATATATACATATATATTCAAATCATTGACTGTATACAGTCTACAAGGTTCAAATTATATACTATATATATATATATATATATATATGTATTCAAATCATTGACTGTGTACAGTCTACAAGGTATATATATATGTATGTGTGTATATATATATATATATATACTATATATATGTGTGTGTGTGTTATATATATATATATATATATATATATATATATATATATACACATACATGGTTCTGACAATTAAGTTTCTCTTATCTCTAGTTAGATTATTTTTGTGAATTATATCATATTATAGTGAATGACTGTGTTGAACTGAAACAATAAGTCAGTTCATCAACCTGCACAATGCCAAACATCCTGTTTCCAGCCTTTCTAACGGGAATATCTGATGGTTTCCTTCCCATCGTCTATAAAGCCTCACCTTAGGCTACGGAAAAATGGATTTCTTCATCTATATATATCTAAAGATTGATAGTATATTAGAGGTTTGAAGTGCTTACCTTGTATAACAGACACATTGAGAAATAAAGACAAACAACAGGTGTGTGCATGCTTTTGAACAGAAACCAGTGCTATCCATACAACAGCATAAGGGCAGTTTATTTCATTACAACTGTAAAATGACAGTGCACACATTAAATCTCTAATCAATGCATCATTCTCTCACAGGCAGTATTCAAATCTTTTCAACCGATGCTTCAGAGGGTTGAAACATCAACAATAAAAGCTACTGTTATATGGCAGATAAGAGCAGAAGTCTCCTTGTCCTTCTTCCTTTTCCAGAGTCACTGAAGTACAATGAGATCTCTGAAAGAAAACAACCTGTCAACAAATATCGAATCACAACATACAAGAATATGTCATTAAAGGTGATGGTATATTGATCCTGGTGGCATACAAGTCAAGTCTTATAATTGAAAAAACAAAAACAGGGAACTGCTGTACATTTCCATGAATGTGAGTGATGCAGCTCAGTCCTGATCAAGTGCTTTCAGATAGTTTCTCACTCATTAAAATATGAATGCAGGGGCCTGATAATTTGCTACTCAATGAAATTGTTTCATAAAAGCTTTAATATTTAAGTAAGATGGAGTAATTATATATATATATATATATATATATATATATATATATATATATATATATATATATATATATATATATATATCTCAGATGTTGGAAAAGAAGAAATGCTGAAAGTGAAACCTGAAATAAATTCAGTTATTTGGACTGTATTTACATATGGAAGCCTCAGTATAAATCACTCACTAAAACCCACTTCTATCTAATCTCAACGCTGACCTGCCAAACATGTGACCGACAACAGCAGCTGATCAATATCAGGGGCGGAAGTCCCAAAAAAAGGTAACTGATGACAAATGGAGGTGATGAAAATGCATGTGAATTGAAAAATAAGAGCGATGATTTATCAAGTGATTTGATTCATTTAAAGCTGATTTGACTATGACGAAAACAAAGCCACGTTTCGTCACTTTCACCATCTCCCTTTCACGACACAAGATTGCCATTCATCATTTCTGGGGAGTGGCCTCAATGGTGAAAGTAACAAATAACTGAAGAAAAATTATAACGAAAGTGATGAAAATGCTTATGAATTAATAATGGAAGTGATGAAAATGCAAATGTGAAAATGTGAATTTAAAACAGAGTGATAAATTGTCAACTGATTTAATAAATTTGATAGATATTTTATTTGAAGCAGCTCTATAAAGCTGCTGCAGGGCCTTTTGGTGGCAAGAAAAACAACTCAATCACAAGACGGTGGCTAAATCCAGTACCGATGGTGGAAGTGACAAAAACTAATTGAAGAAAAAGAAAGTGGTGAAAATGCTTCTGAATTCATAACTAAAGCGATGAAAATGCTTCTGAATTAATAACAGAAGTGATGATACATACAGTATATATACTGTACATGTATGTAAAAACGAGAAAAGGGTTATGTACAAATATTTGTAAAGTTTTCTAAGCACTGTGATTCTGCCTTTTCCACATAAGAATGATTTTTGTAACTTGGTGCAGTGGTTAGCACTGTGGCCTCACAGCTAGAGGGTCACAGGTTCAAATCCAGATTGAGGTCCTTCTGTGTGGAGTTTCCATGTTCTTCCCGTTAGTGTGGGTTTTCTCCGGGTTCTCCGGTTGCCTCCCACAGTCCGACATGCAGGTTAATCGGTGACTCTAAATGTAGGTGTGACTATGACAGTGAATGGCTGTCTGTCTCTATGTCTCAGTCCAGTGATGGTCTGCCGACCTGTCCAGGTTGAACCCGCCTTCACCCAACGTCAGCTGGATGACTTTTTGTTACATCTACCTTACCAAAAAAAAAATGAAAATGCCCACTCAGCGAACTATGGGTGTAGTTTTTGAAAGACATTTTGGACAGACATAACAAAAACTGCATGCTGTTAATGATATATGTCAGCTTTATTATTCAGTTCACTTCCCTTCAGCTGTTTGTTGTGACTTCCACCCTCAAGGCCACTTTCCGTCAATGACAAATGGCAATCTAGTGTAGTGAATGATGAATTTGAGATGGTGAAAATGATGAAAACTGTCTCTGTTTTCATCATATCACCACTGTTAGTCAAACTGGCTGTAAATCAATCAAATCACTTGATAATTTATCACTCCACTTTTCATTTCACATACATTTTTACGGCTCCATTTTTCAATTCACGAGCATTTTCATCACCTCCATTATTATCGGTTCATTTCTGTTACTTCCACCCCTCATAGATAAACACATGGTGTATGAGAAACATGCTGGTGAGACCATCTAGTCACTCCTAGTCCTGGAAGAGTTCCTACATATATTTATATATTAATAGCTTTTTTTAAAATCATAAAATCTCTTCACAATTCAACATAACGCTCAGAATCAAATCCCCATCAGATGGGTGATAAAGGCTACATCTGTCAGCACACTTCTCGGTCTAAATGACCTCTCGTTCCTGAGGTTTGGAGCTGTGAAATGTATCTGCATGATTTGAATATCTCTGTCTCGTTAATGGCGTTATGAAATAACAAAGAGAGGGGCTACTGTATGAGCCCTGCAGAGAAACACCACGATGTCACTTCAAAAACAAAACGTGTAAAACTCTGGATTTGGGAGCAGGCTTCCACAGGATTTATTACACTCACATCGCGGACAAACAAACTTTGAGGAGCATTAAAGATGCATTACACTCTTCTTCTACCTGCTCCTGGACGCGTGCAAACAGGTCGTGTGCTGATCATCGCCGCTGGTGCTGCGTGGCACTGGCTTGAGGCAGGTAGCGACCTGTGATCACAGGCCTACCTGCATGCTACAGTAACAGCTGAGATGGCGGGCGTCGCACACTTTCACCTGCTAGTGTACTTCACTCACAATATTCACATCAGGTCCAGCTTCTTCCTTCCCTTTAAAACACAACCTTTCTGCTCTTGTGCTGCTTTCATATTCAGTCTCGTTCACATCAGCGCAAGAGCAGTTCATTTTTTATTTGGCAGGAGCCGAGGCCAAAGGGAAAATGAGGTACTACACATCGACACGGGGTTGTTACGGTCCAAATGAGTGCAGTAGTTTCATCGGTTAGAGACAGACGAGCAGGTCTCGGCTCAGTGCCGGTGCCTGGAGTCCTGGCTGTAGCCTCCCGGGGATCCTCGGTTACGATGGGGCTTGTAAGAATCCTGGTAGGGGTCCTGGTAGTCCTCCTCCACCAGAGGCGAGTGGTCTCGGCTATGCTGCGAGCCCGAGGACAGGCGGTTGCGGTTTTTCCGCGCCCGTTCGTTGTGGTAGTTCTCGTCGGCGGGCATCAGGCTGCGACGCTCGACGGGTGAAAGGTCTGTCGTTGTGTGGTTGCTGTTGCGGTTCCTTTGGGCCTGTTTGAGAGAGAAAATACGGATCCTGAACACTGCTTTATATTCAACACAGCACTTCGGAAGCATTATAAACAGCAATGACTCAGCTGATATATGTTAAACATGAAGTAAAAATGAGGTCTAATGTTTGAACATCTGTTGAACACCAGCCAGACTTATTTAACCCATCAGCAGCTACTACCCCATAATTTATCATTATTCTGATGTAAAACACTGAATAATCTGTACAATCAATGGTACAATAATTCAACTGTGCAATACACTGTCATTGCTATAACATTTATACAGCACATTTCAAGAGATATTCTTATTTAATTCTTATATATACTGTCCTTGCATTTTCTTACATTTCTTTCTGCTTTTATATAAGAGCAACAGTAATAAAGTATTTCTGATTCTGTTGTAAGTACTCAATGGTACTTTAAACAGAACTGTTCCCAGTATTCACAGGTGGTTGTAAAATTGTAAAAGCTCAGTAAAATGCTTGTAGTTTCCTTTCTGATAGTCCCAGTCAGTCTGGATCAAGTCCTAGTCAAGTCAGCACTCTGACACACTGACAGCTGTTGTTGCCTGTTGGGCTGCAGTTTGCCATGTTGTGATTGGAGCAGATTATTGATGCTAAAGTCAGAACCTGGGAGGGTTTCTGGTCAATATCTGCCATTGATTAGTGTTGTCATTGATTTACAATAATAAATATATAGATACACTTACATTAAGCAGCATATTTGTCCACTAACATGTTGAGAAGAGGATTAAATACTTGACACATAAATTCAATGGTTTTACTACAAAAACAAGCCATACGTATTATCAATTAAGGCTGCTTACTGAGATCACACTAATCTACCGTTTATTAGTTTCCATGTTATAAAATGGTTTAATGATTTGGTTTATTGTAAAATAATGCAAAAAATGTTCAGAGTCAAATCAAAGTCCCTCCCAGATGGAGAACAAAGGTTTTTATCACTGCGTAGAGTAAATATGATCTGAGAGGTATTTGTAAGTTTACTGTACAAAAAGCTAAAAAAGGACGGAAGGAAAAGGAAGAAATTACAAGGAGATGTATTTCTGTCGTTGGGGGCAAATTATGGACTAATGACAATATAAGATTAAGAACGTGTGATTCACTTTTGGTTTTCAAAAAGAATGGTTTGGAAAACTGCTTTTGAGGGTTAGAAGTGTGAATGCTTTTTCATTTTTTATTTGTTTATTATTTCTTGAGGGAAGCTTAATTTGATAAGAATATAGGTTAAATAGGCAAATATAAGCATTTTGCTTCTGCCTGTTCAGTCACAACTGAATACAAAGACTGCTGACTTTACTAATACTGATTGTACTGTTCATACCTACTGTATTATGTGTGACGACTGAATAAAAATACTACTACTACTACTACTACTGCTAATCTCCCTTTAAGGTACATTTTGAACAGTTACAAGATGTGCAATTAATCACAATTAAGTATGAACAATCACGCGATTAATTGCAATTAATTATCTGAATCCGAGTGTTTGATACTCCAAAGATTTAGCTAGAAAATCGGACTGAGGAAATGTATTAATGTATATTAATGTATAATTCATTCATCAGAAGAACGGCATTCACTCAATGTAGTTGTATATTTTCCTCTGTAAAGATGGTTTATTAATGTGAAGTTGTGTGACGCGTTGTGTGTGAAGTTAAGCGTCGAAAGCGTCACTGATGAATAATGAGGGAGTTAACTGAACTACCAAAGGAAGAGAAGACCAGACAACGTCTGTTTGACAGGCTCACCTGAATGGCAGCAGGGTACGGGGAGAGAGCGGTGGAGCCCAGGTTGCGTCCCAGCAGGGGGTTGAGTGGCGTGCTCAGTGAAGTGTGTGTAGCGCGCCAGTATGCCTCCAGGTACTCCGCCAGGTGTTCACAGGCGTCCTCCAGCTGGTTCTCATCCAGAATGATATCAAACATCTCCTGGGGTGAAAGGAGGAGAGGAATGTGACGCTTCACCACCGCTAACACTGAGTAGTTGCTGCTTTTGTTTGAGCTGCGTTGTTTTACATGTAAAAGGATGTTTGAGGTTCACTCACAGACGGGCACTGTGCGAGTTTCTCTGCTGCAACAAGCTGCACGTTCAAGTGTTTGCTTTGAGATTTCCCTCTTGACTTGATCAGCCGCTGGAGGACCTGTAGCGAGTACATACACAGTAGAAAAGCACAAGGACATATGTGTAATTATCCAATTAATACCAACTACAAGGGTACATCAGTATATCAGTTCACACCTGGCATTAGAATATGTCTCTACATGCGTCTGCAGAGATCAGATCTCACTTCTCTGCTCTATATACAAATAAACATCATTTCTCTCAAATCAATAAATAACAAAATACAGACTGGGGTTCCAAATTGCATATGTTTTCTTTTTACCTTTAGTACGTAGTGCAGCTGCCCTTCCAGCGTATGTGCTTCTGCATGCAGTATGCAAACATTTGGGACATAGTACTCTTTCATTACAGTGTGCCTTGAACTTGAACTGGCTCATATTCGTCACACTACGTGGCACAAAATTTGAAGTAAAAAGAACAAGTACGTGATTTGGAAAGTACTACTGACACTCTGTCATTGCTGCTTATGTCAATTTGTTGTCAGTAAAACTGTTAATAGCTGTTATCTCTCTGTGCTCTCTCTCTCTTTCTTGGTTATTTTACAGATGCTTCATTAGTGATGTTTGGTCGCTGTGCAGAGGATTGTGGGTCAGAACATCCAGAAAAGCATGTGGACTTGCATACTGCAAAATGTGACCAGATGCAGCGGGACAAAAATAAAAATAAAAAATAGTAATAAAATAAAATCATTTAAAACAGCAAATAAATAAAAAATAAAATAATAAAAGAGAGAAAAAATTCTGTGAAATCAAATAATGGATTTAGCTTTTTAAAAAAAAAAAAAGGAAATAAAGAGCGTTGTAGGAAGGGAGTAGTGAAGATCCCTCTTTCCTCTCTCCCTGCCCTGTAAGCTCTGCTCAGGAAACACAGTCAGTATCAGAGGAAGGAAGGTCAGGAAGGTCACAGGAAGGTCACAGTAAGTCACATTTACTAATAAAGCACATGTAAAAACAACAGCAGACCAGCAGCTTTAAAACTACATCTGGTATCCTGCTAGGAGAGGGCAGCACATGTGGAAATCAACACAGCTTTATGGGTGGATATCTAGTATCCAAGCCTTCTTACCTTAGGTGAGGACACTTTAACATGGACGATAATGGGTGCTAATGAGGTCTTGATGAGCTGCGCTGGATGGTTAATGGTGTCTGCATCCAACACTACCAGCTGTAGAGACCTGGCCAGCTCAAAGATCCTCTCTATTTCACTCTGGACCTCGGCTACAACGAGACAATAACATGTAGCACGACGACGATGAGCGAGAGGAATATAACACATCCACAGCGTCAACACCCACGAGACATGCACATCATTGAGTGGAGCAGTTCCTGTAGCTTTACCCAGGCTGGAGCGGGTGTTGGATCTCTCAATGATGGCCCTCTTACTGGGGTTGTTTAGTACTGACCTCTTGGCCAACGATATGTCAGCTGTTACCCGTGTGATGGATATCCTGAAACAACACAAAACAGGCGTCACACGGAGCAAACTGGCAGGAGGACGACGATGAAGCACTGACTGTCACTTTGACTGCTCACCTCCCGTCAAACCTGTGCTTCAGGAAGTCAAACAGCGCCTTCTGCATCATATCTGTCACCTGCAGCGATGAAGCAGGGAGAGGGTGGAGAACACCGAAGGGAAGAGGAAGAAGAAGAAGAACATAAAGTGTCAGGCATGTTAAAAGCACACAAACATCTACTGAAGCTGCTGGAAAGCAGCAAACAAGTGGACTCTTATTATTCATTCTGCTGGCGTCCATTCAGGCTGCTGCTGAGTCTGTGAATTACACACTTGACCGAGTGATTCGTCTACACTTTCTTTCTTTCTGGCTCTCTGCAGAGCGAACGTGGGCCACATTAAATAAAGTGATTAAGAGCTACAATGAGAAGTGTCACAGAGACCAATGCACGGGTGATGGATTGAGGCGATTCGGCTTTTCCTGACGAGTATGAGGCCTTGGACTGAACCAGAAAGTCAAGATGAAGTAGTTCCCTGTTCAGAGAAAGGTAGACAGTCTTCCTCGTGGTCTGAGGCGTTTGATTCAATGAAAACATGGAAACACGAGTGTTTGTGTCAGGCTGCCAGCTGTCACTCTGATTTGTTCACATTGACAGTGACTGGCGGAGGGTTGACAGGGTTGTCAAGTCCTCTGAGCTCAAACACAGAGCAGTTGTCAGATGGAAATTAGTGCTCTTAACATCTGCAGTGGATTGATTTGGATTGGAGTGATTCATATCCTAATGTATTTTTATGTATTTTTGGCACATATATTTATTAGGGGCCGGGCAGCTATGCTGGCCATGACTAGTGTTTTGTCAGTATTATTATTATCTTCTAAATCTGCCTTCCTGTGCATGAAAACAAACCAAACTACACATAGGTCCAGTCCTCTGCTTAACGTCCGTGGCTTTGTGGGCCAATAGTCCTGATGGTGGCGCTAAAACAACAACGCCTAAAGTTTAAAACTGTAAAATTCATAACAAATCAGCCGTACGCGCTGCAACATTGCAACTTCCACCAAAAGGTTCAGATGCTTCGACCTCACAGCTACTGTAAATTCTCACTAAATACAGCTCCAGTGTTCATGAACATAAATGAAAAGTTTTTGAGGTCATGGTAGATGTAAGGTGGTAAATTTCAGAAATTTTGCTCCAAAATTATGGCATTGGCATTTTATTTTTATCTTCCTCTGTCCATGATACATTTACATAAAGCAGCATATCTGCTGTATTTGCATTACACTCTTGACAAATCTCACTTTCAGGTACTTTTTGAAAGATAAAAAAAAATGTGATTAATTTGCAGTTAATCAATCACGATTAATCATGGACAATCATGCGACAAATCTTGATTAAATATTTTAATTGACTGACAGCCTTATTAGAAACCCAAAATACAACCTGACAGTCAGCATGATAAGTACTATTTCAAATGCAGAGATTTGACTTGTAATTGTATAGTACTAACAGTATATGTGGTGTTGCTCCTTCTGCTGAAGCAAAGGATATAAATACTTCCTCCATCACTGCAGCTGCACCACCTTTCTCACAAGCTTGACACTATTTAGTCTTATTATGAACTCTTCGTCACTCTGAACCACTGGCAGAAAGAACAGCACTGCTGACACATCCTCTACTTCAGAGCTTCATTATTAGTAGAACGTGATTAAAAGCTAAAATCTACATTTCTATCGATAACATTAAATACAATTCAGTTTCTCGTCTCCGTCCTAAACCTCAGCGCTGTGCACATTCTTCTCTGTTTCTAATTTCAAACCATGCTCCACTTTTTCAGACTGATGCGGTTTACCCAGAAGGTTGTTACCACGGCAACGCCAGGATGGGAGGCAAAGACTGGTGATTCCATGACAACTGACTCCGGCTCCCACCACCTCCTTTGTCTGCCTTGTGGTTCCAAATGGTAACTGATAATCTGATGTATCTATTTTTTTTTATATTTATCCTTTATTCAGCCAGAAAGCTCCCATTGAGATACAACATCTCCTCTGCCAGGGAGTCCTGGTCAACACTCAACACATCAAGATGGTCAGCAAAGTAGAAAAACAGGGACAGATAACATCACAAAGGAAAAACAACAGACAGAAAACATACAGGAAGAGGAAGGACTTTCTGCCAGTTTCTGTCTGGGGGTGTTGTTGGGTTTAAAAAACAGGGATGCCAGCAGCTCAGCAACACCCTCAGACAGAAACTGGTCCACACTAAGGACCGCACACCCAAACACAAGAAAAGTAACCTGGTGTATGCAGCCAGACGCAGTGAGGAGTCCACAGATCTAAACATCGGTGAAACCAAACAACCACTAACCAGACGGATGGCTCAGCACAGATGAGTCAGCTCCTCAGGTTTAGACCATCTACACCTGAAGGACTTGTTGGTCTGGTCTATAGCTTGGAGCCATAAAGACCATGCTGGTCTGGTCTATGGCTTGGAGCCATAAAGACCATGCTGGTCTGGTCTATAGCTTGGAGCCATAAAGACCATGCTGGTCTGGTCTATAGCTTGGAGCCATAAAGACCATGCTGGTCTGGTCTTTAGCTTGGAGCCATAAAGACCATGCTGGTCTGGTCTATAGCTTGGAGCCATAAAGACCATGCTGGTCTGGTCTATAGCTTGGAGCCATAAAGACCATGCTGGTCTGGTCTATAGCTTGGAGCCATAAAGACCATGCTGGTCTGGTCTATAGCTTGGAGCCATAAAGACCATGCTGGTCTGGTCTATAGCTTGGAGCCATAAAGACCATGCTGGTCTGGTCTATAGCTTGGAGCCATAAAGACCATGCTGGTCTGGTCTATAGCTTGGAGCCATAAAGACCATGCTGGTCTGGTCTTTAGCTTGGAGCCATAAAGACCATGCTGGTCTGGTCTATAGCTTGGAGCCATAAAGACCATGCTGGTCTGGTCTATAGCTTGGAGCCATAAAGACCATGCTGGTCTGGTCTATAGCTTGGAGCCATAAAGACCATGCTGGTCTGGTCTATAGCTTGGAGCCATAAAGACCATGCTGGTCTGGTCTATAGCTTGGAGCCATAAAGATCATGCTGGTCTGGTCTATAGCTTGGAGCCATAAAGACCATGCTGGTCTGGTCTATAGCTTGGAGCCATAAAGACCATGCTGGTCTGGTCTTTAGCTTGGAGCCATAAAGACCATGCTGGTCTGGTCTATAGCTTGGAGCCATAAAGACCATGCTGGTCTGGTCTTTAGCTTGGAGCCATAAAGACCATGCTGGTCTGGTCTATAGCTTGGAGCCATAAAGACCATGCTGGTCTGGTCTATAGCTTGGAGCCATAAAGACCATGCTGGTCTGGTCTATAGCTTGGAGCCATAAAGACCATGCTGGTCTGGTCTATAGCTTGGAGCTTGTAAATACACAGTAACTCTTCAGCATAGCGTTACTACTGTTATCGGTTTGTTTAAAGTAGAAGTCTGGAGACATGTTTACACCGTCTATGAGGGACACGGGATTGGTGGTGGTCATGACAACCTCCTTTGGATGACGTATTGCCTGTCTGATGTATAACTGATGCATTCTCACTCAGAGAAAATGCTGTCAAAGAAGGAAATGCCTTTATGAAGTATATACACTCTGTAGGTGCACAACCTTTAAAATTGTGTATTTATATCATTAATTTGGCTAAGTGATGTGAGGATGGAGAGATTCGGTGGTGATAAAGAGGCTGAGTCAGACGGCTGGAGGAGCCTTTACCTCGTAACCTTTCAGGGACGGTCCCACCAGGACGACCGGCCTCATGGAGGGAACCACGTCATATGGAGGGATGTGCTCAGCCTGCAGGGGAGGCACACACACAGACACACACACTGCTGTCAGGATTTAATACTAAAACCAAGCGTTGCTCCATGATAAATCAATACAAATGGAATGATGCTTTAAAGCAAATAAATAAATAAATGAATAAGTAAATGGTCACACTCACCACTTTCTGTTTCTGCTTTCCTGAAAACAAAGCAAAGATCAGGTGAGTGGGAGCATACTATTACTACTATTAGATCAGACATTATAAAGCATCTCAGGATCACAGGATGTGAATGAATACTGTGTGAATGTGACCACAGCGTTTCCTCTCAGGTCTGCAGAGACTCGTATCTGTGGGACCAACCTGCAGCGTTGGGGTTTGGCTTGAACGTTCCCGACACCATTTCTCCCAGACTGGAGGAGGAGTTCCCGCTGGACTTACTGCTACGATGACAGCAAACACAAAGAGAAACGTGTTGATGTGGAACGCAGCAAGATGCCGTCAGTAAAACACCAGAGTCCTGGGAAACAGGTGACTACGGACTGTCACTCCGTCTTACAACACACATTAAGACAGAAAATGATGTTCAGCCGCGTATAACAAACTCTCAACAAACAAACTATCATAGTATCTTTATTGGACTTCCATCTAGTAGAAAGATGGTCCTGGCAAAACTTTCATTCACGTTTTACGTTAAAATATTTTTTAAGGAACTTTGATTGTCTTCCTGGTAGGACACATATCCTGGCAGATTTTATTTATCTTAATTATGGGGTGGGAATAGGGACGGGTTTTAATATCATTATTATTTATTTACTTATTATTATTATTATTATTATTTATAGTTATTTTATGTAGTTATTTTATTTTCATTGTTACTTATTTATTTTTCTATATGACTATTGTTTTTATTGTCTTTGTCTTCCTGGTAGGACAAATATCCTGGTAAAACCTTTTTCAAGACACTTTAGAGCAGACTTAGAAACTGGATCACCAGGTTGATTTTTTCTGTCTTGCCTCTCAGGGCTTCTGTTCATTCACACAACATGATGCTCAACATCTCTAAAGCGCTCATCTCTAAAACACATTCGTCCATCTGGTGGAAAATTCGGTGCTGGCCCGGATCCAGACACACCTCTGAGAGGTCGGACCACACGGCACCGTTTGGCTTTCGTCCACCTGACCTCCTCCCTATCTGCCAGGCTTTGACTCATCCCTACAGCAGCTCTCTCCTCAACACATCTACTCTCTTTACCCCTGTTTGAGCCATGTCTCCTCACTATCGCTCGTCGTCCTCCTCCTCCACTCACCCGTGGAAGCGTCCTCTCTTCTGTTCCTGCAGGAGTCGGATGTTTTCCAGCTTCAGAGGACTCGGGATGAAGCCGATGTCACAGCCTTCCTTCACCAGACGGCCGATCCACCAGTCATTGTTGTACTTCTGGAGAGTGGAGATAAAAACAACACCGCTGGCTTTCACATTACTCTGGGAGATAAGCAGTTATTAATAATACAGAATATGGAAAAGTCTGAGATTATTCTTTAAAATCCCTCATTAAATATGTGTATTTGATTAGAATCAGATAAATAATCACATCCAGTAAACTCATGATATCAGTCAATGCCTTCTTAAGACACCAAACTTGTATTTGTAGTTGGAATATCTGAAACCTTAATCCATCTATAAATGGATGGTGATGATGATGGTGATGATGATGGTGATGATGATAGTGATGATGATGGTGATGATGATGGTGATGATGATGGTGATGATGAGCGTCTCGTCGTTCCTACTGATTGCAGTCAGTTTTTCCAAGAACAGACGTCTTCTTTTCTGCAGTCTTGTTGTGTTGAGGTAGACTAGTCTATTTTTTAAAAACTGACTGACAGCTGTGATTGACAGTTGCTCCGAGCCAGTCATTGCTCCTCGGTCTGTGCGACCCCATCCATGTAGTTACCATAGACTGTATTATAAACCAAAGACTGGATATTATTATCATTACCATATGTATTATAAACCAAAAAGTAATTTCATAGGATTGAAAGCTCCAGAGCAGCTACTAAAAAGACCTTGGTGGTGAGGTTGTTTTAATTCTGTGTTTTTTTAGTTTGGTTGTGGCCAGTTTCTCTCATTGTCATTGTGATGTATAAACCACAGTGGTGTGGACTAAATTCAACCCTCCGTGTGGTGCTACAGGTTTAGCATCAGTGCCTGAATCGTACCTCTTTAATGTGGAGGAAGTCCTTGGCATCAAAAGAGACGGCGGTGCCGGCCACAGGAACGTCCTCATCCAGAGCTCCACAGTAGCTCACGTTGGTCCTCACAGCAAACGCCACGGCTTTAGTCTGGAAGCACAGCAGTAAGGTGATAACATGGATACGTTTCATCTCGCAGTATATGAAATGAAATATCATGATGGTGTCATAGCATTTTTGTGGCAATTCAACTGTTTACAACATTAACAGGAACAGCAGCTATTATGGTGCATTCACACCAAGAGCAATGTGAGCTTCTCGCGTGGTGTGATTACATTTAAAGTGAAAAGCGAATCATGCAAATGATGCAACACGAACACGTGAAATTCACATCATTTGTGGGAGTTGAAATACTTGAAATCGAGCGAGAAATTCCTGTGTCGTGAAAAACCAACGTTGAGACTGTCCTCTTGTCGTCACTGAATCTCTCTCGATTTCTTTTGAAATGTAAGTAATGTTCATGAATTTTTAAGACCTACCAAAATTTGATTTAACACATTTTTTGAGATTTTAAGACATTTTGAGGCCTTAAATTCAGGGGACTGGATTTTAGGTTTTTTTAGACCCTGCGGGAACCCGGTTTTTGTACCTTTGTTGTCTATTTAAGTAAAATTTGTTTGTTTAATAAATTACTTTAAAGCAGTGTGTCTCCCTCTTTATCATGGTCGTATGACAGCGGTCATCAGTCTTTTCTTTGTGCGCTGAGATTACGAGTTTCATGCGATATGCATTGTGGTGTAAACAGTGAAACTGACCTTTGCCCTCTCCAGCTGGACAGTGGCCTGCTGCTCCCTCTCCTGCCGGCCACCCTCCTTCTCCTCCTCCAGGGACACATCCGAGTCAGACGGTCGGCTTGTGTAGGAATCAGCTGAGCCCTGGAGAACAAACGGACGCAGAACGATGGAAATAACATGTTACCAAGAGGGACGAAACGTGGTCAAACAACCGCGGGGCGACAACTTTCTGTATGTGATGCAGATAAAGTTGGACATCTGAGGAGCCAATAATAAGCCACTGTAACATGTAAGTTGACATGTCCAATTCAAAGCTAAACACATTTAAATGCAAAACAGTGCAAATAGATGCAGGACATAATAAGAGCTTGTTTCTTGAAAGCACAGAGACGGAGGTGATGAATGAGTGGGAGGTTTGTGTGTGTCACTGGTTGTATTCCTCTCCATAACACAGGATCAAACGCTGACAGATGAAAGATGATGAACCGACTGGGAGGGAAGCATCACAACACAAAGATGGTGGTTTCATTTGTGGAGGTGAAATTAGAGACACAATACTCAGGAAGCCCTGCCTCGTTTGATTTGTCACTATGGTGATGTAACATAGAGGGGTACCCCCATATTGTCTGAAAACCCCACTAAACCTTGAGTGAAGGGAATACACTGACCTCTATGGGCTGAAAGTCTGTTGCACTTCTAACAACACCCATCGTCTCTGGAAAAGAGCTTCAAACTGTAAGTTTTAGTTTGTGTTCTCATGCCACAGCGCTGAGCAGCATTTCAAATTAATGTCCAGGTTCTCAGCTTTCAGATGATGTTCACCACTTCTATGTGACATCCACTGCTGACCTGCTATCTCCCCTGTATAGACCCCTGGATCCCCCTAAAGAAGACTAAAACAGGTCTAATGTGGGTCTCAGATGGTTAAACTTACTGGTTGTAGCATGTGTACTACATGTATGCTACCCTCTGGGACTCAGCGGATATCGTGACCCTCCCCACCAGTGTGCCTCAGGCTGGAGCTCAGTCTCAGAGCATCACTATCAGTGGAGTCACCTACTTCCTCCCCCCTCGCCCTTTTTAGCTACAGTCGGTGGCTGCTGGGTTAGAGGAGCAGCGAAACAACGCCCCACCACTTATTCAAGTGGAGAGAGAGAGAACGAAAGCGAGACGCAAGATAATGACCGACTAGCTGAGGAAAATGTACAAACACAAGCAGAAGCAACAGAGGATGCACAGAGAGATTCCCCTCAACAGAGAGTTATTACAGCAGCATCTAGCTGCAGCATCACACGCCTGCAGTGGGTTTTAGTCAACAATGGGTGATGGGACAACAAAGACATCAGCAGTGACGATCACACCACATCCACATCACCCAGCCAGTAGATCACAATCCAAGGCCACCACACTTCAAATGATCCTTGGTGCCAACCTTTATATTCTACATCAGATCCTGCATCATACAGCTCTATGATATACAGTATATACTGTATATCATTCATTTAACCTTCTTAATTTTATTTCTTTCTTTACGCATGACACAAAAATGCACAGAACCAAGAAAACACTAGGGCTGTCAATCGATCAATTTAATCACAGTTAATCGCATGACTGTCCATAGTTAATCCTGATTAATCTGTAAATCCTTACCTTAAAGGGAGATTAGTCAAGTATCTAATCCTCTTATCAACATGGGAGTGGACAAATATGCTGCTTTATGTAATGTATGTATATATTTATTATTGTAAATCAATAACAACACTAATCAATGGCAGATATTGTCCAGAAACCCTCCCAGGTTCTGACTTTAGCATCAACAATCTGCTCCAATCAGAACATGACAAACTGCAGCCAAACAGACAACAACAGCTGTCAGTGTGTCAGAGTGCTGACTTGACTAGGACTTGATCCAGACTGACTGGGACTATCAGAAAGTGGGCATGTCTGTAAAGGGGAGACTGGTGGGGACCCAGAGAACCCATTTACATCCACACATCTGGAGGTCAGAGGTCAAGGGACCCCTCTGAAGATAGAAAATGGAAATTTAGCCCAGCTTTGCAGCATTATTAATCCTCCCTCATGACAACATGGTTGTAACGATGGATTTCTTAGGGAGGGAACTGCCAGAGCCTCTGAAGTCAGTTGTTGACAGCAATCCTGTGGGTCTCAGGGGGTTAAAATCTTATTTACAATATTAGATACTGACATGAGAACACAAAGTAAAACTTGCAGTTTGAAGCTCTTTTCCAGAGACGATGGATGTTGTTAGAAGTGCAACAGACTTTCAGCCCATAGAGGTCAGTGTATTCCCTTCACTCAGGGTTTAGTGTTGTTTTCAGACAATAAAATTACATCACCAGAAGTGAGTTTGGAGCGTTATTTCACCTCCTTCACTACCAGCTAGTCTCACCTGGTTGGTACCGATGGATCCATCAGGTTCTCTAGTTTCAGATGAGACCAGGATGTAGTAGTAGTAGTAGTAGTAGTAGTAGTAGTAGTCTGACCTGGTTGGTACCGATGGATCCATCAGGTTCTCTAGTTTCAGATGAGACCAGGATGTAGTAGTAGTAGTAGTAGTAGTAGTAGTAGTAGTCTGACCTGGTTGGTACCGATGGATCCATCAGGTTCTCTAGTTTCAGATGAGACCAGGATCTTCACTCTAGCTTTAAAACTGAGCTACTACAACCCAAAAATTTCTAGAAATTAGTGGCGTAAAACAAATTTGTGTTGTGTGTTATTATCGCGTCAACTTTGACAGCCTTAATTCAAAGTAGTGTAAGTAAGTATAAAACAACTGTGATTGTCTAAAATGAGCCAAAAAAACCCCACAAAGATTTTGGTAGAATTTGGTAGAAAGACTATTATAGCTCCAAGAGAACAAATCATGCTTTCAGTCGTGACTGTTGTGCATTTATATTGCAGACAATGATTTTATTTTGTCAGTCAAGAACTCTTTAGTATCACCTCTAGTTAGGTACCCAGATAACCCATTTTCATTCACAGATCTGGAGGTCAGAGATCAAGGAACCCTTTTGAACATGGACATGACAGTTTTTCCTCAAAATTTAGTGCAACTTTGGAAGTTATTTTAACTCCATTCATTACCTTTGGTTGAGCCCTCTACGCCCTGAAAAATCGCAAGTTGCGTGAATGCGTTGAAAAAATTAGTGGCACTAAAACAAATTTGTGTTCTCTGACAGCCCCTAAATAAAACACTAAATCTATCTAACTGAAGAAAACATCAAGAATAACACACAAATGTAAATGTCTGCCAGCACCAACAGTCATCTCCACAATACCGTACCACTGCGTATTGATTTTGGGGTATGCAGCGATGATGCATGTGTAAACCAGGCCATCTGGGCTGCGAGGACTTCACCTTTGGCTGACCGGCAGCTCCCATGAGGGAGATCTGGCTTCAGGCCCAAGCTCTTACAACTGCACCATGTGCTAAAGTCTCCTGTGTGGTGTATGGAGTGGGGCGGCTACAACCTTTGAGACATCTTTGTTTTTCTTTAATTCGTCAAGATAATGTTAAAGAAAAGGCAGCGTTGGTGCTCACAAACAGCTGTCTTTATTTAGTGTTTACAGTAGTGTCGGTTGCTAAGTGATGACCACAGTAAGACGTGTTATGACTGTCCTAAAGTGCTGAAAGCAGCAGCGCCGAGACAAAAGTTCACACTGTTGACCTTTGACCCCAACTACTACTCAGTATGCTGCTTATGCTGCAATCAAAGATGATGTGTGTTTGATCCTCAGACCCTGACCGGTCTGCCCAACAGACTGTGATCCACTGTATGTTCTGACTCCTTTCTATCAGAACCAGCATTAACTGTTTCAGCAGATGAGCTACAGCAGCTCTTGTATTGGAGTGACAACATAGGCCAGCCTTCGCTCCCCATGTGCATCAGTGAGCCTGGGCCACCCACGACCCTGTCTCCGGTTCACCGGTTCTCCCTCC
Organism: Pterois miles; assembly: GCA_947000775.1. Classification (NCBI taxonomy): domain Eukaryota; kingdom Metazoa; phylum Chordata; class Actinopteri; order Perciformes; family Scorpaenidae; genus Pterois; species Pterois miles. Next base: position 29,551,396 of record CAMQGK010000637.1, read on the forward strand.
TTGGACCACGTCTGGTAGGTCCTGACCACTGCAGACCGGGGACATCCCACAAGAGCTGTCGCTCTGGAGATGCTCTGACCCAGTCGTCTAGCCATCACAGTTTGGTCCTTGTCAAAGTCGATCACGCTGCCCATTTTTTCTGCTTCCAACACGCCAACTTCAAGAACAAAATGTTCAATTGCTGCCTAATAAACTTGGAAAAAAGTTAGTAAATTTGTGTTTGGTGGATTAGTTCTCTGTTGTTCCAGTGCTGATTGTCATTGTATCTGACATGGCCTGTTTATTTCCCTTCACAGCGACGTCCAACTTGTCAGGATCATGTGTTTGTGGGATGAGCAGCACAGCTGATTATGTGGGTAGCAACCAAGTGAGATTTGCCAAAATTCTCCACCAGTGCTAGAGATGAGGAGGTTTGTTCTTTTTAAAAAGCTGACTGTTCAGAATGAACCGGATCACTTAGTGATCCTGTGGTCTGGTCTTGTGATGCCTGACTGGCAGCACCTGGAGCTCAGAACCCGAGTCGGCACCAACAGGAGAATACACTGTTTGGTTTTGTTTGGTTTCTTACAAACTCAGGGGTGAATTCACAAAAAATGGATTGCGGCCGCTGAATTATGCATCACTTGAAAGCACTATTTGCTCCGTCTCGAGGACTGGTTCACAAAAGATATAATAATAATACTAATAATAATATAACAGTGCAAACACACCCATAGAGTTTTGCAGCTGAGTGCAGTGATCCATGTGGCTGTTCTGGTCTCATTTTCAGGGCATCAATTAGCAATGCTTGAGCAGTGGCCCTCAGTGTCTTGATACCAATGCCACAAAGCACACTTTAGCGTCTGTATGAGATGCTCCAGGCTTTCAACTAACTCCTCTGTAAACCCCTCAGCATCCTTACCAGACGCTCAGCGCCTCGGACGTTGTATAAAGAGCCTCTCTTGTATAAAGACCCTCTAATGGCGGCAGGGAGAGGTGGTGGGTGGGTCAAACAGTCAGGGGACCGGCATTTGTGTCCCATGTGAAACCAAAAGTTGAGTTATTTCCACTGACGTTACCGATGTTACATCCGTAGCTTCAGCTACATATCAAAAGTGCTTATTTCATCCCGAATTATGATGTTTTTTTAACCATAACCAAGTAGTTTTGTTGCTCTATGAAAAAGGCTGCTGGCAAAACATAGCAAGTAGGGATGAGATCAGGTTTATGTGGCAATGTATAAATGCTGCATTTGTGCCAAGAACACAGTAGAGAAAATGAAAAATGACATTTCGGTCTCAGTTAAATCAAAAAACGATATTCTCCTCACGAACACGCCTGGCACAACGATGATGAAGTCTGGGTGTGACAACCCCTCAGTTCCCACCAACTCTCTGTATACAACGCTAATAATTTCACTGCAATTACCTTCATTTAAACACTTACAAATATCACAGGAGCACCAAGACTAAATTTGCTTAGCAGCATATTTAGGGGTCCATCTCACTATTCGCAGGTACTTTGGGAATCACACATTTCTTTTTGTCCTTCTATGAATTTGCTGCTGTGGTGAACTAACTCAGGTTAACCTTCACATTGTAGGCTGTAGGTCTCTGAAGTAATCCCACCTAGTAATCAGAACAAGTAATTAGAGGCTGTAAAACTTGGAGATAGTTGGATACTAATGTTATGTATTAGTAGATTGCTATTTACCAATAAGTGGGCTCCAGTAATCCTGCACAGAGCAAAGCACCGTGCACGGTATTAACGCCTCACTGTCCAGTTACAGTGTGAACAGAACAATCACTTGAGCATCAAGCACATCACATCAGCGTTTTACACCCTCTCTTTCTGGTCCAATTGGCTGTTATCCTCCATCTCTGTGATGGAGTGAGATGTTTGCCGCTATGTAACACAAAATCTGTACTTGACGCTTCACTACGGCTGAGTAATCACCACATTAGCATAAACACTGGATGGCTGCCCCAGAGGCAAGCAACAACAAGCTGAGTGCACAGACTCGCTGGGGTCCACCAGCTAATTACTGCCCATCACTGCTTTCTAGTGCAGGTACAGCCGACTGTCGAGTCGCCTGCAGGCTGCCGCACACAGCAGGGGGTCAGGAACCAGTTACCCCCCATGTGACCAGCATTAAATGAGAGGAAGCGCTGAAAGATGAGAGCAAAGCATCAATATCCCTAACGATTCACTGGCCCCGCAGTGTCTGTAACCATCCAGTCTACAGTCATCTGTAACCCTCTTTATCTCTCATTAAGTCCAAACATGTCTTTGCATGTCAGTGTCTCTTACTTTATATTATTAGACCGTCCCTCCAGGATTTCGTCTACTTTTTGGGATTGTTGCAGCCTAAAACGCCTGATTTCACAGCAGCTTTTCTACAAAAATTGCAGTGCATGTTGCAATTTTCTTTTTTTTTTTGCAATAAAATTGCAGCAGCAAGTGAAAATTGCACAACCAGGTGCAATTTATCATATACAGTATATTTAATTAATTAAAAATCAAATTGTTCCAGTGAGAATAAAACCAGACGTTTTGTGTGTCAGTAACCTTATCAAAAATTATAATTATTCTAGAAATCACATAAAAACACACAATTCAAATGATTAGGAAATTCAAGACTGTAGTGTTGTATAAATACTTAAAAATAATTATTGGCATTAGTAGCTCCAGTTATACGTAACTAAGCTGCTTAGAGCTAGTGTTGAGCTAGTGTTCTTCAAGCAACTGAATTTATTCAAGTTATAAGTGTTAGAATTTAGCTTCACCTAATGCTCATTTTTACTGAGCAGAGACTGAATGCATCCTTATATTGGATTGAATTACAATAGAAGTCTGTGATTAAGTTAGTTCTTCTAAATATTTACAATGTTCTTCCTCCGTATTTTGCAGTTATTGCGAGTTTTATGTCTCCATGTATTACTGTGTGTGCTGCTGTGTTACCACCGGCAAACATGTAAATGTGACTAACAGAAAATCATAAATATAACCTAGAATATAATCTTCAAAACCAAACAGAAGGAGGAAGTGAGTCTGATGATGTGGACGTGGGGGACTGCTATCATAAGCTGCAGTAATTGGACAAAGTTGTAAGGTTGTGCAAATTTCACAAGGCTTGGTCGACTCTGTGTGAATTGTTGAGACTGATTAGAGACCAAAACAGCACCATAAAAGTGCAGTTAACGCTGTGTAGTTCCAGCTGCCGTCGGTCCACATCAAACCGACATTTATTGGCTTGAACAGGCGACTACTGCATCTGAGCCCGAGTGTAACATGAACCATGTTGCATGATGTAATGCTGTACACAGCATAGTGCAACGGCCATGACATAATACATAAATGAACTCATGAATTTTAATGACTTCTTCACTTTCATGTCATACAATCAAAGCGGTTCATCCCTCGCTGGGTGACACAATAACAGCAGACTTCCTGCACTCAGTATTCACCTTCAAACGTCCAGCAAATCACTGCACAGCACAAGCTTTATATACAAACTAAAATATGTTTTAATTTAGTTTTCTTCTGTCCAACAGTGTAAAACCCACAAGCTGTCAAACAACGTCTTCTTTCAACAGTAAAATGTTTTCTTAAATAACCACAATATCAAATCAACAGTGCAAAACATAGCACATTTATTATTTCTTTTAAAACACACAGAATGTAATTTTCTGCCACTTTCAGTCAAAACAATAACGAATAAATCTGAATTGCACTTGGAGAGCACAGAGCTCCACCAAGGAAGTCAGCTTGAACCATCACCCTGGTGTTTGCAGTTTATGTTGAGATCAGCTGTACGTAGCAGAGAGTTGTAAAAAGCTTCATTCAAACTGGACAGAAACAAATAACACTCACCCAAACCATCACTGTTAGCGTTTCCAACAATCACCAAGCGTGCTTTGGTCCAACTCCACTCTAATCTCACCGTGTTGGATGTGAAAATATGGCAACTCTAGGAGGAAGGAGGCTTGGTAACGCATCCTCAACGCAGTGACAACACGTGTTATAGCCAGTGGGCTTCATGTTATGGCTGATCGGAATCATTTAAAAAATTCCTGAAGCCGGATCATGATCCGGATTGCCACCAAAATGTAATGGACTGTTCATGGTGCCACCCTCCCTTTGGAGTAATCCTGCTAACAGAGACCAACAAACATACCAACGGCGGTGGAAACAGAACCTCCTTGGCCTTGGTGGAGGTAAAGATGGACTTTAATGATGTTGTAAATCAGAGTAAGGGTTAAATCAGCAGCAGCTGGCTGCTAAATGGCAGGGAACCCAGGAATTTCACCTCTGTGGGGTCGTTAGCAGGATAATAGAAAGCACTCGGTGCAATGGTGCTCCTAAGTGTGATGACTGTTACAGTCAACTGATGCCAGGTGTGAACGTCTGTCCAGTGAGGTCAGGTGTGAATGGTGGTTTAATCTCCTGGGAAGAGATGCCAGCATTGTCAGCATTGTCTCCACAGAGGTTAAATTCCTGCCATTTAGAGCTGAAAAAGCTGCTTGGATGAGAAGTGAAACGTCTTCAATAATCTGAACCAAGTCAAGTTGCTGCTGATTTAACCCTTACTGCGACACAAGATATAAGATAAGATATTTCTTTATTAGTCCCACAGTGGGGAAATTCACAATGACCTGGAGGACTGAGAATGTTGGAAACATTTGGGATAATGTAAGTAAACAAATCAACAAAAATCAACGGGTCTAGTCGTTCTTAGACATTTTAATGTTATATATTACACCTTTACGTCATATCACCTACCAGCAGTTAGGAGACATCATTTGATTGTTAAGCGACGCCTGTGACCAGCTGCTTACTGGTAAACTGATGCATGCGGTGACCACTTTAACATTCTGACCTGCTGAAGTTGTGACTGGGATCAAAATGTTGTATTTTCAAACACATCTGTGGTATAAAGTCAATGTGCAGACGTTGGTTTCCACTAACGACAAAATCTTAAACCTGAGCTGCTTCGTTATGAGTCAGACAGGTGTGTCATTTCTCAATGATCCGTTCGTCTTTCATGACCTGAAGTGAGCGTTACTAATCTATTCCTCAGTCTACTAATACAACGTACTTCACCTCGAGTATCGCAGTACAATACCGTCATGTTGACAGTGGAGCAGGTGATGCAGCATCCCCTCTGTGCAGATATCATGTTTCACTGTTTGAACCACAGATACCTTTCTGTGTCAACACTGATGCTGCTCTCACACAGTAATCTAATACTATAAACTCTGCTCTGTCAGCCTTTATCTCATATACGCTCAGTTTGACACCATGAAGTAAAATCAGAGAGCAACATAACAGCTGGCAACTCAAACGGCAGCTTAAACACACTGTGAGAAAACTATTACAACTAAAACAGATCCTATAAAATACTGTATAAATAAGATATACTACTAGGATTCAGAGTCATCTGAGAGAGGGAACATACAGTAGTCTGGAGTTTAGAGATTTCTTAAGTTACACATGAAAAGCAAATTGTTTTTCAGAGAGAGAAGATGACCTGCAGCAAAGGGCTGCTGTAAGTTTAATTTTAATCAGGTAACCACGGCTAATGATTATATTCATTATCAATTAATCTGCTGATTATTTCCTAGATTGATCAATTAATCGTTTGGGTCTATAAAATGTTTATGAAATATAAAAATAGTGAAAATTGTCCACCCCGAGGTGCTCTTGTTTTGTCCAAAATCCGAAGATATTCAGTTTAATATGATATAAAGCAGACAAATCTCCATATTTGAGAGACTGAAAACGGTATTTTCTGACGATATTTACATGAAACAGTTAACATTATTTTTCAACTAATCGTTGCAGCTTTACAGGAAAGTGTAATTAGGTTCACTAAAACCCCCAAATACCACCAAAAGCACTTAATGGACCAAGTGGACAGAGTTGCTCCAGTAAAAGTCCAGTTCGTGGTGGTGGAAGTGTATCTACAACTATGTTTGACACAACACCTACACGACAAAACAACTAAAGTGGAGATATCAATATTACATATCTATTTATATAGAAGTTATTTTACCAGGAAAAACCTGATTGAAATTAAAAATCTCCTTTTCAAGAGTGTCCTGGCCAAGACAGCAGCAGCACATTACATAAAGTTTCAGACAGTTTACAGACCATAAAATCATGGCATAGAGTATAAAAACATAAGACTAGGTCATCATATCCTAGATCACATGGGGGCAAACAGCTCAGATAAAGCATCTACAGCAGACCGTCGGGTCGAGCAGATCTGCTCTCCACTTTGAGCGGACAGCCAGCCGGTGGACGTTTGGAGTCCTGCAGCCAAACGGGGTGAAAAACTTGGCCTCAGCACAAATGTTTACCTAACAGATGATGGCACAGCCTGTTGCCGCCGTGGATGCTGCTGCCACGTACTCTGTTCAACACGACCATTAACAGCACCCATCCACCCAGGACCCATACCAGCCTCTTTCACATCACCTCCATCTTCAAATAGGTGATAGAGTGTTTCTGTACGATGGCTTATTAATGCTACTGTAGGTAAAAAACTATATCACGGAGAAGAGGGAGGGGGTAGGGTTGGGAGAAAAAAAAAGAAGAAGAAGAAAAAAAAAAACTTATTTGTCCCCCAGGGGGGGAAAAAAAAATTAAATTTTTTTTTAAAAATAAAAAGTTAATGCACACAAACACACACACACATCAGTAATGGAGAGATCACGGAGCAGATGGGAGTGTTTGACAAGCGCCCCGAGAGTGGGGGTGGGCGGGGGGAGGTAAACTGGCACCTCTCCAGCTACCAGTTCAAACTCAGTTTGGCCGGGGCTTGTATTCTGAAATTAAGGTGGCAAATTACAGGAAAATGCTCACAAATTTATGATTCTAGTGGTGAATTTACTAGAGAAAGCTGAATGAGACGAAGGTCCTGAAAGACACATATGCACATTATCTTTCACGTTCTTTCTGTGCTCTTTTATGAACATAAGTAAATACTGAAATTACAGGAAAGTCAAGATGAACAACTTCCATCTTTGACTATACAAAGACGTCTTTTATTTCAGCCGAAACAAAAAACATCCCATAATTGTTTTATCGTGGTGTTGCACTCCATTATACATACTATAATTTAAGTTTTTTCTTGTAAATTTACAACTTTATAATCTCGCAAATTTCAGATTTTTCTTACAAATATTATTAAAAGTAAATGTAGCCATTAATTAATTGCTAGGTTTTAATTTACTTCTTTTTTATTTCTTTGTATTAATTCCCTTATTTATGAACTCTTTATTCGCATACTTATTTTTATTGATTATTAAATCTATTCATTTATATTAGAATTTATTCTTTATTTATTTTTGCACTTATTTTTAATTATTTTATATATTTTGCATTTATTTATGCACAATTTTCCCTTTGCATTTAACCCCTTATTTATTTCCACAAACTTATTTATTTCTGTATTCTGTTCTTTGCACATTTCTCTCTGCCTCATTCTGCAGATGAGGGAGCTGTCACTCACTGTGTCATCATGTGGTCGCGACGTATACTGGAGATGGACTCTATGCTAACCAGCTAGCAGCACTCCAGTCTTCATCTTCATCCTCGGCTCCGTACAGCGGGCCGGTACAATACGTGATAAAGAAAACTACAAAGGATTTCAAAACATGTGGAAGCAGCTGTTAAGACTGTGCACAGTGCATGTGTGAGCACACACACACACACACACACACACACACACAAACACACAACACAGGGTAAAGCTCATGGGAGCAGGAAACATGCTTACAAAGGGTTGCCTGACATCAGGACAAAGGAATGATGTATTGCTTTAAATTCTGCCCTGTTCATCATTTTTTTCTCCTGCGATAGCGCCTTCTTCCTCCACAACCATCTCATCCAATTACCATCCTCAGCCACTTTCACAGCAGAACAGATGTTTTGCACGATTGCTCATTCTCTGCCGCGATCAGCCGTTTACATGACGCCACGGTGAAAGGGACAGAAGTACAGTAGGTTCCTGGTTAACTCTGCATTATCACTGTGACGTGGTAAATAGCAGTCCCACTGTACAGATGTGTCCAGTGGGCAGTGACACGCAATTCATTTACCACTGTGGAGTTCTCATTTCAACCTTTTCCATCAAATGCAGAGAAAGACATAATATAATCTGTTTGAACCCAAATGGCAGCATTTCATGTAAAAAAAAAAAAAAAAAAAAAAAACGAAACACTTGACCGGAATAAGAAAACCATTGTTGAAAACCTACGTGGCTTCAGTGAGAAAATACTACAATTGCATATCAATAATTTAATGAAAATAAATGGTAAAAAGTGCAGCAGAGGATTTGTACGGCAGTAAGTCAGTAAATCAACCTGCCAGGCTGGACGGAGAGGATTAATGCCTTTGTCCAGAGCTTCCAGGCACCTCTGCTAATGACCCATTCAGAGCCAAGGGAGTCTTTCCCTGATACAAATAACTGTTGTTTACTGCCTCATTACAAATGAAATCTATAACTGCAGGACTGGAGAGGAAGGAAAATAAAAGCCCACATACAGTAGACCAGCACCTTGCTTTACTGGATGTTTCACGATTCTAGATAATGAATAGTGACTAAAACTGCCCATCACTAGTATCCAGAGCTTAATAACGCGACATCTTCAATTAGCTTGTTCTGTTTGACCAACAGTCTGAAACCTAAACATTCAATTTGTAATGATATCAAGTAAATAGAGAAACGCTCATATTTGAGAAGCAGCCATGATTTTGTATTTTGGCTTGATAAACAACTTCAAACCACTAATTTTAACCAACAAACTCATTTCAAGAACGTTTGATTTAATTGAAATTTGGTAGAAAATTAGGCATTGGGCCAAGACAAAGACTCAGTGGTCTTTGGTGCCATTATCGCCACCATGTGGCCATTTACAAGGCACACTGCATTATATTATGTTATATATTGTTTGATACCGCTAGTTACGGGTCTCAATATTTATCTCAATGTTTTATTCTTTTATTGCTGTTTGCATTTTGTCTGTATTGTATTTTATCTGTGCAAGCTCTTTGTAACTGTGTTCACTTGCAAAGAGATGCTCCCTCTTAGTATCTGTGCTCTCACAAAGTAGTGCTGCGATGTTGGATGTCACAGAGACTGTGATTAATGCAAATGCAGGCGGACTGATTCAGAACAGTTGCTGATTATTTTTATGTCAATCAACTCATTGATTAGTCAGCTAATTGTTGAAACTTTTACAATTTTAAAATAGATGTTTTGATGCTGTGTCGATATATCTGCTTCATCTGAGTCTATGTGGAGGTAGAAGGAAGTTACCTCTCTTATTGTGGTAGTCTGAGTACCGTGACGTCATATCCGTTCGGTATCCGTCAACCAAAACAAACCTCAGAAAGTATTAAAGGGTGGAGTGTAGGCGTGGATCCGACCTCCACCCTCCATGTTAAATCCACCGTGGTAAACACTACACATCCAGTAAAGGAGGGAAACACTTTGGAAAAGCAGAGCTAGACATCACGGCTAAAGCTGCACGCTAACTGTGCAGACTTGGTGCTGTAGTTGCAGATCACTACATTTAATACTTTACATTCCTGAAACTGCTGAAACAAATGACCGAGATGACGTCAGTCAGCTCATTTTTACTGGAAAGGACAGAGAGTATTCAGAGCATGAGGTACTTTGAAGTATTCCCAAAACTATCATGTGCACAGACAGCACTGCCAACCAGCCTCCTCTCTGTCTACCTCCTGTCTACACACACACACACTGACAATGAGTTGTTTGTGAGGATATTATCTAAGAGTGTCAAGTGGCCAGTCTCGAGTCCATCGTGCCACACTCAAGCCTTATCTGTTCAGACGCCAGAGCTCGGTCTGTTCTCCCATCTCCATCCTTCTTCCTCCACTGACCTCCACCCCTATCAGACCCGGGCCAAAAGGCTAAAAGCATTCTTCACTACATCCACCATCAACAAGGATACCTCTAGGCCCAAGTAAGGGATTCATAATAATTATTAGCAGTGATGTCTTCCTCTGACTCACAGAGCTCTCCTTCCTGTACCCTACAATAGTAAGTACAAAGGCTTTGATAGGCTTTGTATTTCACATAATAGCGTTTGTAAAGGTGAGTCATGCGTTAAACAATAATGTGTAGAACTGTTGTAAATGGGTTACATTGCTCCTGTAAGCTACAGGGAGGGGAAGGTGCTATTAAAAAGGAAATATTCACTATGACTTTCATTTCCACATAAGCACATGCTAATTTCGAAAAATGTTCTTAACTGATAATCGACCTTCGTTAACCAATTATTAACCGTTAACCAATTATTAACCGTTAACCGACAAGAGTTGTGTAGCAGCCAGTGTGATGCGTTCACTGCCTTCAGTTCACCATCAGAAGAGTTACTGTAGCAGCCGCGGTGCTGCGTTCACTGCCTTCAGTTCACCATCAGGAGAGTTACTGTAGCAGCCGCGGTGCTGCGTTCACTGCCTTCAGTTCACCATCAGAAGAGTTACTGTAGCAGCCACGGTGCTGCGTTCACTGCCTTCAGTTCACCATCAGGAGAGTTACTGTAGCAGCCGCGGTGCTGCGTTCACTGCCTTCAGTTCACCATCAGGAGAGTTACTGTAGCAGCCGCGGTGCTGCGTTCACTGCCTTCAGTTCACCATCAGGAGAGTTACTGTAGCAGCCGCGGTGCTGTGTTCACTGCCTTCAGTTCACCATCAGGAGAGTTACTGTAGCAGCCGCGGTGCTGCGTTCACTGCCTTCAGTTCACCATCAGGAGAGTTACTGTAGCAGTCGCAGTGTTGGGTGTATTGTCGTGGAAAAGTCTCCACCACGTTTAGTTTAATTTAGCAAGTCGTCAGCTGTGAGTCTGTCCAGATTAATGACAGTAATTGTCTGGCAGTGTGTGTGTTTGTGCTACGTTAGCAGCTGCTAGCGTTGCCGGTGGCTTCGTGCCCGCTGTAGTGTAACTTCAGTTAGTTTCCGGCAGACCGTGTGTGTGTGTGGTGGTGAGTGTGTGTTTGTTGGTGGTGTTATAGCTCTGAACGTAGCCGTAGCAGACAGTGTGTGTTCAGTTTATTTGTCGGTGAATAAATGCTACGAGGCTACAAGCTACAAGTCCTAATCAGTTAACGTGTGTCATGTCAGTTATCGGTTAAACGGTTAATTATTAACGCCCTTACTTCCACATAAACGTTTAAAAACTTGGGTATTTTATCAACCTGGACCCTATTTTTCCATATTTCTGTGTCTAACAGCTGATGGGCTGCAATAAGGTGTTATTCAGGCAAGCTTGCACCATCATTTACATCCAGTAATAGTGCTTGTTTTTGCCATGACAGACTCTGATTGTTATTGTGTCTGACAACATGGAAAGAGTCTAACTGAAGGAGAAGTCTCGCTCTAAAACCTGGTGAGGTGATGTGTTGCCGGAAGACAGCTGTGCAATCGAGGAATACATCCATGGTGTCGGGTCTTTTCCATAACGTTGTCAGCGAATAACAATCTGAGCCTGTCAGTGGCAAAAACCAAACTTTTAGACACTCACTGACCTCGCAGTGACTTTAGTGACTGCCGGTCACAGCGTTATCCCTCAACCCTCAATACCAGTTTCAAAGTGTTGTCCCTATCAGTCACTAAGACACAAAAACGTGGGACAATAGTGTCTAGGTTGAAAAATACCAAAGTTCCCAAAATAGAAATGAGCATATGTTCAAGATATCACCTAAATTTAGTTTGTGAAACTGTGAAAATATTGGTGCTGGAGTACAACATTAACAGTTAATTTCCATAAATACATCACCTTTATTTGACTTGACCAACATTTCTGCTGCACATTCTTCATGGATGAGAAATTAGCAGGCGGTTGGCCTGGGCGTATACTGTACTGTATGTCCATCTCAGAAAACATTACATTCATGGTCAGAGTGCCAAACAATGTGAATAGTTTCAAACTTTCACACTACAGATCCTGCAGGTCGTTTCGGTAAACAAATGCATTTGTTTCGATAGATGTTCCTGAACAAAGCCTCACTTCCTAAAGATCCAGACACCCACAAGTTAACGACAAGGGCTGATAGCAAACCACAAGGACAGTGACAGCCCCAAAGATGGCTTCTGTAGTGCTGCCAAAACCGGCCTAAACATGGGAGGGCGTGGAAGCACTGATTTTGTATGAAGATGACAGCAGACCAAAGAAAGGCCACACATCTGTTGTGTCAACAGAAACTGGACTGGACTTGATTGAAACACGAAGACCATATAAAATGAAGTGGAAGCTGTAGCTGAATTAGTGGTGATGGGATGTGGACGCTGGATGAGACAGCCTCCTTCAGATGTGAGGATTTTACAGAGGATCCATTTCCTGAGCAGTCTGAGGGAAAGTAAATAGTCTCCAGCCTCGTTAGTTATTCTGACTAATAATAATAATAATGATAATAATAATAATAATAATAATAATAATAATGGGACAACATCACATGATAATGAAGCAACAGGAAACATATTTCACTATCAGGAACGCACAGTTTCTGTATATTCAGTGTTCGGTGACTGACGGAGAATAAAATACCCTGCTTACAAGTTAAAAAAGAAAATATCTGGTTCTTCAATAAAAAATGTGGTTTATAATGTTAGAACAGTTTAATAATAGTTTGTTTTCAGAGTGAGCTTGCTAGTTTTATTTTAATTTCAGTTTATCACAAAGGTTTAATTATTATACATTTAGTAGGGCTGACACGATTAATAGCAAATTAATCATCTTTTATCTGTTCAAAATGAACCTTAAAGGGAGATTTATCAAGTATTTAATACTCTTAACAACATGGGAGTGGACTTCCAAACTGAGTGGGACTATCATAAAGTGGGCATGTCTGTAAAGGGGAGACTGGTGGGGACCCAGAGAACCCATTTAATAAATTGGGGTAGGGTAAAGGCCCCTTTGAAAGTTTGGAAAATTAACTTTGGTTTGGTAGGTTGGTTTAATTTAAAAAAAAAAAGTGTTAATTTAATAAAAAAAAAGTTTTTTTTAAAAAAAAAAAATAAAAAAAAAAATATAAAAAAAAAAAAAAACAAAAAAAAAAAAAAAAAAAAGTATTGTCGGGCCAAAACATTCACTCACCATCCATTTATTTATTTTTGGGGTTTTTTTTAAAAAAGAAAGGGGTATTTATTAATTTTATCTTATAAAAAGTAAAAGGGGGAGGGGGGGGTAAACAAAATCATTTACATATCTGGAGGTCAGAGGGCAAGGGACCACTTTGAAAATGGCAGTTTTTTTCCTCATCACATTTATGTTTATAGCCTTATTTAACCTCCTTCACTACCAACTAGTCTCACCTGGTTGGTACCGATGGATCCATCAGGTTGTCTAGTTTCAGATGAGACCAGGATCTTCACTCTGGCTTTACAACTGAATGTGCGTTAATGTGTTGTTATCACATTAGCTTCGCCCGCCCTATAACAATCAAATTTATTTTGCTAAGACAGACACTCCATTGCTAAAACTGAGGACAGGAAGAGTGGAAACATTCCCTCCACCTTTAATCTTCAAGAGGCAGCCAGGTGGAGTTACAGAAAGGTCTTGACAGACTCTGGCTCAGTGGGATTCCCTCCTCCCCTCCGCCCAGCACCTCCTCATTTACTGCCTTTGTAAGCATTTTCCACCACATTTCTATTCCATGGATGCCATCTCTGCCCATCAGTAACACCGTCGGCCGCTCTGTATCAAGCGGCGGTGTGCAGGCCTGGTAAAGGTGTGTGGTAAACGTGACGTCTCTCTGGCAATACATGCAATTGTGTCTTGTGTGGAAGACGGATGCAACGGCATGGTGTGATACAGATGGGAATAGTGTGTGATCGTGCAGTAAACCCTGATGATGTATAGTGGGATGTGATAAACACATCTTTACAGCATGCACACTGTAGAAATTAAAGAAATAGTGTTCAGATGAGCAGACGCTCCAGACAGGAGAGGAACTGTTATCCGATTGAAGAAAACTGTACAGCCCTACGACACACTCTCATGCCGACAAACACACACCCGTGCACACCCTTCCCCCAGCCTCCCCTAAGTCCCCCGAGAAGGGTGCACACTCAGCCCACTCAAGTCAGCCTGTGGGTGTTTATGAAGGGATCAACGAGCCGCGACACAACAGAAAAGCATGGTGCACAGGAGTGTCAGACGCCCCTCCACTCACCGCCTCCGAGTCTTCAAATCCATGTAGGTACAAGTTATCGTACATGGAGGAGTGAGATTCCAAAATAGCAGCTCGTTGGCGCAAAAATAGACAGAGGCGGCGAGCGATCAACCTGTTCCTGAGAGGACGGCGATGGGTGATGAGGACAGGGGAGTGACAGAGCCCACCAGCAGTCTCCACATGAAGGTACCAGACCACACCAGAGCAGCAGATGGACTAAAAAAGGTGGAGCCCCGTGTGTTTTCCTGACGCTGAACTGGATATTATTGCCCTCGAGCTGAGCGAGCGTTGGTTCCCATTATTGTAAGGCAGCCTGGTTGTCCCCAGAGGCAGAGCAGACCTGGCATTTCATCTGCCTTCCAAGCTCAGATCACACAAGCCAATCCCTTCCTCCAGCACTGGCTGATGACAGAGGTGGGATGCAGCCTGCCGATTGGCTGACGGGCTGTGAATAAGGAAGAGGCAGAGAGGGGAGGGTGGGGGTCTGCAGCCTGAGAGCAGCGTTAACCAGCAGACGGTGTGAATTCTGTGCATGGATGTGAGTGCTTGAGGTAATCTAAACACCAATCTGCAAAGGCTGAAATATAATGTACACTCGCAGAATCGCAGCAAACAGCTGACGATACTTTAAACGGGCGGCAGACCTCTGTCTTTACAGCTTCGGGAACGCCATAAAATCCGTCTACAAATGTCTGTTACAAGATCTTATCAGTCAAGAAGAGAAATACAGTGAGGTTTGACACCGTTAATGAGCAAAGTCTCTGTTGAAAGCATTCACAGAATAATATGGGAATGGTAAGGCTATTGCTCTTTTACTATCCTACAGAGAAATATCTGCTAATTTTACAATTTTACAAATCCTGACCAAGACTGAGTGATTTGTTCCCTGTCATTATGAAATATTTAATTAAATGTATGTGCCTTAACATAAATATTATGATTTCTTCTTTTTGATAAAACAGACAAACATTATGGAGTCAAGGGAAAACTGCAAGAGCAGATTTTCATTTGTCTGAGACTCAGCTGCTTCTTTAACAGAGTAGTTAACAGCGCCCTCCCTTATCGGTCACGTAACTTCAGTACTTCAGTAACGCCACGTCCATACTTATGTTAACCCAAATGTATGTCTTAGTGTTAGTGTGGGTTTTCTCCGGGTGCTCCGGCAGTCCAAAGACATGCAGGTTAATTGATGACTCTAAATGTCCTGTAGGTGTGGATGTGAGTGTGAATGGTTGTCTGTCTCTATGTGCCCTGCGATGGACTGGTGACCTGTCCAGGGTGAACCCCGCCTTCGCCCAATGCCAGCTGGGATCGGCTCCAGCCCCCCCCCCCCCGCGACCCCTAACGGGATAAGTGGTTGAAGATGGATGGATGGTATTCTGAAGGTCAAGACTGAATCTCCAAGCATTAAGATTAGATAGTTTAATAATATTTATAAAGAGGCTAACTGAAATGTGAAGAGAAATGACTAAACTTCATCAGAATAAAGTATTCTAATCAAACCAAACTGCTGTAAAAGCTGCCTCTACATTTAATCAGCATTACACCAATACTTATTATTTCCTTGCATGCCCTTATGCCCTTACTTATCTTATTTCTGCAATGTAAGACATGCAACTCCTGTGCAGGGAATACAGGTTAAATAAATCAATACATTAATTACCTGAACTGGCATCTATTAAGTGTGAAGTGAAACTGCAGAAGCATATCTGTTATTGTCTGAGTCTCAGCTGCTTCTTGGAGCAACAGCGCCCTCTCCTGATTAATCTGCTTACAGCAGATCCTCCTGCTGCTATCAGATGAAGCCACAGTTTTCCTCCTCTTCACAAGCACCTCTCAAAACACCTGATGGCTTCATAATCAGATAAACTACAGTGATAGATTATATAGCTCTATGGATAATCTATAGATACATTATATCTAGTGGAGGACCATCAAAGATCTGATGTCCGGAGACCTCAGCAACTTTCAGCCTCCTCCAGCCAGCCTATTAAATTGAGCCACAGTAGACGAAGGAGAAGCCTATGAGTCGCAAGTTTTCTACAATACAGCATGACGTTCATGTAGTAAATCATAGTCAAGTTTAGAGTCAAACAGACCATAAAGCAGGGGATGCTTTAGGTCCGTGGTTCCAAACTACTACTCTTCCTTAATCTGGATCTTCTGGGGTCTTATGGGGCCCGATATGCTCAGTAGCGTCCGCTTGGTCACGTGACTCGGTCATGGGGTCCCAACGTGATGGCTTGCTCTGTTGTCATGGTCTGGGTCTCCATAGACATAAACAGGAAGGAAATAACTCTGGATTCAGCTATTAGTGCATTTACAATTTTTAGGACCTAATCATTTAAATAAGGGCTATTAGGGTGTTCGTACTGGGGAGGTGATTCACCTTTCAAAAACTAAAATTATCCACTGAGGTACAAACATCTCTTTCTCAGTGAAAGTCTATGAGAAAAATTCTATTTGGGCCCAATGACGTCATGTGACAGACTCATAAGTTGTAGTATGGTCGTTTGGCCACTTCGACCTGGGTGGAGCTCTTCCTTCGCTCTTAGTAGAAACTCACACTGGGTGTTTTCTCCAGAAGTGTACTAGTTGTGGATAATCTTGTTTGGGGGTCTCCAGGGGTCACAGATTTACTCTAGAGGTAGTGGCTGACTAGTGCATGGTGCCAGCGTGTGGTGAGCTATGAGAGCATCAACTCATTCATGAATTAAAGGCTGCTGAGTTGAGCCATGTGACCTACATAGAGGGATTAGCAGAAGAAGAAGCCCATTTCTTATCACTCTGCAGGCAGCGAGCTGAACGTCTGCGTTCAACGTATTGTGATTCAGAAATTAAATTTACTTTCGGGGGGAAAGTCGTGGCATTATAAGCTTTGTCATCCCAAAATGAGACTTTATTAAAATCTGTATTTATACATTTTTCTCCTATCAGAGAGAAGAGAATTAAACTTGGTGACCCAGGATGAAGACTTTTTAAAAGAGGCAGTGATGAGGTCTTTAGTTCACAGCTGCATTACTGCTGCAACTAAAAAGGCATTTTCTGGTCAGGCTCAGCCCATTCAAACATTTACCATCCGGGCCGAGTTCAGTACTGTTCTACATTCAATTTACATGGCAAAGATGATGGTTTCTCACAACAACATGCAGTGTGTGTGTGTCCACACCCCTGTTAAAATGTCAGGTTTTTGTAATGTTAAAAAAATGAGACTATGATCAATTTTTCCTCCTTTAATGTGACCTATAAGTTAATAAAAATAAAAACTAAAATAATTTGGTTGCAGTATGCACACCCTCTTATAACTGGAGATGTGTTCAGAATGAACCAGTCACATTCAAACTCATGCTAAATAGTAGTCAGTTCACAGCAGACGCATGGTGGGGGGGCAGCATCACGCTTTGAGCTTTAGACAAGATGGAGGGAATTATGAACACTTCTGAATACCAGTCAGTTTTAGAGGAATTTCACCTTTCAGCACCACAGCGATCCAAAGCATACATCCAAACCAACAAAAGACCGGCTTCACCAGAAGAGGATTAAAGTAGTGGAACAGCCCGGTCAGAGTCCAGACCTGAATCCTACTGAAACTCTGTGGGGCGACCTGAAGAGGGCTGTGGACAGGAGATGTCCTCACAATCTGACAGAGTAGGAGCACTTTTATAAGGAAGAGTGGGCAAATATTACCACGTCTAGATGTGCCATGCTGATAGACACAAAAAGACTGAGTGCTGTAATAGAACCAAAAGGTGCTTCAACAATGTGGCGACAGACAAAAACCAAGATGGCGAGAGCGAAAATAACAAACTCAAGGCTTCAAAACAGTAGTCCCAAACCTATGAGGTGACTTCACAGTGACAACCACCACACTGGCAAAGGGGATGATGATGGCATCGACATTAATTCAAATTAGGGATTGTTGAAAACATTTGGGATAATGTAAAAACACAACTCAACAAGACATATAACAGGTCTGGTTGTTTTTGCTTCTGTTTTGTCACATTTTGACCATACAAATGTAGTAGTTTTAAGGCCAACCATGTTGTTTTTTCCTAAACCTAAGTAAGTGGTTTTGCTGCCTGATCCTCAGTATTTAGTGATGCTGAGGTGTCTGATAAAGTGTCTGTATGTGACAAGCTGGGATGAGAACATGTTGAGCAGCTGCTCCGGTCGCTCATGTTGTTGGACAGTTGAAGGAAAACGCACAAAAAAATAACAAAACAGCATTTTGGAAGATATATATATGAACTGTTGTATGAGGATGCATTGATCTCTGCAGTAAAAATGCATGTGAAATTAAGACACTCATCAAAATATCTTAAAGAGCGCCACTGCTGATAAAAACAGCCTTTCAGGCTGATGAAATATTTCCTTTTTACCAATGTATATGCTCAGCAGAGAAGTTGGCAGCGGTCACATGCTCTGTTTGTTACATTTCACCATTGTGCTTTTTTTAGTGTCTGCTGCCGACCCTATTTCACATACTGACGGGATTAATTGCATTTTGCTGACACGTAGAGCTAATTCCTGAGAACACGCATGACCAGAAGCTCTGACGCAGGATGTGAGGTAACATGCAAACATGTCTATCAGCTCAACACAAATGTCGAAGAATGTGGAACCAGAGCAACATGTCCTCTGTGCCACTTCAACGCTGCAGCGCTGGATTATTCCTGAGAGCAAACATCTGCCGAGCTTTAGCATCCTCTTATCGGGCAGCTCAGGGGTTGGCCTGGAAACCACACAGGCCTCCGCTCACCAACCAGGCGAAGGAACATCTGTCCACAACAGTATAGTCCACGTAGATGTTCAACACACTTCATATCATATCATGTGCTGACTCCTCAAACATGTCTCGTCCAATACATTCTGTCCTGAGCATCTCATAACAATCACTTACTGTCATTTTCTCTGTGAACATTTCCCTCTCTGGTTCTGACTGACGCTCATCCTCCCTTAACCTTAATACTTAAAGTAGTGAACTCCGGAAAACTCCACTCTGACGCCTTTTAAACACATTATGTCAATCAGCTTCGTGATGGTCTCCTACATCAACATGCTATTGCTGTATCTGCCAAAGTACACTGGGATTTTCTGTATTTGTGCTCTTCTTGCTGGTTTGAAGTGGGTGCATTGAGATTAGCAATATTTGAGTCACAATCTGACGACAGTTGTTTGCTTTATGTTGCCAGCAGTCATTTAGATCTGATCAAACCACCACAAGAAGAAGATGAAGCACAGTAGCCGAGTCTCTGAGTGGGTGTGAGCATGGCTGAGTATGGCCCCCAAAAGGCACAACTAGACCACCCTGCCAACCATCATAACAAATTTGAAGTTTGTACTGTAACTCTAGTAGTTTCCGAGTCCTGCTCCGGAAACGACAGTAGACAGAATCACGGACTGAGTGACGGAAGGTCAGAAGGACAGGGGTATAATAACGCCGCCACTGTCGGACCTCTTTCCTTTTTTCCTCAGAGTACTACTAGCGATACAACGCTGCAACAACACAACCACTAAGCTTTATGCAAATGGGGGTATGACATCATCTGGCCACTTTTGGAGCTGGCGTTAGTTACTTTCATTAGGAAATAGTTGTTAATGCTGCACAGGACACGCTGCATTTCATTTTCCACAGCTAATGCAGTTGTCCCACCAATAACTATTTCCTCTACTGGGGACAGTAACCGCAAAAAACTTAAACTGACTCTCGTTTTTGTAGCAAAGAGCGTCGGAGTTTCAGCAGATAAAAGTGGAGGAGATAGCCAGGAAAGAGGAGAACAGGAAGTTGCAGACCACCAGACCACCAGAGCCATCCCCGACAAGAAGGAACGATATGACACAACAGACAACTTTCCTCCCCTCTTGCTAGTCTAGTTTCTAAGTGGTATTACTGTTGGCGCTGCTGATAACCAGATCGCTCCCCAGACCAGCAACCAGCAACAACACAGTTACTTTGGTTGTTCCACGGTCTACCATTTCCTCTACTGGGGATAGTAGCGGTAAAAAACTTCCACTGATATCTTTTGTGGGAGTAGCTACTGATAGCTACCAGGGAAAACCAAAGTGCTATCCTCTTTCTGTTTTGGTCGACGTACTTCCTTTGTGCCGTAAATGGAGCCTTCATTTTCCTGAGACATCGTACCCGGTGGCAGACAGAGCTGCAGAGTGACAACAAAGCTGAAAGGAAACATAACTAAACGCTGATGGCGTCATTATTCTACAGCCATCACATTGTGCAATCATTTACTTCACAATGATAAAGTTAAAGCAAAAAACCTGTTGTCTATTGACACCTGAAGGTCAATTCCTCATCAGGGGTGAAATGAACGAATGCTGTCCAGGCAGGATTTCTAAGCACAGAACTGGGATACAGATGAAGAACTGAGATCCTATCGTGTAGCTAACAGGACTTCATTTTAAGTCTAAAAAGGAGGAGGGTGGTATCTAAATGTTCTGGAGAAATGTTCTCTCTCTTCTTTCATGTGAGCATTTATTGGTGAAAAGGAGGAGGAGGTGCAGCCTCCTGCTAATCAACCTTCTGGGCTTGACCCCTGTTGTTGAAGGGCGGCTGTTACTATGGATACTCGAGGGAATCAAACAGAGCCCACCTGATGACGATCACACCGGTGGTGACACAAATCACAGCGGGGGTGTTCAAGAAATCTGTGAGCATGTAATGAGGAAGAGATTTCTCTGTCTTTGTGTCCTACTTCTTTTTTCTTTATGGTTTCGTGTCCTGTTTTCTTTGTTTTTAAGTGTTTGTTCTTTCTGTGCCTCATATCTTATTTTCCTCCTTCCTGTGAGCCACGTAACTTCTCTGTGATGCTTTCAATAAATAATGGCCGATGTCAACAGGTTGAACAACATACAGAGCATACACTATGATTAAAACACAAAGCCATCAATAACTCTAAAGGACTCGTCTGCTCTGTAATTATGCCACAGTCTACACTGAACAGGTTTAGCTGAAATGCTATTAAACCAGGAATTAGACTGAATATCGTCTTATAAATGATGAGACCTGCAATGCATCAGCACTCAAAGTCTCACGTACAAACTGACCTACATGTGACAGAAAAATGCAGCAACCACAGATCTGAGCACTTGACTCTATTATAAATTACATCAGACTCTTAGATTTGACAGGCCGTCATGTGCCTTTTGTTAGCAAGTCCATGAGGAAAAACCTCCAGACTGATTCCTTTTCATTTGACGTCACTGCATGTCCTCAATGAGACAAATGATGGAGCTGTTCAAGGTCATGTAAGTGTTTAGGTATTTTGGTGGACGGTTTAACAAACTTTCTTTCAAACTGACAATTTAGTGAAGAGGCTGAAGCTAAGGATAGGAAATAAGGCTTGTTTCAACATGTTAGCCAGGAAAAAAAAAAAAACCTTTTTGTTTGGTCAGTGTTTGGAGAGAGTATCTACATTCATGCTGCCGGTTGCTGAAAAGTGAAGCTAATGCTGAAATGCTTTAAACCTGTATTGTTTCTACCAGCCAGCAGGGGGCGACTCCTCTGGTTCTATAGAAGTCTCTAGAAAATGAGCCGACTTCTCTCTGATTTATTACCTCAGTAATGAGTTTATGGTCTCAATCACTAATTTCAAGTCTTCTTCAATACATCATGATATTCATTTAGTAAATTATGGTTCCATTTAAAGTCAAATAGAACATAAAGCAGGGGATGCTTTGGGGCGGGGCTACCTGGTGATTGACAGGTCGCTACCACAGCGTTGTCCAGTCCGGGAGTTGTCCGTATTTCTGTCTTACAACTTTAACCCTTTCCAGCAGCACATTTAATGTCCACTTGTTTTATGCATACAGTCTTTTCAAAATAAAGTTCACAAGACACTACTCATTTCGGTTTAGGTTCATAGGGACAAAGTCCTTTATTTTCAGCCACCCTGACCTCGCCTTATGCAGCATTTGTCGCTCTTTATACTTCCTGGTTCACAGTAACGTGGGTTAAATACGTAATGATTTCATAGTATATATTGTATATGAATTTCAGTGCGTTACTTAGTACAGTGTATGAAAGCAGCCTGCAACTGCTTTACTACCTTTGCCAATGGGCCTTGGCCCAAAGAGGTTCTGTTTTCACCAGCGTTGGTCTGTTTGTTTGTTTGTTTGTTTGTTTGTTAGCAGGATTACTCCAAAAGTTCACAATGGATTTAGATAAAATTTTTTGGAGGGGTGGGGTGTCGCACAACAAACAATCCATTACATTTTGGTGGCAATCCAGACTGTAGAGTTACCATATTTTCACATCAAACTTTGTGAAATTAGAGTTGAGTTGTACCAAAATTGTTGGCCAGACTAACGACGTTGGATTAGGTGAGCTTTATTTTGTTTCTGTCCAGTTTGAATGAAGTGTTTTATGATGCTCCGCTACATACAGATTTCCAACTCAAGGGTCTTCCTGGTTAAATACAAGTAAAAAAAAAAAAAGGTTCAGGTATGGAGACATGAATATATGTGAAAGAGGCATAGAAAAAGAAAGAGAGGGGGCGTTTGGGACAAAGGTAGCCAATGACAAACTGTCCTTGTGCTGCTGAACGTCCTCCACAGTTCCCTTGGTAACTCGCTAGCAGGACGTCAAAGTCCAGAGTAAGTCTCCTTTGTGTTAGGAATTACAGGAGGGGCTTAACACAGGAAACCAATTTGAATTTATGTGACAGTAGCACATATAAAGGAGCATTCAAACAGCCCTGCTCAACCCCGACTTCATGAATTATACATTGGTTGATAGACGCCTCTTCAGCAGCTGAGCACGCTGAACTCCCAGCTGATACGAATCGAGGCCATCGATTCCCTGAACTACAGCACAGCTCTGATGTCAGTCCTTTTGTAAACGCCACATTTTGAATCATACTTTCAGGAGTGAAACTAAATGTTTTAGTGATGAACTGGAGCCAGAAACCTCACTTTTTCAAGTCTCCCAGAAACACGAAAAGGAATTTGAACAGGGGTTTCTTCAAATCCTATGCTACGAGGCTACAAGCTACAACTCCTCAGCTGGAAGTCCAGAGCTACTTCCTGTATCTGCGCCGGCTCTCTCTTGAGGTGGACCAGCTTTTCTCCTTAAAGTGATGAACTGCTCCTCTGAGTTTTTCTCAGCTTTTTAATTGATTATCACTATTTCTTTAAACCGTTTTAACTGACAGCATTAATCAGTTAAAATGCTTAATGGCTGTTAATGGTTAAATGCTTAAACTAATATTAACATACAGAGAAGGAAGAAAAACTCTAATTTCTCCTTACTTAACAGCAGTAATACTACAGCGTAAAATACTATATAGCTACATGTAAAATTCCTGCATTCTAAATACTGGGCTACTTGAGTAAAACTACTAGTATTAGCATGAACATAGAGTTAAAGTACAACATTACAAGTACTCATTATGTAGAAAAATATATATTATATTACTGTATTCCAATTATTGATGCATTTAAGTGTTCATCACTTTAATTTTGCTGCTGGTAAATGTGGAGCTCCTTTTAATGACAGCTGGGTAGTTTCATTTATAATAATACATTAACATTTATTAGTTTATATTTCGTATTAATAACAAAAATCTGCAAAGTAACTAAAGTTATCAGCCAGCACTAAGCACAAGCACTGAAAAAGTGGGTTTTTCATGATATGTCCCCTTAAAATGTGATAAATCCCAGGTAGGGTACTGAGTCCTGCTGATGTGGTAAAGCGTCCTACCTGTCTGAGGATGAAGCTGGTGGAGGTGGTGCTGCCGTCAGACCTTTTCAGCCGGCTGCGTCTGGAGTAGGTCCCTCTGTTGGCCTGCTGAGGACAAAACACACATAAAATGTTGTGGCTGTGTTATTGTTGCATCGTCTTACTCTCTTCCTCACTAGCTCACATCAAGGTCACATTTCCTCCAGCAAACCCCCATTAAAACCAGCATCTCAGCCCCTGGGGGTTCACAGGGCTCTGGCTCTTTGCAGCCTCTTCTCCTCTAATGACTTGATGATATCAAGCCAGTCTTTCACTGCTTTATTAGACTAAAATCCATAAGGCATTTGTTTTGCATGAACATTGTTGAGCTGCACCGATGCACTATGTGTGACCCATTTTCATAGGCAGCCGATTCGTTTCATTGCTTGAGGAACAAATGAGGTGACACTTCACCTGAGATACGAGAGGACGGGCAGACTATGATAAATGACTTCTCTAATCCTGTATGTGAGGCATCACGTCCTCCTGTGACATCCAAGAGCATCTGGGGTTCAGTAAGTGGATGCTTCCCACTAACAACACAGACTGCAGCTTACTGACAACTGTAGTTATTTATGACATCCACGATATACATCCTCAAATTGTTTGTTTGTTTTCCAACCAACAGTCCAAAACTTAAAGCAGACAAATTATTATTATCATTATTATTATTAAATCACATCATCAGCAGATTGAATTTGCTCAGTTGCCACATTGCCAGTTGTATATTAGACAAAAAAGCTGCAAATACATTAGAGAAGCTGGGACTACGTATTATTCAGCATTTATGCTTTAAAATAACTTAATCAATTATCAAAATACAGTAGTTTTGTTCCACAACTAATAGATTCATTAACTAATTGTTTCAGCTCTACAATCGTCAGCATTATATTATATAATATCTCTGTTGTTAGTCCTTCTGATATTGTCTGTCTGTACGAGGTCCTCTGTATTTTGACCCCCTCTTGCGCAACATGATGACTTTATATGATGTCTTTTCGAGGACAAATTATATTTAATTACATTTATTCTAGTGCAATAATTACATTTATTTTAGTGCAATAAATACATGCATTAACATTTATTCTAGTGCAATAATTACATTTAATTACATTTATTCTAGTGCAATAATTATATTTATTCTAGTTCAATAAAAACATTGATTTACATTTATTTTAGTGCAATAAATACATTAATTTAGATTTATTCTAGTGCAATAATTACATGTATTTACCTTTCTTCTAGTGCAATAATTTTTATTTTACTCTTTATTTTAGAACCTGTGCTGTTGGCTGGATGTTTGTTTGCTGAAGCTGTTGTGTTTTTGTCTTTTAATTGCACTGATCAGGAATAGCGCTCCTGATTTCTTTGTATTCTGTACAATGACAATAAAGCCTTTCTAATTACAACATACTTCTACCTGTGAGTACACACTGGTATGTAGTATATATTTCATGTACAGCTGATTTAATTTTAATATATGTGCCAAGCACAGACCAGCTTCTCACCATACACTGTATAACAACTTGACTTGTACTACTAATGTAGAGTATATATTCTATATATATATATATATATATTAGATGTAGAAAGTATGTTTTCACAGTCTCTTTTCGCTGATTTTTAGCTTATTTTATTAGTTATTGGTTTTTATATTGTATTTTGTTTCTCACCTCCTTTGATTCATGATCTATGTCTTGTTGCTGCTATAAAGCTCTAGTTTCTAGTTGTGAATTTCTCCACTGTGGGACCAATAAAGGAATATATTATCTTATCTTATCTTTCCCTTTGGGACTGGCAAAGTAGTCGATCTGCTCTATCTGCTAGGACTGGGTGTGGAGCTGAAACGATTTGTCAATTCACCAATAAGTCAAAAAAGAAAACTAATCTTTTGTTTGCAACAGCTTTGCAAAGGTGTGGATTTGCAGTAAATTAAATGGCATTAAAACAAGACATTTGAAGGTGTTACCTCAGGTTATCGGAGATTGTGATGGGCATTTTTTTACTTTTGTTTTTTTACATTTTACAGATTAAACAATTAAGACGAACTGAGACAGTATTTGTCAGATTAACTGATAATGAAAATAACTGCTAGTCACAGCCTTGTATGATAATCCACTATATGTACGGTGAACTATAGCTTTAATATTTCCTGTTATATCACCTGTCTAAGGACTATATGGATTTGTCTGCATGCATTGAGGGCACTGGCAGCAGAAGTACTGATGCAGTCCAGCAACAAATCACCACTCTGCTCAGCACCAACAACTACATCCTGCTACGGTGCTTAAAATCTGCTCCTTCTGTGATAACTTGGATGTCCTCATGCATCATGCCTACAACTCCATCAGAAAATGCTTAATAATTAAAACCCAATTTAATTTCCTTTTGAATAAATCAAATCCCCACCACCATACTGCGGGACCCGAGCCTCCGTTTGATTAATGACACCTCAGGGGCTCGTTAGGAATGATGAAAAACGTAGCTTCAGTTAAACAGAGCGCAGAATGATGAGTTTAGTGCGTCTGTAGGGACCTGTGTTCATTTCTCCAAATCAATATTCAATGTTGCTGTATTAGAAGTGTCGGTATTGATTTGCAGTATTTCTCCTATCATGAACAGGGTAATAACTGCGGGATATTTGTTGTTATGATTCATTAAATCAAGTATAAGAGAAGAGGAGCTTGTTGATGTTCCTACCTGAAACACGGGCTTCTGCATCCCCTCTCCTACCCCGTGTCGGGTGTAGATGTGCCGGGACATCTCAGCCAGTTCATCGGTCCAGGGCGGAGGCTGCCTCTCCGCGCCGCTCCACTGGAACTGCTGCGGCTCCGGTGGCGGACAGTGGACCGCCGGCTCCAGTTTGGCTCCGGTTCCGGTTCACGACAAACACAAGAGAAACAGGAGATGTGTCCCACTCCGCGGCAGCAGGTCTGAAGCAGCCTCTGCCACCACAGATGTACTCACCCCTCCTCCCCTCCGCTCCCATCACTGGGCGCCGCTAGTGCTGCGTTCAGGCACAACACACAAACTCAGAAATCCAGCTTTGCAACTTCAAAGATGCACAAACCAATACGGGTGTTTTCTCTTCGTTCACTCCGTTTGAGTGAAATGATTCATCAATCTAAATTAGCTGTACAAGCGAGAATATGTGTAAACGTATTATGTTGACATCTGTTACACACAATAACCCTTTAACACTTAGCATCCACTCTAACTAAATTATGTATTTTATAGTTTATATATAGTATAAGTGAGCTAAGAGTTTTATTTATCGCTAACGTTAAATAAAAACTGGTAGCTCATGAGCTATTCTTACTTAGAGGTTAGCTGTTAGCCTACTAAACATTCACACCCGCTAGCTAACTGCTTGCTAGGTGTTACTGCCGCCTAGCTAGCTAACTAACGGACAACGCTAACGTTAGCCTGCTAATATGTTAGCCTGCTAATATACGACTCCTGAAACTTAATAATGTTAATTGTATTGTAATAATAATTGTAATTTTAAATTGGATTTCATAAAATAAGACAAACCTCAAATTATGAAGTTATGCCAATAACGTTTGACAAACTGAGTAAATAGCGTTAGTTAGCGCTAGCTTATTTTAGAATGCTAGCTTGTGATGCTACAGTAGAATGACTTCCTGTTTCTTACGGTGCCTTCAAATGAAACTCGTTAATTCAGCCGCTGATATCCGTAATTCACATTAACGTGTAGTTTGAATCGTACTAGTCTAGTACTACTCTTAATTGTGACCATTTCCAGAATGAACTTCTTTACACTAACAGAAAGGGGACATCTGGAGGTGTTCTTATTAACAGGTTACTATACAGTGGTTTTAGTGTCCCACTGGACAGGAAACTGGACTCTATGTGGCCCCTGAACTAAAGTGTTTGACACCCCTGTTCTAGTAGAAACAAAAAATAAGTATGAACCTAAAAATGTGCATGAAACGAGATCTTTGTTGTTCATAAAAAATGGAAGTTTAGAAGATCAGAGAGTGATTATTCAAACGGCTGTGTCTCTTTCTGTACAGAAACCTCAAGCTTCTCAGTGACAGACTGTAATGTAATGTCAGTGTTTCACCACAGGATGAAGCTGTTGAAAGAAAAAATGTCTTTCACTCAGAAACACAAATACAAATACATATTCTGTATGTCCTCAATACAAGGTCTTGAATGTGTGGAGTGTTTATGATAGGTCTCTTGAATACATACACAATTAATAATTAGTGTTTCTCCAAAAGATCTGTGACAATGTTGACGCCACTGTTATGCCAAGTTTCTTTTTCAAATAATGGTTTTGTTTTATTCCAGAAAATACAGAATGGGTGACAAGTTTTGTCAATGAAGATAATCAGAGTTTGACTCATTATTTATTTAAGTATTGTTTTCTTTTCATTAAATGTAATAGTCTCACTTCCTGGGGGCCTGCACAACACGCTGCTGAACAGACCAGTACAATGATCTGAGGTCGGGTGGCCTGTTGGGAGCTGAGCTACCACTGAAGGATCCCTGAAGGGCTTCACAATAGCTTGAATAGCAAATAGCAAAGAGGAGAAGAACCTGACAACAACGTTCTTTCTTTGGGGCCGTAGCAGGCGCGACCAGGCAAATGATGAATAAACCAGGAGTGGTAGGAACACAAAGCTGCTGTTGTCACATCTGTATGTTATTTAATTTTTCAGGCTGATTCAAAAGACACAACTGAGAAAGTTGTGCTGTCAAAAAACTTGAATGACAAGAAAATCTGACAAACATTCAGCAAAGTAGAGTCTAAGCAGTAAACCAGCCAAAAAACAGCCAAACAGTGTACCTCTGGATAATTTACATTATTCTTTGCTGAATTTCATCATCGTGCTTGTATCGTTTTATTGGCTCAAATTCATCATTCATTTCATTTGCAGTTATTCTCATTTGCTTTGGCTCAATTATTGAATGAGATATTTTTCTTTTTTCAAAACACTAAGCTCAAATCTCAGATTTGAATTTCTCATTAATTAAAGCACATTGCATGTTTTGGCTCATGTGTTCAAAAGTCAGTACAAAAGTCTACAATATCCACAATCATCTTTCTAATTCTTCAAAAAAGAAGATTAATGGTATGATGTATAAATGATAAGCATTAACATTCAAGTGCTTTTCTAAACATTTTCCATGATGCTGACAGCTAACTTTAACGATCATTAATGGTAATTTCCCTCCGGGGATTAATAAAGGTTCATTTTATCTTATCTTAAACACATCTTAACATATATAGACTATATTTATAGTATTGTATGCATATTAAGCAGCCAAACACAACCACTTTCTACTGATTTGGCTAGTTTTATCTCAGCAAATACACCAGGACAAACAGATGATTAAATCTCCCAAGTCATCCTCAGCAGACACTGACGGCACCACCAGCTGTGCTGGTTTCACTGCCCGTCTGTGGAAAGCCTCGAGACGGTGCTTTAGCCGGCTGCCTCTCAGCCGGCTGCCTCTCAGCCGGCTGCCTCTCAGCCGGCTGCCTCTGAGCCGGCTGCCTCTCAGCCGGCTGCCTCTCAGCCGGCTGCCTCTCAGCCGGCTGCCTCTCAGCCGGCTGCCTCTCCTTCAGACAGTTAATTAAAGACAACACTTTTCACCTGCACTTTACCACCAGAACAACGCGCTGAACGCACCCCCAGTGCATCATTCTGAAAAGAGCCGAAACTATTAAAAGGCCAACTTCGATTAATAAATCATACTTTCTGATTGATTATAGAATGAGCTTGTTCATCACATGCAGCTGGTGAAGTGTGCAGCCAACAGGAGGAGATAATTAGCTGCTATTTTAATCAGCTTCCTCTTAATTGTATGAATGTAATTACTTAAAAGGCATCAGAAGGGAAATGTAAGTTTAAAAAAAAAAGACCACCCTCATCACAGGTAAATTTCTTTTTATTTCAAAGAATATTATAAGTTTGCTCTGTTAAAAAAGCAGTTTTAAAATCCTGGATAAAGGAACTTTTCCTGGGATATTTTAAATATACAGAATTATACATATCCAGCGGACCCGGAGACTGAAGTTACTCCCCAACGTTGTGTCGTTCTTTGATTTCTACAGAAAAACAAGGCATCCAGTGGTAAATAAATGTTTACAAAGCTAAGGTGCAAATGTCACCGACAAAAGCAGGTATTTTACATCTAATATACAATGCCTTTAATATGAGGCGTGTAAAGGAAATATAGACAATTATAACTACGAAGCAACAGGACTGTAGATTCTATGAAAGCTGCTCCTTAACTGAATCATTTTAACCACAAAATTGAATAAAAACCAACAGTAGGTTTAAAATGAAGAACTTTTCACATTAACAGTTTATGAACATTCAAAAGATGTTGTTCCACTTACATTTTGCCTGGAAAATCAAAGTAAAAGCAGAATAATTACACATTCTCCAGCCATGTAAATTATACATGTACAATGTCTCCTATATATATATATATATATATATATATATATATATATATATATATATATATATATATATATATATATATATATATATATATATATATATATATATATATATATATATATATATATATATATAGTCATTGAGAATCTAAGTATATAGACATGGAAAATCTTAGTCTCGTGCATTTGCATAAAACATGGAAGAGCCCACACGTGACGATGAGAGGCAGGTACTGATGTAATAATCACAGACAGATGCAGCATTTCACCAGATTAATAAACACACGAAGACATCCAACTCACTACTCAGTTCACCCTAAAAGTCTGATGATGATCCTGCTGAAAATCAGTGTCATTTTACAACCATGAAGAACCTATTATGGGTTAGACCTCAAACACACAGACATATATAAAACAAAGACACAAAAACATTTTAAATATCTCAAATGCAGCCACAGAGTGCATCACAAGGCAGTGAGTATAAGGGAAAGTATTGTTTTCTTTTTAAGCATTTACACAACTGTGAACATACATATTTGATGGGTGAAAATCTAGTTTGTACCTCTACTCAAAACACAGATGAGCTAAAGTGATGGATGCTGGTGAGGAAGAAACAAACAGAGCTTCCTGCCTTTTAAACAATGGCTCACTTCGTCCCACACGGATTTAATTTATCAGAGCCGACTGCAGAAATGCGAGTTTGAATGGGATTCAACGGTTCAGTGCAAACGGCACTAAAAGGACAAAGAGACAATCAGATTCAAATGAATTCACCTGCAGACTTAAAAACAAGATGATCATTAAAAAATAAAAGACAAAGAAAACATTTGAGGCCATGCTCACATTAATGAAGATACATGTGACAATGATAAAGGTGTGAAACGGGGCTCAATCCACACTAGAGCAGCAACTAACCATTATTTTCACTGTTGAATATTACCATGACGATTAGCAATTAATCAATTAGTCGATAAACAGAAAAATAATCTCTATCTACTTAACTGATTAATCAAAGTCATTTTTTATGCAAACATCTGCTGTTTGCAGCCTCTCAAATATGAAAACTACCTTCCTCTCTCTGTTTTATATCATATTAAAGTGAATATGTTTGGGTTTTGGACAGAACAAGACATTTAAAAACATCACTTTAAATGACAAACTGGGATTTTTCACTATTTTCTGACATTTTATAGACCAAACGATCAACTGATTAATTGGGAAAACAATTGTCACATAAATCGATAATGAAAATAATCACTAGCTGCCCTAGTTTGGTCTATAAAATGTCAGAAAATGGTGAAGAATGTGGATCAGTGTTTCCCACATCCCAAAATGACGTCCTCAAATATCTTGTTTTGTCCACAACTCAAAGACATTCAGTTTACTGTCATAGAGGAGGAAAGAAACCAGAAAAGCTGGAATCAGAGAATCAAGCAACTTAAACCGATTATCAAAAAAAAAAATCAAAATAGTGGGTGATTATTTTAATAGTTGACAACTAATCAATTAATCTTTGCAGCTCTAGTGAACATATCATCCAGAACAGCTCAGTTTCACTGTCCAAACTACAACGTGAGACTTTTCAATTTCATTTACTCTGCAAAACATGTTTTGAGAAGCTGTTTTTGTCGGCTCGCAGGTCGTCTGTCCAGACACGGTCCAGCTGTGTTTTTAGTCATCTAACAGAACAGACGTGATTCACTTCTGATCTAAACCGGCCATGCAAAGCTGTGTGGAAAGACTCACGTTTCACACGCAGAGCTGCTATTTTATTCCATCTTGTACATGTAATGCCACTGATCTTGTTTTAGGGGCTACCAAACAGTACACAGCCATACTGTGGCTGGACATATCCAGTGTGAAACAGGACTGCTTTCACTACGCTGCCGGTACAGAAATACGGTTGAAAAAGAAGCATATTTTTCCTCATTTATCTACATTAGTGTGGACATGGCCCGACTCTCTGTTACCTCCCCAGAAGAGGATGTGTTGCATGAATTCTTTAGAAGGGGGGTCAATCAGAAATAGAAATGTTTGGGAGGAGCGCTGAGTTGATTTAGGCGATGACTGCTCATGACGTGGTCCTGTATTGTTGACTGAAAACCTTCTTCTTCTTCTGTGGTGACCTGTGGCTGAGTGAAGACCAGCGCTACGTGCATCGTCAGCTGGGAGAAAGCAGTGAAGGACAGAAGACTCCTGACGCCATGTTTAGCCTCACATTCAGAAGCTGAGGATGTGCGCGCGCGCGCGCGCACACACACACACACACACACACACACACACACACACACACACACACACACACACACACACACACACACACACACACACACACACACACACACACACACACACACACACACACACACACACACACACACACACACACACACACACACACACACACACACACACACACACACACACACACACACACACACAGAGAGAGAGAGAGAGAGAGAGAGATAGAGTGTCCAAAACAGACCTGTATTACATACACACCTCAGTTATTTCAGACATTCACAGGGGTGTGTTCAGTTCAGCTCATCAGGCACAAAAAATGGCTGAAGGAATGGTCCTAAAGCAATTACACATATACACACACACACGGGGTAAGCCAAATGAACACACCACTGGATGAAGCCTGTATATCTGAGGTGTGTATTACTGTCAGGTGTGCAGTCAGTCGGAGGTTCACAGCAGAGGCTGCTGGTAATACGCTGCCTGCTGCTGCTGAGGAGCCTGGTGAGGGGGGCGGCCACAGGGTAGGACACGGGAGGCATGCTGGAGTTGTGATAGGTCGACATGTCCATGGCCACGCCCGCCTGGTGAGCGTACGGAGCTCCAGCCGCGTGGTTCATGTACTGGCCGTTCATACCACTGCTGGGGGGAAAATACAGACGTGACACTAAAAATGAGGTTGGTAAAAAAAACACCTGCTTGTTCATCAATAAATCTGCAGCATGTAGACACAAAAATACTGTATGTGGACACACACTCACATTTCTATGTGTTATTATAACAAAATCCACGAATTTATGAGATTCAGAAACCCTCATCAATACTCATCCATCAAAGATCATAATAATCAGCTGAGATCATGTGGTAGATGACAGTGGTGTGACAGTGTTTTACTGCCTCGTAGTAAAGAAGACATACCGGCTGGTCTCCATCAACCACTAACATGGATCCTCTTTCTGTCCTTCCCTCTGCACCAACTTTTCTTTTCTTGGACATTTTGGTTCTATTCAGATTATTTTATGACCCCGTCACTCGGCTAGAGCGCCACTAACCACTGCACCACCGTGAAGCCATTCATAGAAAACCCAAAGTCAAAACTAGTAGCTTGTTAATGCCAAAGATCGGAGGCATCGAGCACCTTCATTAGTCCCGTGACCCTGTTATTATTTCTATTCGGAGTGTCTCCAGAGTTACAGATCCTGTTTTCTTACTTCATGTAGGGGGACTGAGCAGCTTGGCTGCTGGGTGGGGCTGAGACGTTGGGGGGCAGCGAGTGCAGCTGTCCGGGCTGGTCGCTGGGCAGAGCGTAGGGCTGAGCGGTGGGAACCTGGGGCATCACCGGAGGCAGGTAGGCGCCGCCGGCCGGGCCGAGGTAACCCTGAGCAGGCGGGAGGGAGAGAGCAGGATTAATGTCACGATTCCTCTTCACTAAAACGATGTAGAACAAGCATTTCACCAGAGTGATCAGGTAACTAGGGAACAAGAGTGAAAAAGACACGACGGTGCTCAGCATCTTCTCAACTAACGCTCAGCAAGAAAGCAGCCGTTCCCATCCCGAGTATGTAGGTATAAACAGCTCATTCTAAGCTAACGAAAACACAGCTACTCGTAGTTTCAGGAGATTACACACTAATGAAAACATAGTTCTGAATATTATATTCCATTTCTGCTGATAGATCCACCTGAAATACCACAGACACCGTTCGTTTAAGTAAAAAAAAAAAAAATACTGCTAAATATGTAGAAAAATTCACTTTAACCAAGCTATTATAAGAACTCTAAGGCCTAAATTCTTATTCAACCCATTAAGATGCAAGTTTCTAAAAAATCCAGAGTTTCTTTCCTTTTCCTCAGTAGGTTAATATAAGATAAGATAAGATAAGATAAGATGAACCTTTATTAATCCCCGGAGGGAAATTCGGGATAATATCATCTGACTCTGTCGCAGGCTGACCCAAGCATCACAAATAAAGAGGAGTCGTGAGATATGTTGTGTGAACAGACTATTACAGCAAGTCAGGTAGTGCTGCTATGAATAGAATCAGGACTTTTTTTAACTGCTTATGCAAAACTAAATCCTCGTCACTGCAGGTGCACAAACAGCCTGGTGGGAATTTAACATTGCAAAAACATGACGGAGAAAAGAACAACAAAAAAAAAAAAAAAAGGAGAGAAAAACAGAGCAGCACTCTGGAGGACCTTCTAGTGAAGTGGACATTTTTCTAAATCTCTGAGGAGAGACAGTGACATCAATCATGGCAGAGAAAACAGCCATCGGCGAGAGGAGCCGGCAGCCTCCGACTCCCCAGGGAGGAGAGAGGAGGCCGAGGACCAGCACACCAAGCAACACAATCTACTGCTTTGCTGGCAAAATACAACACGAGTGGAGGATGTGAGGAATAAAACATGGATACTAATAGCAAGATATAATCATGTGCCTGCTCTGAATCATTTTCCTCTACATCAGTCCTCTGAAATATTAAATCAAACATCATATCAGGACATCAATAGAACGAGAGTCTAGTCAGTGCTGAATTATGCAGAGGACTCGTTCTGGGTTAACATAGTTTGTCAAAACACATAAAATCTCTGCAGCCGTCAGTGTTGTGAACTGTGAAGCAGCCTCTGACTGAACCCGTCCTTAAATTATATATGACTCGGCTTTTTATTGACCCGGCACGCGTCACAAGACAGAGAGAAGATGACTGAATAATACACCAATTCAATGATTTGATCTGAAGGTATCCAAACATCCATGAATCTACTGTATTCATTTTATATAGAAATGAAGCCTGTTCATTTGTGTGGACTGCAGTCCGACATGCTGCGGTTTCTAATATCATTACAGTTCTTGTTTTTTTGTGCCTTGTGGTCTCTAATCTCTTCCTTGTTTACTATCTTGTAAATATTTTAAATTCTTACTTCCTGCTTGTGTTATCTTAACCCTTGTATGATACTCCAATCATACGTTTACACCATGGGTCTGAGAGAAACAGCATTTCAATCCTCTATATGTCCTGTACATGTCACAGAACTGATAATCAAGTTAACTTTGACTGGAAACATGCAGCATACGGCAAAGCCGTTTAACATTTGACTATCCGGTAATAATATTAGAGATATCTACAACTGCATTGTGACAGGTCAGAATTCTTATTTACTTATTACTACTACTATTTACTGATGCTTATTTCTTATTCTGACTATCCTAAATAACAGTTACAGATATCGATAACCCATTGGATATCAGCCCAACAAACCATCTGAACAGTGTTCGGATGTTCGGTAAAGATGGAAAGATATGAACAGATTCACACTTCCTGGATCAATAACTGATCAGAGAAACACAGTTAAAACACCAACGACGTCTCTTTCTAACCGTAGTGAGGTAGACAACCAGCTACAAGCTCATTTTAATCACAACCAGCCGTCGTCTGAGCTGGACACATCACACGGGTCTCTATGATAGATAGAAAATGATATGAAACAGAAAGAGCTCATCATCAGGGGATCTGAGGCCAACCAGAGCTTTGTTCACTACAGAGTTATGGTACAGAGTTACAGTGTATTGTAGTTTTACTGTTTCCAGACTCACTTTATAAACCCAGACGGCTGCAGTGCAGCAACATAGTATGTTTGAATAGCTCCATCTCCCCCTTCTGACGTAGATATCTGCAACGTCATTTCACCTAAAAACTCCAATTCAAGATATCCCTAACTCTATTTGACTTGGCAAAACTCTGATTCTAGCTATCTGTAATCACATTTAGACTAGCCATAACTACAGTTAGGGACATCCACAACGTTATTAAGACTAGTCAACATTTAATTTTATATACTTTAAAAGGATAATGTAGATGAGAGTTGTGACTAGTCAAAATGACGTTGCAGTCATCTCTAATGAATATCTAGCTATTCAACAATTATGAATTACACATTTGAGTATTGGTGTTAAACACAAGATTAAAACATTGTTAATGTGAGTATGTAGGCAGCAGAGAGAATGGCTTTGGTAGTTTTCCTGACCTGCATGGCTACAGCTGAGCCAGGCGGCGCATACTGCGCCTGCATCTTGGAGTAGGCCGAGTAGAACGGAGCCTCGTTCATTAGCTTGTTGTAAAGCTCCAGCGCCTCCAGAACTTTCACATTCAGCTCCGATAACTCTGAGTGTTTCCTGCAAAACAGAGAGACTCATTTATATATAGACAAGGCTATTTATAATTTGTAGAGCAGTCCAACAGATTGTCCTTTAAAGTCTCTAAATATGACAGTTCTGATTACACGCTACCTGTCAATCTCCTGCAGCTTCTCATCAATCATCGGGTTCATCTGTTCACACGCACCTGTTCAGATATTTACAGAGACACAGTTAGAGAACAACAGTGTTGATCAGACCGTCTGCAGCAGACTTAGAGCAGCATTAAGGTTTATACCCTCCAGCTGGATCAGCTCTGGAGAGTCAGGAGCCGGATCTGCAGGATCTGCATTCTGCAGCAGTGCCAGCGTACTGTCCATCTTCCCCTGCACAAAGACGAGAGCAGGTTTGGCTTGGCAGCTTGACTGAGAGGTGATTTGGGTTTGTAAACGAGGAAATATTGTACCTCGTCAATGAAGACGGGCTCCGGCTCTACTTTGGCTTCCAGGCTCGTCTCTTCAGGAGTGGCTGCTTTTTCAACAAAAGTCACTGTGTAGGAAAAGTTCAGTTAGCAGCTCTGAATCTAATCAGTTCCAGTTTAAACCAAGTAGCTGAAGAGCAGAGAGACAGGTATGCTTTCTAATGGTGCCTTTACAAGCCAACATTTAGTCTGTTTTAATCAAACCGTGACCAACGAACTTTGACCAACCTGTCTCTGGCTCAGCATTCAGGTTGGTCGTAACAAAGTTGGAAGGGAAGAGTCCTACTCCTCTGTGGTTCTCTCCTTTCCACCAGTTTGGATCGCTATAGATGAGATCAGGAAACAGGAAATGCATCAATGTGTGAACTTCTAATAGATCAGTCAGAAATATCTAATATGACTTAAACCGATTAATCTGTTATCAAAATAGTTAGCTATTAGTTTAATAGTTGACAAGTAATCGATTATTTGCAGCGCTTTGCAGCTATATATACTGTATACAAGTTTCATTTAACTGCATCTTTCAACGTCTATGTTCAATGTGGGATAAAATTAAACCAAGCGCACAAACATAAATGTAAAGATATCCTATTTCAGATATATTACATTTTGAGGCATATGTCAACAACCATTGGGACAATATCAGCTTTATAAAAAGTGGGATTTATTGCACAGCTGTTGCGTTGGACTGCATGTAGCTGAAAAAAATGATGCTCATCTCTGTTTCATTCATCAGAAGGCTGCCACTCTTTCAAAAAATGTAATCATGATTAATAGCAAATGAATCACATATTTGTTATCTGTTGAAAATGAACCTTAAAGGGAGATTTGTCAGGTTTTTAATCCTCTGATCAACATGTTAGTGGACTAATATGCTGCTTTA
Organism: Pterois miles; assembly: GCA_947000775.1. NCBI lineage: Eukaryota > Metazoa > Chordata > Actinopteri > Perciformes > Scorpaenidae > Pterois > Pterois miles. The sequence goes on from CAMQGK010000637.1 coordinate 29,589,498, forward strand.
TGTAAATGTATGTATATATTTATTATAATAAATCAATAACAACACTAATCAATGGCAGATATTGTCCAGAAACCTTCCCAGGTTCTGACTTTAGCATCAACAATCTGCTCCAATCAGAACAAACTGCAGCCCAACAGGCAACAACAGCTGTCAGTGTGTCAGAGTGCTGACTTGACTAGGACTTGATCCAGACTGACTGGGACTATCAGAAAGTGGGCATGTCTGTAAAGGGGAGACTGGTGGGGACCCAGAGAACCCATTGAGATTCACACATCTGGAGGTCAGAGGTCAAGGGACCCCTTTGAACATGGACATGACATGTTTTTCCTCACCAAAGTGTAGAGTACCGATGGATTCATCAGGTTTTCTAGTTTACGTGGACCTTCAGTCTAGCTTTAAAACTGGACCCGTTACCATCTAAAAAGTGTGACTTGTGTTAATGTGCAAAAGAAATTAGTCAAAACAAATTTGCGTTATTATGTGTTAATGTATGTTGTATTATTTATGTGTTATTATCACGATAACTTTGACAGCCCTAGTAAATATATCCTGTATTAAAAATCCTGATTTGGAGGTGTACATTAACAAACTCTGGGACACTATAAGCTTTAGAAAAGTGGATTTACTCTCCAGGTTTTGTAGTGCATCTAGCGGAAGATGAATAAAATGATGATAAAATGATGCTTGAATATCACATTTGATGAGTCTGCAGCACCACAGAGCTGAGTCATCACCTGTCATCCAGAACCAGAATAAGTTCTCCAGCTTTGAAGGTCAGCTCGTTATCTTCAGCCGCTTCGAAATCGTACAGCGCTCGCACCTTCCGAGCCTCCTGCCCGCCGCCGCCGTTGGTGTAGTTTGGCGGGTCAGAGGTCGTGGTCAGGGGTCGTGTCTCCGCCTGCTGCTTCTGCTCCTGCAGGGACAGCTCGATGGCTAGAACCGGAGAGACGTGGGGAAAAGGGAGAAGAGGAGGTCTGTCAAATGTCCAACACAGGACTAATCTCCTTTTATATTTTCAACAAAACAACCTTTTGATGTATAGGATCACTAATCAATTTAAACTGTTCATATAAAAGAAGAAGAAGAAGAAGATCTACCTTTATTAGTCCCACAGGGGGGAAATAAGTAAAAGTATTCTGAGAATACTGGTACAAACTAATAATCGTAAGCCTTAAATATACAGTACAGGAGTTTGAAAATACGCACTGATTGTAGAAAATGATGCTGAGAAGATAAAGATGACGATGAAGATGCATACGGTATGCTAAAGGTGTGTTTACATAGAGCTAAATGATGGCGTCTCTCTTTACCTTTGGCCAGATTGTCATCATCTGATGTTGTGCTGGCAGCAGGTGTGCTGGCCTTTGTGGACGACCCCTGTGGTGGATATAGAAAGATAAGGTCACATCTCAGTGTGTGTATACATACAGTACAGGAGGGTTGTGGTGCACTAAAGACTACAGGCGCCCCCAGCTGATCCTACTGGGTACTACATGTTGGTCAGAAACCCTCCACACAGCTGCTGTCTCATCATCTTGTCTAAGGTGACCTAAGGCAGCGCTCTAACACGGCAGAGAGGCGCCTCTTTTCCACAGGGTGCCGTGGCTGCTATTGTAACTCTCCTGACGGTGAACTGGAGACAGTGAACGCAGCACCGTGGCTGCTACGGTAACTCTCCTGATGGTGAACTGGAGACAGTGAACGCAGCACCGTGGCTGCTACAGTAACTCTCCTGATGGTGAACTGGAGACAGTGAACGCAGCACCGTGGCTGCTACAGTAACTCTCCTGACGGTGAACTGGAGACAGTGAACGCAGCACCGTGGCTGCTACAGTAACTCTCCTGACGGTGAACTGGAGACAGTGAACGCAGCACCGTGGCTGCTACGGTAACTCTGCCGACGGTGAACTGGAGACAGTGAACGCAGCACCGTGGCTGCTACAGTAACTCTCCTGATGGTGAACTGGAGACAGTGAACGCAGCACCGTGGCTGCTACGGTAACTCTCCTGATGGTGAACTGGAGACAAGAACGCAGCACCGTGGCTGCTACAGTAACTCTCCTGATGGTGAACTGGAGACAGTGAACGCAGCACCGTGGCTGCTACGGTAACTCTCCTGATGGTGAACTGGAGACAAGAACGCAGCACCGTGGCTGCTACAGTAACTCTCCTGATGGTGAACTGGAGACAGTGAACGCAGCACCGTGGCTGCTACAGTAACTCTCCTGATGGTGAACTGGAGACAGTGAACGCAGCACCGTGGCTGCTACAGTAACTCTCCTGACGGTGAACTGCTGACTCAGTTGTCCGTTGTGCTCATATACTACAGCCAGCTCACCGCTGCATGCGAGGCCCAAATTTTGTTCGTTAACGGTTAATAATCGGTTAACGAGGGTCAATTATTGGTCATCCCTAATTGGAAATAACCCATATAAGTTTTTACTAAGACTAAGTAACCTCTCATTCACTAGTTTATCATTGGGGTGGTGAGACAGTTGGTTGTCTCCATTTGGGAATAATCAGTTGCATTAGAGAGCACCTGTGTTTTTACTCCATCTAAAACTGGGAGAGAAAATGTCTACATGCTGTTTGTGTCGGCCTCAACAGACTGTGTAGCAGCAAGACGTCAAACTGCAACCAACCGAGATCCGGACAACAGGGACTGGAAACGGCTTTGTTTTACCTGACTTGACCTGCATGCTGTCTCAGAATGACATTAAGCTACAGGTAAATACGAGGAAGCGGTGCCACAGCTTGAGTCACATTACCCGCTGCTGTTTGCTCATCAGCTGATAGAGATTAAATGTCATACCTGCCGCCTCCTCATGAGCCACCTGCTCTCCATTAAAGCAGGTTCCCAGCCATTCCCTCAACATAATACACAGCACACCACCACACAGTTTAAACAAAGCACAGCCGGTGACCACAAAGAGGATTTTACTTCATTTCTATGAAAGCCACAATGTTTATCAATCTGTGTTTGACTGCATTATATTGGGAAGTGTCTCTAACGTTGTGTCTACCCCATTATACCTATATTCATATCAGAATAGACCATTCAACATGTAAAAGAAGCCAACAGAAACGTCAGCCTCAGAGTCTCTGACCACAGATGATTCATTTGTGGGTCAGCAGCTTTACAACTACAGAGCAAAGTCCACCTCAACTGTTAACACACACATCAGGGTGTTACACAACCAGCCCCACAGAAACCAGCAGGCAGCTCTGTCCACAACGATCACAGAGACAGTCCTGATCCCGGGACACACACACAACTATGGGAAATATGCGAAGAGGAAATTCCACCGTCATGCAAACACAGTCAAAGATGTGACGCTCCACCCAACCTGAATCTCTACCACTGATCTGCAGTGAAACCACAACGATTCACACACTCTTATTCTGTTATTTCTGTTAATTAAAGGGAAGAAAAGCAGCAAAACACAGCAGTGTGAAAGAGGACCGCTAACACAATGATGCTGAAGTTATGTTTCCAACATATGACACATACTGTTGTAACTGAATTTCACAAAATGCTGCTAATCTTAAGCAAGCAATGTTTGAGTTAAATGAGGAACCAGACTGACGACAGTTTAGTAAATTGCAGTGTATTTTATTAAAAGCAATCTGATGATTTCAGTGTTGTTGTGTCAAATGTTGATTTAATCAAGCAAGTTTTTCCCCACTGGTTTAATATTATTTACTGTACTATGGAAACAATGGTTGTAATGTTGTCTTGTAAGTTTAGTATTTTTTGTCATTTATGTTCGTCTGGTAAAGCTACAAGAGTAAATGCTGTATATAAAGAATCTGGAATAACAACATATACTACACTGACAGGGCTGCAGGGCGGTGCAGTGGTTAGTACTGTCGCCTCACAGCAAGAGGGTCGCAGGTTTGAATCCGGCTTGGGGTCCTTCTGTGTGGACTCCGAGTGGGTTTTCTCAAAGACATGCAGGTTAATTGATGACTCGAAATGTCCCGTAGGTGTGAATGTGAGTGTGAATGACTGTGTGTCTCTATGTGTCCTGTGATGGACTGGCGACCTGTCCAGGGTGAACCGGCCTTCACCCAGTGCCAGCTGGGATCGGCTCCAGCCCCCCCGCGACCCCTAACAGGATAAGCAGCTGAAGATGGATGGACTACACTGATGAAGGTAAGACAACATTTAGCCTCTTTCACATGCTGAACATTTCCATCTTGCGCCTTTTCACGCATACTGGGATAAATGGGACGAGGGACAGTCCAGGGGACAGCAGTGATCCAACACTTATGGATGCCAACTACCTAAAAACTCAACAGAGGAAGAGGAAAATGGGGGCAAGGCCAGAGGGATGTCATGGACACAGCACAAGACATCTGCTATTTTCAGGAACATGGCGGAGAAAGAGCAGTGTCCTTGTAATGTATTTAATATTCAACAAGTTTGCGGGACGAGTCAAATCAGTCTTGTGATTGGTTCGCTTGTCTTCTGTCAGACAGACACAACCTTTTACATGTTTGTCCCTGCAATGTCCCTGCTTTCATTCACAACACAGCCATACTTACATTTTCCCTGAAATGTTACGAGGTCTTGAGGAGGGAAACTGGTGGTACAGGTATCCCTCCTCCTGTTCACACGTGAGCCCATGCAGGAAATGTTCCTGAGCATTTCAGGGACATTTCTGTGTGTGAAAAGAGACGTGTGATGTAACTGTACCTGTGAGGATGCGGTGGGGAAGCTGATGCCCTCCTCTTTCAGAGACTTGATGGTGGCGCTGATCAGGCTGAGCTGTGGATCCTTCTGGAAGTCTTCTGCCCACTCCACCATCAGAGCCTTTAGCTTTTCACACACCTTCGGGTGGGCCTGCAGAGGACATGCAAACAAACAAACGAACCAGTAAAGACTCTTTGTAGCTTTTGTGTACTACTGTCTACATGATATCAGAACTTGGATGGATCTAAACTTCCTCAGTCTGAATAAAAAGAAGACTGAGATCATTATGTTTGGACACTCAGACCTATTAGACAACTCGGTTGATCTTCTTGGCCCTTTGGCCTCTCATAAACGTACTTAATCTTTGACAGCACCTTCAATGTTGACAAACAAATGAGCTCTGTTGTAAAAACTACTGGTCGACCGATATGGGGTTTTTATGGCCAATGCTGATTTTTTCTTTTTTTTTTTTAATTTTTTTACAGAATCAGGACAGCTGATGGCCAATATAAGATACTGAAAAAAAAATCTGCATCATCATCTGCCATAAAAAACCCGTATCGGTCGACCTCTCGGTTAGATTAGTGTAATTCTCTTTATAATCCTTCATAACAGTCGTCTCTTCATCAGCTGCAGTTTGAAGAAAACATAGCTGCTCGCCTACTGACTGGAGAAAGAAAACGGGATCACATCACCAGTTCTGACTTTCACTTCACTGTATTTAATGTTTTAAAAGGACTGGCACCTTATCTATCAGGTCTATTGCACCTTCACACTCCAGCTAGAGCACTGAGGTTGACCAATCAGATGCTCAGATGCACATTATGATTGTGGTTTTTGCACTGTTCTTATTGTTGTTTGCATTGTATTCATTTTATTATGTCCAGTGCTTTGCAAAAGTATTCATACCCCTTTTCCACACATACAACTTTTCCATATTTTGTCGCATTACAAGCACAAACTTATATGTATTTTATAGTAATTTTATGTGACAGACGAACACAAAGTAGTGCATAATTGTGAAGTGGAAGGAAAATGATTCGTAGTATTCAAGATTTTTTTACACATTTTTTGCCACAAGCCACATAAGAGACACAGCAAGCATGTGGAAGAAGATGCTCTGGTCAACTTTTTGGTCTACATGCAAAATGCTATGTGAGGAGGAAACCTAACACTGCAGGACAACGACCCTCAACACAGGGCCAGACCTACAACGGGATGGTTTAGATCAGAGCATATTCAGGTGTTAAAATGGCCCAGTCAAAGCCCAGACCTGAATCCTACTGAGAATCTGTGGCAAGACTTGAAAATTGCTGTTAACAGATGCTCTCCATCCAATCTGACTGAACTGGAGCTATTTTGCAAAGAATGGGCAAAAATTGCAGTCAATAGATGTGCAAAACTGGTAGAGACCTACCCCAAAAGACCTGCAGCTGTAATTGCAGCAAAAGGTGGTTACACAAAGTACTGACTCGGGGGGGCTGAATACACATATACCGCAAATCATTTTCCTTCCAATTCACAAGTATGAGCTACTTTGTGTTGGCCTGTCACATAAAATCCCAATAAAATACATTTAAATTTGTGCTTGTAACTTGACAAAATGTGAAAAAGTTCAAAGGGTATGAATACTTTTGCAAGGCACTGCACATGCTCAGCACTTTGGTCAACTGTAGTATTTTGACTTGGCTTCTATCTGTGACCTTTCAGTTAACTTCCATCAGTGTGAGAGAGTAGATGTGAGAGAATGATAAGAGATGACAGGCAAATATGGCTATTAAATAGGTGAATATGATATGGTGAATTCACATACCCTGCTCAGCACACTCCGTACTTCACTGGCAAACTCCCGTGAACAGATCTCCAAGTGGAATATCTTACCGCAGTTTGACACACAAGCACCCAGCAACTGAAAGGGAAGTAAAAACAAGATTAAACAGCTGCTATACGCTGAATTATAGACTATTTCTACCACTCGCATCCCTGAATTATTCACAGCAGGTATTAACAGCAGGTGAGGCCTTAGTAATTATTAATAGCTTTAATGAAAACGGGGCTTCATTGTGTGAATTAGTGGACACAGAGGTCTAAATATAGAGCAGACCATGAGACAGTATCTGCTCCTGATGACTCAGACAGAGAAACAGCTCATCATCCTCCCAGCGGGAGAACCTCATTTCTCACATTTAAAGGAACAGAAACGTTTGACCCTCCCTCAATCAATCAAATATTCATCTTCATCGTTCACAGATAACTGTGTACATGTCGGGGTTTTAAATTATTATTTTAAACATCTTCTGCTTTTGAACAGAGAGGCACACTATGTTTTGTAATAACTATGGTACTGCTACTAATATTAATAACCTTTATTTGTGAATTTCTCCACTGTGGGACCAATAAATGAATATCTTACCTTATTTATAAAGTACCTTTCATACAGGGGGAGCAGTTCAAATTGTTCTCAAAAGAGTCAAGAAACAAAAGATAAGAACAGACACGTTAACTTCAATTTGTTTTAACGCCACTAATTTCTTTTTCTTTTCTTTCTTTCTTTTCTTATTTGTCCACTCCCATGTTGATAAGAGTATTAAACAGTTGACCAGTCTCCCTTTAAGGTTCATTTAGAACAGATACGATCGAGATCCTGGTGTTACGGTGACTTTACTATCTAACCAACACAACGCAGAAGTTCACCAGTTACATCAGTACCAAAAACATGTGGTCCTTCTAGTTTTCACTCGTGGTGCCAATGAGGCATAATGTGGATATTTTTGTTTATCGGTTCATCCAGAGTGCACTGGCCCTGCTCCATGTCGAAACCCTTATATTTTTGATATATATACGACGTCAAGCATAGTTCTGTTTCTGTTTGTTTAGCATTAGCTGAAATAAAAACTATATAACATACTAGAGAGTCAAAGTTAGTACTTCAAATGCAGCACACTCAATTTTATAAGCACTTATAAAGTTTTGCCACAACAGCAGAGTTAAAAAGGGCTGAGTTGTTGCTTTTCTTATTTCTGTGATAGTTTGCATATAAAGTAACGGCAGCAGAGGATCTAAGAGGCCATGAAGGATTATAAAATGACAGAGTTAGTAAAATAGGCCGGACCCAAACCATTTAGAGCCTGTAAACAAGTCAAGGTTTTTGAGGTTTTTGTTATCTTCTTGATGAATTTATAACTGCTGCTGCTTGTGAGATCAATTTGTTTTGTAATTACATTATTTTTGACTAATGTCTCAGTGACTGCATTGGGTCCACATGTTTTTTGCTTTGGAAGGATTTATTCTTATCATAGTTTACAGTTCATTTTTAATGAATGAGTACAAGATCTGTGGAAATGTTTGCTCTGTCCGCAACCAAGAAAGTCTTATTCAGCTAACAATCTGTGTGAAACTGTGTGAAACTGAATTTGTCCACAAAGAATCACACAAAAGCACCACTTTAAATCTGGTGTTTACCAGAGATGAGCTCAGTTTCTTTTAAATAAGTCATTCAGCATGAAAAAAAAGCATAAAAAAGGACTAATCAACGTAATACATCTATTAGGACTAAGAGGAGGCAGCCGTAGTGAACGAAGTGTCATGAAAGCAGAATATCAAACTCACATTGAGTGCCTGCATGGCGACATGAGGCACTTTGTGGTTGACTCTCTTCATTATGGATCTCAAGCTGTCCTTTGGTCTGAAACACAAGACAACAGAACAATAGTTACTACAGGACAAACAGTGGAGATGCTCCTGCAGGTCCTGATGATGCCATCTGGTGTGGACTATTTCCACTCAAATGTCCTGCTCTTAAATAAGGAACCGTCTGAACCGCAGAGCTGCTCAGATGTTGACGAGCTCCTGTGATTCAAAAGGAAAATGTCTTTTCCAGCTCACCCATTGGATGTCGTTCCAATCTTGTCACAGATGTCCATAATGAGTCCCCAGTCATCTGCTGTGTTGGTTTCATTGGTTGACTTCTCTGGAAACATGGCAGACAGGGACACAGTGCATATGGTCCAGTGAGAAAACATCTTCAGTGCAGTGAGCAAGTGTTATAGTAACAAATGGCTGCCGCATTTTAGAGCTGGCTAATGTTGTACCAAAACCTGCCAGGCTAAAGCTAAAAAGCAAGACTCTGAAGCTGCCATGATTAATCCATTACTTGTCGACTATGAAATTAATTACCATCTATTTTGATAATCGATTTGATTTCCAAATTCTCTGATTCCAGCTTCTTAAAAGTTCTTTCCTCCTCTATGACAGTAAACTAAATATCTTTGAGTTGTGGACAAAACAAGATATTTTGAGGATATCAGCTTGGGCTTTAGGAAACACTGATCCACATTTTTCACTATTTTCTGAGATTTTACAGACCAAACAAGTAATCAAGAAAATAATCTACAACGAAATCACTAATAGCAACTGGAGCATCTCAGTCTTTAAGATTTTAACTTGTCATCGGTTTAGTAGTTGACAGCTTAAACAATGGCCAACATGAAATGGCATGAAATGTGCTAAAAAGCACATCAGCTCTTTTCAGTATGTATTTCCACATTTTGATGATGATGATGATGATGATGATGATGATGATTATCAGGTGCTGCTGCTTTGTAAGATGTGAACAGGAAATCACTCAGATGCACATTTCCAGCTCACAGTAACTCATGACACTCATCATCCTGACAATATAACACTCAGAGAGCCAGTTAAGTACAACACTGCTCTATTGTCTGGTCATACAAGCACTGTGGTGTTGCAGCTGGGACAGACCTGGGAAGTTTGCATGAAATTTACATTATACAACTATGAGAAAAGACATAGGACCAACACAAACTGACCAATGAAGTAGTGTTCATTAGTCTGTTTAGCAGTACACTAATGATTATATTCAATTAAATGCCGATCACAAATACTTAGAGCCCAAGGTGACATCTTTAAATTACCTAATTGGTCTGACAAACAGTCAAAACCAGAAGACTTAACTGAACTTAACTATCACACAGGCCAAAGAAAAACAGCAAATGAACAACAGACCATTAATAGTGTTGTTGGCACACAGACGAGTCCTCCTCAGCTGGAAAACCCCACAACTTCCCTGTTACATCTCATGGTTGAGACAACACTTCAGACTAGAGAAACTCAGGTTTCTACTTCGTGGCTCTGCTGACAAATTTGAGAAAATCTGTCGTTTGCAGACCGACATTCATTATCATTATTTTCAACACAACAAAATTCTTATTCAACCTGAACCCCTCATCCCTCCTTATGTTTTATCAATTTGTGTGTGTGTGTGTGTTTATTTTGGTTTGTGTGTGTGTTTATTGTTTTTTATTCCTCAAATAATGACAATAATAACTAAATTTTATTTTGTACTTTTATGTATTTTTGATAATTTATTTGTGTTTTTGTTTTTAATCCTTCAATAACAACATTACAACTACATTAACTACATTTTATTTTATATTCAATATTTTTTCTCATTTATATTGTCTGTTTATTAGTTCTTAAATAATAACTATAACTACCTATAATTAATATTTGTATTTTATATTTTAATATTATTTTGTGTGTCTGTTTTTAACATTAATAACTAGATTATCTTTTGTATTTATCAATTGTTTTTATTTCTTTTGTTTGTTTGTTTTAATACTCAAATAAAAATAACTATATTTTATTTTGTATTTTCATATTTTTCAATCATGTATTTGTCTTTAATCCTTGAATAATAACAATAACTACATTTTATGTATGTTTGCTTGTTATTATTCCTCAAATAATAACTATAACTACATTATAATTAATATTTTCATTATATATTTTATTTTGTGCATTTATTTTTAATCTTCAAATAATGAAAATAATAACTATATTATATTTCGTAATTTTTTCATTTACTTTTTTTTATTTGTGTGTGTATGTTTTTAATCCTCAAATATTGACAATAACAACAACTATATTTTATTTCGTGTTTTGTGATTTTTATTTTATGTATTTTCTGTAAGTTTGTTTGTTTTTAATCCTCAACTACTAACAATAATAAATATATTAGAGAGCATACTTTGAGCACACAAGAGATGTAGCTCAAAGTACTTTATAAAAGAAAATTACATTACATTCAAACAAGGTCAGATGGATAATAAAATTAGACAATAAGAGAACAGTAGATGTTAAAAGACATAGTAAAATTAAAAAGCGACCATCTATAAAACTTTGAGAATTAGTACAAATAAATAAATACATAAACAAATACATACATACATACATAATATTTTTTTAAAAAGTCAGTTACAATTTATGGTTAAGATATGTCTTAAATTAATCTGTAAAAAGACTCTTACAATTATTATTTATCGATTTATTTATTTTTCATTTTATTTTTATTTTAAGTATATGTGTGTGTTTGATTTTTGTCAATTATTTATTAATTTACTGTCCTTTTCGCTCTTTTGTATGTAACACACAATAAACATTATTTTATTGAACTTATCTTTAACAAACTGAAAAACAATCATCACGATAGAAAACCATACTGTGCCGTTATGATTATTTTAAATAGCGTTAACTGTAAACTGAATATATTCGGGGTTTTGACTGTTCAAAGAAACTGCGACGGGCATTTTTCACTATTTACGAACATTTTCTAACAATCAACACATAAATGTACATTTTAATCCTACTGCTGGGACGGTTAATACAGAACTAATGTATATCTATATAAAGGATTTAACTGACGTTAGCCAGCAGCGGGTTACTCAGTAGTTGGTGACCAAGCAGACGCTAATCGGAACAAATAAAATGATGGATTAACGTGATGGAAGTTGTTGACAACCAGTCAGCTACACGCTAGGAAAGTGTCTGAGACTAGTGTGTGTTGTTGTGACCGAAGCTGGCCACACTAAATAAACTTACAACGCTACAGCGAACTGAAGAAGCCAAGCTAAGCTAACGTTAGCTTCTAGTGTTGTTGGCCCTGCCGTTAGCTGACGTTAGCTCCGACACACACTGAAGAAACAGTGAACAAACTGCGCTTCACTCACCGACATCTTGGTCAAACGGGTTCTGGGCAAACAAAGGCATGCTGACGATTTAAAAAGAGCCAGACTACTTAACGATTCAAGAGTTATATGAGAGATCTCCAGACTAAACCTAAACAAATATCTCTTCCTTGTCCATTAAACTCGCACCAGTTGCTCTTCCGGAAACTCGGCTGCCCTGAATAACGCCTGAACAGAATACTTTAAACGCCAGTGTGCAGCTGGCAAGCTAAGATTTTAACACGTTTAGAGCGATTAATTGGTATTTATTTAAATTATTCAAAGTTCAGCGAGCTGAGATAAAGATCTAAAAAATACTTAAACTACTTGGCAGTCGATTTAACACCTCTGTTCACATTAAAGAGACTAGTGAAACACTGACATCTAGTGGGGAAAGAGGAACATGAGCACATGCTAAATAACAACAGCTCCAAATGTCCCCTTCCTGTCAATGTAAAGAAGTACATTCTGAAAACGATCACAATTAAGTACATTTAGACCAGTAAGATTCAAACTAATTTACCATTTGTAATGTGAATTACGGATATAAGCGGCTGAAGTTTCATTTGAAGGCACCGTAAGACACAGGAAGCCCTTGTTATAACCTGTAGCTCCTGGGATTCCCAGTAGGGGGCGCGCCCTTCAAAAAGCGCCTCATGCACCCAGAGTAATTGACAAAGATTACAACGTTAGCTCAAGATAGTAATCTGTTATTAGTCCTATTACAGTCTGCGGCCACACATAAGCAAGATCCAACTCATGGGAAAAATAAATGTTATAAACAAATATTTTAATTGAATGAATACTGTTGCATATTGAAAGGAACGACTTTTAAGAGGATATTTGAGTGTCGGCGTTTCGAAACGAAGGCGGAAGTGTGGAGGAGGTAAATCCCGATTCAAGACGACACTTCCGGGCCTGGCTCCCTGTTCGTTTCCTGACTCGGGTGAACCCACCTGCCTGACAGCTGCCGTCGTCCAGGACCAAAGACAGTTGATGGTTGCAGACATGTCGGCAGCTGCTCCAGGGACCAGCAAGGCGGCCCACGGTGACGTGGGCGCGAAGAAGAGGAAGGGACCCGGCGCCCTGGCCACGGCCTACCTGGTCATTTACAACGTTGTTATGACAGCGGGGTATGTAGCGGGTCTCCTCGTGCTAACGCTGCTGTGCCTCAGTGTGTGTTTGTGTTCTGATGAGCGAGACAGCACTAATAGTAGGAGCACGATTCCCCCATTACGATGGTACACTGATATGTTGGGGTTATTAATCTGTACAGTGTAGGTCGGTCTGAATGGAAACACCGCTAGCATGCTAACGAAATAACGTCCACAACGAGCAGCGGCTAATGCAGATTAACGTTGGAGGAGCAGCAGACACGCAGCTGGCGGGTCGCCACCGCAGACAAAACAGGAATATGAGGACAGATGGTCGACTGTCTGCAGCGCCTCTCATCCTGCACTGCCATGGTATTTCTGCAGGGCAACGACGGGATTTAACTTTTATTCATCAAGTTAAAATCAGAGCAAATCACACAGAAATTATAATGAATACTAATGTGTCAACAGAGGAGCTAAAGGGTTATTATTTATTGTTACCGCTGTCTAAAAAATGTCTTTATATATCATCAAAATCACACAGAGATTAAAGTATTTTTAAATCAACATGCTCCGTAGTTAGTTAGAACTAAAACAAGACAAAATTCATGATAAATAAATACAAATTAAGATAAGATAAGATATTCCTTTATTGGTCCCACAGTGGAGAAATTCACTAAATAATAAAAGGTGTGTGTGTATGTGTGTTTATATGCATACACACTCATTTTTTTAATTATTTAATGTATATTTATGTTACAACAAATGCTAATACAAGTTAAATACTAAAAGCCATATTTTGTATCATTTTATTGTATTTATTTCTAATTAATTTTGTCTTGTTTTTGATTGGTTTTCTGTTATTGATTTGTCTCTTGAGTATCCTGCTTTTGCCATGTCGGTAACTCTATTTTTGAAAGTGATGTATAAATCAGATTTTTTATAAATATCTGAATAAAAAATAAAAGTTCTATTATTTTTACTTTTTAAAATTAATTTAATTATATTTTTATTATCTTATTTATTTATTTATTTATTATTTTCAATTAACAGACAAAGTAAAGGAGGATATTCTAGAGATAATACAAAGTTAATTATAAATAAATACAAATTAAACAATAAAAACTATATATCTATATATTGCCTTTATTGTTTATTTGTATTTATGCTACAACAAATGCGAATACAAATTCAATAATAAAAGCAATATATATATATTGCTTTTATTATTTATTTTGTACTTATTTATAATTAATTTGTCTTCAGTGGTTTTCTGTTATTTTGTCTCTTGCTATTAAACTATTTTAAAAAAAATAGACAATAAATAACAGTTATAATAATAATACTTACTATTAGTTATAATATAATAATAACTGTTATTATTCTAATTTTCTTTATATAGCACCTTTTATAAATAGCGTTTACAGACAAAGTAAAAGCAGGATACTCAAGACAAGACAAAAATAATGATAAATAAATACAAATTAAATAATAAAAGCAATGGATAGAACATAAGAGCAATAAAAAGACAATAAAAAAAACAAAAACATTTATTTTATTATTATAAAATCTTTGAGTTTTGGACATTGGTTCAGACAAATCGAGATGCTATCCTGGGCTTTCACAACTTAGGATTTTTTAAAAAAATTTTATAAGCATTTAATAGAAAGAATTGCTGTGTTAATTTATAAACAAAACGTTGATTTTGGACACAACATTTTTTTAAATGATTAATTCACAATCCTAATTTTTTTTTTTTTTTTTTAAGGAAAAGCCATACTTTTATTTCTGAAGTCTCTGGATGTATTTTTTTTTTTTAAATAATTGTCTACATAAAAATGTTGTCAATGAGGCCTTTAAATAGTGATTTATTTGAACTATGAACTGATAAATCTCTCTGCTCCGGCTGTTTTATTACACTGGTGTTGAGACTGTTGCACAACTGAACGGTGGGCGTTGTTTGCTCACTGTTCCAACCAGTCGGGTCACATTGTGAAGGCCTCAGTCAGTTCTGATGGGCCACACAGGGCCTGCTGTGTACTGAGCACGTCTGGGTGTCGTACATGCATTAAAATGCTGCTGTAGCTGCTGAGTAGATGTGGTCAGTTTCTGCCCAACTGGTCCTGATACTAATATTCATCACCGAGGCACTGACTGAGACTGAGGTCGAGTCTTTACATGTGAAACTGAAGTGTGAACTGAAACTTTGACCAAAGAGTTTAGAAGCAAAGAGGTGAAACTTTGCTGCTAGATGCTGCTGCAGTGGCGCTGCCGCCATGTTGGGCTGAAAACAATGAGTCTGTGTTCATGGATGTATAAAGAGACGTCTGTAAATCAATGTCCCAGTAGGAATACGTAATTATCATCCTTGAAAACTCCCCACCAGCTGAATCCAGAGTTATTTTCCTCCATATTGATCATCAGACCCTCAGACTGCTCCGCCCTGCAGCTCATATCACATCTCTGCTTCTACCAGCTTCCTGCTAGCTGGATGTGGCTGGAATATTAACATAAAATAGTAAACAGTATTTTTTGATTTTATGAGTTCGTATGTGATTTTTCTAATTATTTTTTGTCCTGGTGTGGTCTCCAGGTGGCTGGTGATCGCTGTGGGTCTGGTCAGAGCTTACCTGGCCAGAGGAAGCTACCATGGGCTCTACTACTCCATAGAGAAGCCTCTCAAGTTCTTTCAGACTGGAGCTATTCTGGAGGTGAGATCATTAAATACAGTATTAGGGCTGTCCTGAATGCCAGTGTTTGGCCTTCGAAGCTTCGGTGAGAAATATTCAAAGGTATTCGAAGTAGGGATGCTAATTTTGAAAAATTTTCTTAACAAATGACTGATTCTCATTAACCAATTATTAACCCTTAACTGACAAGATTACTGCATCGCATGCAGCAGTGCGCCAGCTGTAGCTATATGAGCACAACAGAGTCAACAGCTCACCATCAGCAGAGTTACTGTAGCAGCCACGGTGCTGCGTTCACTGTCCCCAGTTCATATCAGGAGAGTTACTGTAGCAGCCACGGCCTGCGTTCACTGTCCCAGTTATATAGAGAGATAAGGGGGTCCTTCTCAAGGAGGGGGGGCCTCACCATCAGGAGAGTTACTGTAGCAGCCACGGTGCTGCGTTCACTGTCCCCAGTTCACCGTCAGGAGAGTTACTGTAGCAGCCACGGTGCTGCGTTCACTGTCTCCAGTTCACCATCAGGAGAGTTACTGTAGCAGCCACGGTGCTGCGTTCACTGTCTCCAGTTCACCATCAGGAGAGTTACTGTAGCAGCCACGGTGCTGCGTTCACTGTCTCCAGTTCACCATCAGGAGAGTTACTGTAGCAGCCACGGTGCTGCGTTCTGTCTCCAGTTCACCGTCAGCAGAGTAACTGTAGCAGCCACGGTGCTGCGTTCACTGTCCCCAGTTCACCGTCAGGAGAGTTACTGTAGCAGCCACGGTGCTGCGTTCACTGTCTCCAGTTCACCGTCAGGAGAGTTACTGTAGCAGCCACGGTGCTGCGTTCACTGTCTCCAGTTCATATCAGGAGAGTTACTGTAGCAGCCGTGGTGCTGCATTCACTGTCTCCAGTTCACCGTGAGGAGAGTTACTGTAGCAGCCACGGTGCTGTGTGTAGTGTTGTGGACATTCAGCCACTTTCCCAGTAAAAGTCTCCACCACATTTAGTTTAGTTTAGCAGGTCTCAGCTGTGTGTCTGCTCAGATTAACAATAGCGATTGTCTAACAAACAGTGTGTGTGTTTGTGCTGCGTTAGCAGAGGCTAGCTGCTAGCGTTGCCGGTGGCTTCGTGCCCGCTGTAGTGTAACTTCAGCTAGTTTCCGACAGACTGTGTGTGTGTCGGTGGTGAGTGTGGGTTCGCTGATTTCAACAGGCCAGTTATAATCTGTACAGTGTCTGGTACAATATGTCCTCTATAACATGTGACCAGCATGCCTGGTTACACTGAGTTAAAGGCACAGGAGGATTTTATAATGACTTTAAAGTCCACTGCTGATTTTAAAACTAGGTCAAAGAGAATAGTGTAGTTGTCTGTGTTAATGAGCACTCACTCACACTCACTGTATGTGTGTATATCACAGAGGCTGAGCAGCAGCCGGAGGCGTTTGACTGATCCTGTCCAGACTCTCTGTAGCTCAGTGAGAGCACACTAAGTTTATTTAACGTCAGTATCTTCTCTTCATGAAATAACCTGCAGACTGAACAGGACCGGCACCATGCTGATGGTGTTTGGACTTTATGTAGAACTGCTACGTCTGTTTTTGTATGATAGAGCTGTGCTTATTCAGATAGTATGGCTGCCATACGTCCTGTGTTGTATGAGTTAAAATAAGCGTTGGTGTGCTCCACCTCCAGAAGCATGTTGAGTAATCTTCGCTTATCTTTTCCTTTCACAGATACTGCACTGTGCTGTAGGTGAGTCTGTCCCCTCCACTGCTCTCTGTTTCCACTTCAACTTCAGTTACAGCACAGCTCACATCCAGAGTTGGCCGAGTTACTCCTTTAAAAAGTAATAACACTACTTTACTTATTACTTGGTACTAGACAAGACTCGTCCGATTGTATCTCAGATGTGAATGTGTGCAGACAAACCGAAGCTGTTCGTGTTTGAAGTGTTTGCCAAAGAGAGCAGAGAAACTGTGCTGGTGTCTGCTGCATTATGTGGGATTAATGAGGGATTATCTAGACTCCCTGCAGCTCTGTCTCCCTCTGCTGGCCATCTGGAGACACTGCAGCAACATCCATTCACAGGTCCTTCCTGTGTGCATCTCAGTGCTCACACTGCAATTTAACATCTATCAGATTAGTCAGACTATTTCCTGTTTTTTTTCCTCATTATTTCTTCAGCAGTCACCATTGTTTTTTGACCAGTTTTCCACTTTATGTAACATGTGATGATGTAAAAAGGAGCATTTGATTGTAGAGGTCCATGCAGATTTTTTTTAATAAAATAAAAACAACAAAACAGCGACTGAAATCAACAGGAATTGAGGCCCAGAAAATCAGCATCTCTAAATGACAACATAATGATTAGTAGGCATTCATTTCTCTTCTCATACCAGTTCCAGTATCTAAACTAAATAATCTAAACTCTCATTATTGTCTCTTTTCAGGCCTCTGCCAGTGAAATACCTTAAATATTATATTTATATTCTTATAAAAGCAGGTGTGCTGATACAGAGGCTCCTTTAATAACCCACATACCACAAAGTGAACTTTCTACAAGGATTCCCTGAAAATAACAGAAACAAACACATATACTGTATATTCTGATTCACATACGTGTTCATGGCTCTCAGTACTTTTGCATCCTCACAAGTGTTTGTGTTTTGTCCCAGGAATCGTCCCGTCCTCTGTGGTCCTGACTGGATTCCAGGTCATGTCCCGGGTCTTCCTCACCTGGGCCGTCACACACAGCGTCAGGGAGGTACGACGACTTCCTCTCTGATCTCTAACGTAAAGCCCGCCTCCAGCCGGCGTCACTTCCTGTTCTTTGGTTCTTTCTCAAACGGTGAACAGGGGTGTGGTTAAAAATAGTCAGATGTAATTCATCACCGTCGCAACCAGACTGCAGTAAAGATGTTTCCTGTTTGCAGAGAACAGCAGACATGTTTGCTTCCATAACGTACTGAAAAGGTGCAGGTTCAATATTTAATACTGTTTATTTGATTCACTGTAAAACTATGAGCCTTACAGACGCAAAGAAGTACAGAAGACTAGCAGTAGAACTAAAACCTTTCTGGTCTCTGGTCCTGACGTCTGTCCGTTTAGCCATCTTATGTCCTGACCCGTACTTTGGCTTTTTAAAAAAGAGAGGGTAAAGAAGTGAGTGCATCTGCACAAACCTGAAGGCCGACGTATGACCTGCAGCTTCTGCTGTAGTCAATATGTCTTCTTCTGGTTTTAGCAACAACCTTCTTGTTTTTTTTTTTTGTTTTTTGTTTTTTAACTTGGAGCATAAAATTAAGTTATTTGTCAAGAAAAATGATGTAAAAGTGACCCGTTGATGTGCTGTTTGCCCTGTTAATAGATCGGAGAGGAGTAAATAAATGTGTAAGTAGCATCAGATCTGACTGTAGTTCTGCAGGAATGAATCTGCTGACTGTTGATGAAGTGAATAACGTATGCTCATGTTTTCTTTGTGTCTATTGGATGATGCTGCACTGACACTTTCCTCAAGCTGTTCTCTCTTTCCCTGTTATGTCTGTAAAAGTGCAGAAAGTTGGATTTAACATCATATTTGCATTGTTTTTAACCTAATATCTGAGGATAGTGACTGCCTGCCTGCAGTGTGATCTGATGTCTGAAACAAACAGCATGGCTCTGTGATGACGAGTGCAGATTAGCCCACAGCAGAGTAACTAGGGTCTGATCCTCGGCCTCCTCCCATCATCCTCCTGTTGCGATCGTTCCTGCAGGTGCAGAGTGAGGACAGCGTGCTGCTGTTCGTCACGGCGTGGACCGTCACCGAGATCATCCGCTACTCTTTCTACACCTTCAGCCTCCTCAATCACCTGCCATACCTCATCAAATGGGCCAGGTAGGGACATCAACCCCACTCTCAGTCAGTTTAGTTAGTTAGTTACTATTTATTTTTGTATTCATATTTAGGTTTGTGCTCGACTACTCGATTAGTAGATTCAATGGACAGATCTGTCAAGCTGAGTTTCTCCACAAAGAATCACACAAAAAAGTATTCAAAAATTACTGATAGACTTCAGAAATCTTCGTTGACTGGGGGGGGGGGGGCAAACCTCACATTTAATAACACCAAACCTGCGGTTATTTGGCTTTTTTTGCTTACAGAATTATTGAAATCATTAATCAGTTAGTAAAATAGTTGCTGGTTATTTTTAGGAGGAAAATGTTGGGGAATATTATAATGAATTTCACTTTTAACCAGTGAACTACACTCACCAGCCACATAATTAGGTACACCTTGCTAGTTAAAGGTTGGACCCCCTTTTGCCTTCAGATCTGCCTTAAGTCTTGGTGTCATACTTTCAACACGTGTTGGAAATATTCCTCAGAGGTTTTGGTCCATATTAACATGATAGTATCAGCAGTTGCTGCAGATTTGTAAATCTCCTGCTCCACCACATCCCAGAGCTGATCTTCTGGACTGAGATCTGGTGACTGTGGAGGTTATTGGAGGACAGTGAACTGAAAATATCCCCACATCATTACACTACCAGCACCAGCCTGAACCGTTGAAATAAGGCAGGATGGATCCATGCTTTCATGTTATTAACGCCAGATTCTGACCCTGCCATCTGAATGTCCCCGCTGAAATCAAGACTCAGACCAGGCGACGTTATTCTGGTCGCCTATTGTCCAATGTTGGAGAGCCTGTGTGAACTGTAGTCTCAGTTTCCTGTTCTTAGCTGACAGCAGTGGTACCGTGTGGTCTTCTGCTGCTGTAGTTATTTGACTTACTGTTGCCTTTCTATCATCTCCAACCAGTCTGCCCATTCTCCTCTGACCTCTCACATCAACAGCCGCTGCTCACTGGATATTTCCTCTTTGTCGGACCGTCCTCTGTAAACCCTAGAGATGGTTGTGGGTGAAAATCCCAGTAGACCACATTCAAAATCACTTAAATCCCCTTTCTTCCCCATTCTGATGTTCGGTTTGAACTTCAGCTAGTTGTATGGTATCAAAAAGTATTGTTTGTATATCTACACCTGAACTGAGGTAGTATCCATATTAGTGTCTAAAGACTTGACACACTAAGCCCTAATTGAAATCAGTTCAGTGCGTAGATTGACTCTGACAGTCCTGATGAAACCTGACCAGCCCTCAGGGGTAGTGACCCACTGCCACCGCTCAGAGTGCTATCACAGGACAGGATGGGACAGGGCTAGCTGGTTAGCGTGCTCGCTTCAGTAAATATCTCTACAACACAACACACAGACGTCTCGGACAAAACGTCACCACTGTGACCTCTTCACTCTCTGCTGATGATGTTTTTAAAATGTTTTAAACTCTGTCCACATCTCACACATGGCATCTTTTTAAACTCCCAACACTGATGAGCTATTTAAAAAAAAAAAAAAAAAATCATCTCATCGTGCCATAAAAATCTGCTCGTCTCTTTCTGCCCGTTGAGCTTCATCATCTGCATCCTCAACCAAGGCAACAGTTGCTAAGTGCCTCCCTCCCCGCGGTCTTTGTTGCTAGGTAGCAGATGAGACCGCCGCTATATTGGTATTCGACTTTCAGTTTGAGGTGCACCCTCAGAGGCAGAAAAAATTGCTTGTGCATCCGTAGAAAAATTCAGCGAAAAGACGAAGAGATTGAACGTTTTATTTTTCATCCTCTGTAGAAGAAAAGGAGTTTGGTGCATCTCGTATGAATTTGTGAGCTTTCTGTTCAAAAGGCTTCAACAGTTCTGTGATTAAACATTGAGAAGCATGCAGAGGCGGCGGCGTTTCCTTCTTATCTGATGCTTATTTTACAGTTTTGGGTGTAATAATGTGTCTCGTGCTGTGTGATTTGTGTCAGCTGTCTCACAACAGAACAACTTTGGGATTTAATACTGTAAATGCAGCCTGTAAAGTGTCTCCGTCAGCAGGTGGAACAGGCACCATGTCTTTAATAAAGCAAAAATAATTAAAAAAAAAAAAAAAAAAAATCAGGCATTAAGTAACGGATCAAATGTGACATAACTTGCAAAAAAGAAAAGAATAAATAAATAGATAGATAGATAAATAAATAAATAAACTGGGGAAATAAATGGTGGGTGCAAAGGAAAAATAATGCATAAATAAATCAATAAATACGATTTAATAATGAATAAATAGGTTTAAATAAAAATGAAAATTATGAAAAGGTACAAAAAATGAATTTTATATACATTTTAAAAAATGCAAAAACTTTTTAAATTTTAAAAAAGTTAATAAAAAATAAATAAATAAATGAAAGGGAAATTGAATAGAAGAGCTGACAGTGGCGAAGTAATACAAAGATAAATAAAAAAAACATTAATTTGTCTCATTTTATCAATTAATGCCAACAATTATTAATATTATTTTTGATTCCTTTAATGCCATATTTATCTCGTCATTTATTTAATAAGAAAAATCCTGGGGATGCGGTGGGGGGAAGGAGAAACAGCCGACAGACAAAATAATAATATGAGAAGAAAATAAACAAATTAAAAAATATTAATCATGACCAAAAAGAAAGGAAATGCATAATAAAATAGGAACAACAGTTAGATGTCCTCCCAAGGACAGTGATTTGTTTTAGTTGATCGTTTATCGTCTGAGCATGCTCTCTAACATTCCTCATACGTATTGATGCCTCTGGCGACGATTGATTATTCTTCTCCACATACACTTTTCTCCAAGTGGCTTTATCAGCCCTCGTCTTCATCATTTGGTCTGCAGCTCTGTGGTTTTTGTTTAGGTGAAGTGTGTTCTACCGGTGGTTTTATTGACCTGTCGGTGGCATTGCTTCGGTTTCAACTGGACTGGTTAACATGCAGTGAATCGCTGCGATGCTTCCACATCCTGCACGTCTTCCTCAGTGTTCAGCTCTGCCGCCTGCCCGTCGTGTTGCGGAAACAAGGAATAATGAAGATGCATGATTGATTACTTCTGCTGCAGGTACACCTTTTTCATTGTGCTGTATCCCATGGGAGTGAGCGGGGAGCTGCTGACCATCTATGCAGCGCTGCCGTATGTGCAGAAGACGGGCCTGTACTCCGTCACCCTCCCCAACAAGTACAACTTCTCCTTCGACTACTACACCTTCCTCATCCTCGTCATGATCTCCTACATTCCCCGTAAGTCAACAAGCAGATTTTCTCATTTTTCTGAGACAATAAACAGGCAGCACTGATATTGTGCTTCCAGTAAGAATTAGCTGTAAATCAGGTAATTATTTTTCTAAATCAGGCATCAGAAGCATTAGATTGTACAGGGGTACCTGATAAAGTGGCCACTTTAGGAAGGAAAGGTGTCTCCCTTGTTGATGCTGCTGTTATTTCAGCGGTCTCATAGCACCAAGTTGTACGTCTCTGATAGCAGACGTCATTTCTGGATATTAAAACCTGATATTAGTGAGCGAGAGCAGAGCGGTAATTTAGGTGAGACCAGTAGAGAATAGCAGCAGCGATGGCGGTAGACGGCACTACCACACACCCAGGTGTTACATGGACACAAAGAGGAAGTTGTTTGTTAAGAATATTAAGAGAAAACTGCATTTTAAAGCTACATGCATTTCTAGAATAATTACATGAAATAGACACACAATCATTTAATTGAATATATTTTATTCCTTCACTGTAGCAACATATCGCCATGGATGTTTTGTTTTGCCGTCCCGCCAAATCTGTCGGTCTGTTTGTTTTTGCCGTTTCATCCAGAGGGTGTTTTCCGTCTGTGATTCCCTGTGGATGCAGCATTACTGTTATGGTCGTGTAATAACGTTTCAGCCAGTCGGTGCCTCTGTTACAATCCTGCGACAGCTGAAGGGCAGTTTAAAGTGTGAAAATGTGCTTCACTAAACCGAGCTGTATTTCATCAGTTTGTTTTCAGCTACCAGCCAGAAAGTCCCATGAAAAGTTGACGATCCACCCATCTCCTGATTCAATACTATCATGATACTTGGGTGCTAAATCGATCAATCAGTTGGTATTGTGATTTTTAAGTATTGCAAGTCAGTATTTTGATTTATTGTGATTGTTGTTAACTTTTTTACCATTAGACCATGGTGGTAAACAGTTGAATCATTCACTTCTGGGGACTTTTACTTTGGAAAATCTCTAAATGAATCTAGTAAAATGTCTGATTTTCAGCATGTCTGTAGTCAGAGATGTCCTGAAGTCAAATCTATCAGGATCATTATCAGGAGTTATTGATTACAGTTTTTATCCAGCAACCCAAAAATCAAAGAATAAAGACATTTCCCTCACAGATTAGTGGGATTTTCTTTTAATTTATCAGGGACATGTAATGTTTTATACTCCTGCTGAATATAATCAATCAGTCTGATTTCTATAGATGTTAACACCTTATTTTGAAAAGCAGACGTAGTCCCAGGTGTCTACTTCCTCTAACTCCTCCAAGGTGGTCTCTAGCTCTCCGTCAGCTCCGTTCTCTTTATCCATCCATGGTCAGCTCCATCGGGGCCGTCTGAATGCATTTAACATAAATGTCAGTATATGGAGCTCTACAGTCGTAGCGTCGGCCCGTCGGACCACGGAGACGAGAGCGACGGCCGGCCGGACCGCACGTTACCGCCGTACGATGACGTTTCCCGTCCGTGACGGAGTTAGCGTGCAGCTTTAGCCGTGATGTCTAGCTCTGCTTTTCCAAAGTGTTTCCCTCCTTTACTGGATGTGTAGTGTTTACCAGGCTGGATTTAACATGGAGGGTGGAGGTCGGATCCACGCCCACCCTCCACCCTTTAATACTTTCTGAGGTTTGCTCTGGTTGACGGATACCGAACGGATATGACGTCACGTTACTCAGACTACCACAATAAAAGCAGTAACTTCCTTTTACCTCCACAGAGACTCAGATGAAGCTGATATATTGTATAAATACAAAGGTGATTTTGTTCTATTTTTCCCGCCCCTACCTTTAATTTTTCTGGTTATTTTCTGTGGTCATTGTCACATTAGTCGTGCTCTTGCCAGCGTAGCTCTTGGGTAGAAATTCAAAGAGGTTCATGAAGGGACTTTGTGTTATCAGATTTCTGTAGATATCCTCAGTAACAGGCTCCTTGTTGGAGACGCCTGTTCACTGAGATGTAAATCTCAGTCTGTTGGTAACGTCCTGACCTTCCTCTGCCTCCCAGTCTTCCCCCAGCTTTACTTCCACATGATCCGACAGAGGAAGAAGGTGCTGGGCCACGCAGAGGACTACAGCAAAGTGGAGTGAGCTCAGCAGCTTTCAGATCTGATGAAGAGAAAGAAACCAAATCAACCAAGAGAAGAGGAACAAAATCACGTCCGCTTAAAGAAACAGCCAGAGCTGACCTGGCACAACATCCACTTATCAGGCAACTTTACTATTTTCTTTCTCCAGCCGTTGTCTCGGGTTATATAGGTGTTCACAGATCATGAACTAATGTTTCCTTGTTTTTATTTATGAACCGTTCCTTTTGTTAAGTCAGGGAGCTGGCAGCTGTTAAGAAGCGGTATCTTGACTTGGACGCCGTTGATGCTGTCTGAGCGCTGAGCAGACCTCAGTGGCGTTGAACTTGAACAATGCACTGATAGAATCGATAACCTCCTTTTTTAAATGTCACCGTAGAAATAGATTTGGCTCACCTTTTGGTCTGTTTAAGAAACGATGTGGAAGGAATAACGTGAAGACTAGCAGGTAGTAGGTTTTTGCATCTACCGGTGCAAACTGTGGTCCACAGTTGTGTTTGTTTTTCTTTCGTTCATTTCAGTCAAACATTTGATTACATTCCTGATTTAGTTCAATAAACCTTTTTCATTCTGTGCTTGCATGTTTTTTTATCTGTTTCTCTCTTGTGTTTTACTGCTGTTTGCTTGGATATAGTTTTGACTTCTCAGTGGTCTCAAATGCGACTCTAACAGATTTAGTTCAGGTGTTTCTCAGTGTGGCTGCATGAGGTGCTTCTCCATAGTCAGAGTACTACCTAAAAAAAACAGGAGAACCTGACGGGGGCAAAGTAATGTACTGCTGTGGATGGAGGCTGCAGCAAAACACATTTAAACCCTTAAAACCCTTTCAGACATGAAACTGAAGCTGCCATTTCTGCTCTCTTCAAAGCCACAAGACTCCTGTATCCTGAGAGGTAAAATTACTGTTTTAACCACTGGAGTCTGGTGGCTTTGAAGAGAGCAGAGATAACGGCTAGACTAAACTAGAGAACCTGATGGAGGTCAGTTTTTTTTACTACTACTACTACTACTACTACTACTACTACTACTACATCCTGGTCTCATCTGAAACTAGAGAACCTGATGGATCCATCAGTACCAACCAGGTCAGACTACTACTACTACTATCTACTACTACTACTACTACTACTACATCCTGGTCTCATCTGAAACTAGAGAACCTGATGGATCCATTGATACCAATCAGGTCAGACTACTACTACTGTACTACTACTACTACTACTACTACTACTACTACTACTACATCCTGGTCTCATATGAAACTAGAGAACCTGATGGATCCAACAGAACCAAACAAGAAAAACTACTACTAATAAAAATACTACTAATACTACATCCAAGACTAATAAAAAAAAAAAAAAAAAAAAAAAAAAAAAAAAAAACTGACCTCCAGATGTGTGGATGTAAATGGGTTCTCTGGGTCCCCACCAGTCTCCCCTTTACAGACATGCCCACTTTCTGATAGTCCCAGTCAGTCTGGATCAAGTCCTAGTCAAGTCAGCACTCTGACACACTGACAGCTGTTGTTGCCTGTTGGGCTGCAGTTTCATGTTCTGATTGGAGCAGATTGTTGATGCTAAAGTCAGAACCTGGGAGGGTTTCTGGTCAATATCTGCCATTGATTAGTGTTGATTGAGTAGTGTTGTTTGCGTAAAGCAGCATATTTGTCCACTGCCATGTTGATAAGAGGATTAAATACCTGGCACATAGAAAATATGTGATTAATCATGATTAACTATGGACCATGATGCAATTAAATATTTTCATAGACTGACAGCCTTAATTCAAAATGATATTGTTTTTGCCATCTTCAGCAGTATTATCCACTGCAGGTAATACTCTGTACAACCACACTGAGAAACAGCTGAACTATCCCTTTAAGTTTCCCAGTGATGACTGGGAGTTGTGGCTTTTTAATTTCCTCACTGTTTGATGTTTAGGTGGTTTTATAAGCTGCAGTATGTTTTCCCATCATCCATCCATCCAAGTGAGCAAACATCTTCTTGTCTTCCTGTGGCTGCATTTTCATTTTCTTTTTTAAAAGTGATTAATTTTAGTGTTTTTAGCTCCAACAAAGTGATAATTTATTAAGACCTCTAAATTAGAAAATGCACACTTTCATTCAAGCTTTACTAAGCTCTCTAATTAATTAATTCATTAATTAAAGAGGTCAGTGTGTCTTAAACCTTTTATTACAAATGAACCGTGAAGACACCAACTGAAGTTCGGGGACATTTTAATAGAAAACGAACAGATAGCACAACATCCAGTAGCAACTTCTGATGAAACAAACACCGCATTGTAGCCTAAATATGTGTTGGATGGTCAACTTTTACAGACTTTTATTTTGAAATACAGAGAGACGTTGCTTTACTTTGGTACATTGAACAGTGGTCATTCATTTTTATCGTGGTATGTCAGCTGAAATACAAACGTACCGTGTCCCTGTCGGGGGGGGGTGGGTTCAGTCATCAGCTCGTATTCAGGCCTTTTAAACCACAGGAATCTAATAACATAAGATAAGAGATAAGATAAGATATTCCTTTATTAGTCCCACAGTGGGGAAATTTACAACAACAACATCCTACAACATACCTGTTTTGTTTGTGGTGATCATATTTGATGCATATTGCATAATGTTGGCTCAGTGTTTAGGACAACGTTTGCCTGCATTTGTGACATTTTGTGATCCTGAATGCTCGATATATATTTTGAGTTGCAGCTGCTCTCTCTCTCTCAGAGAAACTTTACATCTTATTGACCTTTTTTTTTAGCTGAAACTCTTCTCCGTCCTGCTCTTTGAGTTCATTTCACTGCCACAAGCCGACCACTTGAGCTCAGCGAAAACAAGATTTTCAGCTTCAGTTACTCTTTAAAGGACCAGTGTGTTGGATTTAGACAACTCCATCTCCTACTAAATCATAGGTGTCAAATGTCAGGTGTCATAGGGGTCCCACGGTGTCATTATATTTAGTATAGTATGTAGTATTGTCTTATGTCTAATACTACAAATCCCAGAATGCTCTGCTAGTGCGTTGGCAAGAGTCCCCTCCCACATCTGTTGACAGTCATTAGCAACCCCATATTACCGTCACCGCAGGACCACTGAAGCCACCTCTCCCCAAAAATGGACAAACTGATGGACGACAGGAAGTCTGAAGACCGGTGGGAGGAAGAAGACTAGTCTACCATGTAAAGGACAGACCTGTCTGTCTGGTGGTGTCTTTATATATATATATATATATATATATATATATATATATATATATATATATATATATATATATATATATATATATATATATATATATATATATATATATATATAGACAATTCAACAGCATTCTCAGTTACATTTCGAGGTATTACAGATGCACTTTTAAACACGTGGACAACGCAACATAACTACTTTGTTTGGTTTCGTAAAAATCACCATGATCTGATCTGACTTAAAGGTTGGTGGTTCGATCCCCGGCCCTCCAGTCACGTGTCGACATAAATCACATGTCACATGTTAATTTGAGCAACTTTAGCGAGACCTTTAGCGACTCTTAACCCTCAACCCCAAATTGCTCCTGAAGGCATCGGTGTGTGAATGAGTATTTAGATTAGATCACCTACCAGCCTCTGATATCAGTGTGTGAATGCTGACATGTATTTTAAAGTGCTTTGACTGAAGCACTATATAAATGCAAGAGTCCATTTACCTTGTAATCCTCGACAAAATATGTTTCCCTCAAAATGTAACTGAGAACGCAGTTTAGCTGTGTGTGAGTGTCATTTGTAGGACTGGATTTCTGGGATGTGTTAGCAGTAATGGATGTTTTGATTATTAAGAATCATGTATTCGTCAGCTTAGAATGAGTCCTCCATATCTTCACTGGTCCTCCTCATGAGTCCGCCATGTTTCTACAGTAGCCCACAACGGACAAACCAAATGTGGGCTCTAGAGAGACTTTCACATTTTTACTACAGTTGTCCTCGACCAAATAATTTCTTAGTCGACTAACACTCGTACGATTTTGTAATCGTATATTTGATTTAACTGACAGATCTGTAAAACTGAGTTTCTCCACAAAGAATCAACCTTAAAGTCCAGTTACTAAGTCCACTGTGGTCTTCCAACGCGCTTGGAAAGGGAGGAATGAGCGGAGGGCTAAACTAAACGCTACACACTGCTCCTTTAAATCAGTCGTTCTCAACCTTTTGGAGTTGGAGGTATCCCGCCAGGTAAATACTCGTTTTTGAGATGCCCAGTCTGATCTCAGCAGGCTACGCTGGAGGTGAAAGGGATTTAGTCGTGGTGCTCACAGCACTGAAAAATTACATCTAAAAAGTGTTTGTAGTAACAGTGTCTCCATTACTTTGGATCCGTCGTTTCCAGACAGAAAAACTCTCACCCTTCATGTGATGCAGCAATTAATACTGTAATTAGTTACACCTGTGTTTGACAAGTTGTGAAAAAGGCTTTTTATCTGTGGTTTTCATCCTACAGTAGTCACCCCCCCCCCCCACACACACACACACACACACACACACACATCCACACTAATATGTTTTAAAGCGCATAACTTTTACACTTTTACACCACCGCTCACACTGCTCTATTCGTCACGTCCCATCACAACATCACTGGTTAATTTCAGCATGAATAACGAGTTGCTATCGTTTCTGACCCCGCTGTCTTTACTAGCAGCTGTTTTATAATGTTTCTGCTGTGTGCAGGAGACAAGTTATTATTTGAACACTGCATCAGTTCCTGTGTCCAGCGGTGCTCCAGCATTTTCAAGCCCCTAAAACTGAGACATTTGACCCCATTTTAGTTTTAAAACTCCAAAGTTGTGTTGTAGTCTGGATGGACAGAAACAGACACCTTTAGAAACGATGACACCCACGTTCACTTCCTGGTTGGGTTTTATCAGCTTTGACATGTCCTTCACTGATTCATTAAGCCTCATCACGTGAACCTTTTCCTGGTAAAGACATCGGCCTCAACCACTGGTTCATTTCCACATGGATGACGAGTCACAAGCGTCGCTGACCTCGTTGTCTCTGCCAGCAGCTGTTCTGCGGATAACTTATACATGTTATTATGCTACTACTGTGTGCAGGAGGCAAGCTATTATTTGAGCGTTTTTTATCAATTCCCATGTCCAATGCTGCTTCCTGTTTACACCGGCACGTGCATGTCAAGTGTATGTGAATGGTCATGTGACATGCGTTTTCAGGCGTGTCAGTATGGACGGAGATTAATTCTGAAACGGTGCTATAACGATCGTCTGGACGGAGATCTCATTAGTGTGGATGTAGTCTAAATACTGATCTACTAGAGGCCAGTGAGGGTTTTTTGTAAACTGGGAGAACTGACCCTTTAATTTCTCCAAGCCCGGTCGCTGCTGTCATGCGTCCTTTAAGATGTGCTTTCAGAATCCATCAGCGTGCCTCTTTTAAACGGTTTCAGCACCACTGATCACTCTGCCTGCCGTCATGATCATAAACCTCCTTTCTTCTGTAGCACAGTGAGCAGCTCGTGGCTGTAGTTTTTCCTCCTCTCCCCCATAAATGGCTGAGCATGATCCGGGACACTTTGTTGGAAATGTCTTGCAGGAGCAGACGTGCAGCTCGTTGTAAAACTGCATGAAAGAGGAAAAATCTGGATGCCTGGAATGATGATGTGTGTTACAACTTAAAAAAAAGAACAATAATACAAAAGCATGGCATATGTTATTCCACATCTGGGTCTACTTAATAAAGTTTTGATACAAATGTTTTGCATGGGGCCAGCAGACTTTGTACAGGTATGAATACTGAGTATATATTTACAATAAACCTATAACATGGGAAGCATATTCATTATTTTTCATGACGCATTGATAGATGTGTTATGGTGCACTTGTGGATGGTTTCATTTAATGCACCGGTGACTCATTCTGTCATGCATCACGTAGGAGGGAACATTGTCTCTGCTGGAAGGCTTCGCCAGCTCAATGCAAACCAACATATCCTAAAAGCCATCAGCCACGCTGCTCTGCATTCACACTCTAATGAAAATGGGTTTGGTGCATAGCAGGTCAGGATGGGCCTTTCGTCTGTTTTCACTATCACCGGCTGTTCATGTAAAGCATCTGTATGTCTGCAGAGTAGCAGCAGCAGGATCAGATGCATCCAGTCAATCAGCTGACAACAAGAAAACAATTCATTCTGTCACTTTCAGCCTGATCACACGGTGTAGAGTCTCCAATGCAGAAAAAATCAACATTGTTAGATTTAGGCAACAAAAATAGTTAGGTTTAGGAAAAGACTAACTTTGTTAGATTTAGGCAAAAAAAAAAAAAAAAAATGCTTAGGATTGACATGGTTAAGTTTAGGCAATGAAACTACTTAGGTTTAAGAAAAGATTGACTTGGTTAAGTTTAGGCAACAAAACTACAAAACTGGGTTTAGGAAAAGACCAATATGGTTAGGTTTAGGCAACAACACTTCTTAGTTATGTTAGGGAAAGATCCGGTTGTTTAAATAAAAACCAGAAGAAGTGGCACAAGTTAAATAGAAAAGTTACTTGACAAAAACTATATAGTTAGGTTGAGGAAAAGATTGACTTGATTAGGTTTAAGCAACAAAACTATTTAGGTTGATGGAAAGATTGACTCGGTCAAGTTTAGGCAACAAAACTACAAAACTGGGTTTAGGAAAAGATCAATATGGTTAGGTTTCGGCAACAACAATAGTTAGGATTGACTTGGTTAGGTTCTAGGCAACAAAACTACAGAGTTATGGTTAGGAAAAGATTGACTTAAGATAAGATAAGATAAGATGAACCTTTATTAATCCCCGGAGGGAAATTCGGGACTTGGTTAGGTTTAAGCAACAAAACCACTTGGTTAGCATAAATGTTAAATGCATTTATAAATATAAAATAAATAAATAAATTTCACATTTAATAAGATAAATACATGAGTAGATAAAAGAAAACATCAAACAGAAGACTAAATAAGGAAATTATTACAAAGTTAATAAATAAATAAAAACAGAAATATCAATGTGTCACATTTTGTCAATTAATTCATGGCTACAATTTTTAAAATATTATTTTTGCTATATTTAAAGACATATTTATTTATTTATCTATTCAGTCATTTATTTATTTATTTGTTATATTTATTTTGGCAGGTTCCGTCCTCCACGGACCTGATGGACCTGCTCGGTAAAGCACATCTGGTTTCCAGGTCTTTCAGTGATAAAATCAGCTCTAAAACTGATGGAACCAGTACAGTGATTTTAAAACAGCAGTTTTATGTGCAAACAGAACCATTTCTACAGAACGATGCTGTCAAGCTGCGACTATTTTAACCTGGCCGCTGCCTCAAAGAGCAAACTCAATATCTGAGACAGTGTGAGTTACACTTAATGCACATATACTGTTCAGTGTGCACAACAGCAGGTTGTATATGTGACTGTGTGTATTCTGATTGCACAAACACAGCGACTCTAAAGGTTGCTTTCCACCAGGATGAGTCACGACGCTGCAGCGCTCGGCATTTTCTCCTCTTTATGAAAGAGAGAATAAAACTAATGGATGAATCTTCCTCCACCTCGTGGGCGTTGTCTTTCTTAAAGCATTCATCTCTCTCACATCGTTCTGCTCTTAATTCAGCCACGAGATCACACATGCTGTGAATATCTGGAACGCCTGATGTTATTTCAGACATCACTGAACGGTTCATGTGGTCTTTATGAGGTTCATAAGGCATCGCCAGCACATGTGGGTCATAACAAACAATGTAATGGGACACTGGAAAGGTATATTTGTGCAAGATGTCACGCCTCAGATGTGATATTAGTCATTAGACTGCAAACAGTGCAGAGAACCATTTAACCTCATTCAATCATTGTGATTATTCCTTTTGCAGCAATGAAAAGAAGATTCTATATCCTGGGTGTGTTTCTGGATTATCACGAGTTATTGTTGCCATGCTGTGTGCTAATACTTGCTTTAATTATCTGTAAACAACCTGTGATTTATGAATCCTATAACCTTTAATGTTCTGCTCAACCGTCACTATGTCTTATTGAAAAATGCTGTGAACTTAACATGATTGAAATAGCAGTCTACCCTCGAGTCGACATCAGAGAACTAGCGGCGCTGAAGGACGACTGTTGTCAAATTACATTTGAACACACCGCAAAGACGACAGCCGATGGCCGGTTAGAGTGAGAGGAAATAACTCTCCACACCAGCAGGTGGCAGTAGTCTGTGGTCATCATTCAAGAAGAGAAACAGGAAGACCGAGCCATCGTTATGATACGTAAATGAAACAAGCAGCATCTGCTGACCATTTTCACACCTGTCTCACTCACCGCTTAGCTTCATTCCAGATGTTCACGACACTGTGAAAACATCCATGTCTTGGAGCGATGAGATGAAGCTGAAAAACGTCCTCTTGACTTTACTCGGCTTGATTTCCCCATGAACGTTTCCTCTTCTCGTGCACTGATTTGTTTAAGCTGAACGGCCAATCAGAGTGATTTCTACGTGGAACACACGCCGTACAAATGTAGTTCTGTGCAGCTACCTGTGCTCAAACGAAGATAGATATTTGATATTGTCGTACAGATGTTAACAACTTACTTAAAGGTTGGATTGTATTTAGGATCAAACGTCTGGACGGTAGTCTGAATTCATCATTCAACAAGAGAATATCTGTGTGTTGGAACGATCAGATGAGATAAAGATGAAAAATGAGAAGTGTGTGTTCGTCCTCTTGACCTAACTCGTCGGATTGTTTCCCTCCCTTCCATTTCTCCTCTCGTGCATAGATTCATTTAAGCCAATCAGAGTGATTTCACTCACCAACGAGCTCTGCTGGCGGTTCAACATGTTGAGTTGGCTGAAAAAAAGCCCAATGCAGGCAGATTAGACCCGACAGGGACACACCGCAACAAGTAGACCTGCAGACGCCGCCCGCCCGCCGCCTGCCCGCCGCCCGCCGCCCTGCCCGCCGCCTGCTGCCCGCCGACCGTCAGCTTGGTGTGTCTGGACCGCGGTTTGTCCGTTCTGGGCTGCCGTAGAAACATGGAGGACTCTGTGAGGAGGACCAGCTCTCTATGTAGGTTTATAAATGACTCGTTGGTGCTAGGACTCCGGTACTCCTTCCACTCACACATCCGACTGTCTGACACTAAAATATATTATTGGCATTATTTATTCATTCTAAGATAACAACATTATGATTGTTAGTTTCAGGTGATTATACACTACATAAAACATAGTTTTGAATATTACATTTCATTTCAAACATGGCTTGAGGTCCTTCTGTGAGGAGCTTGTATGTTCTCCCTGTGTTAGCGTTGGTTTTCTCCGGGTTCTCCGGTTTCCTCCCACAGTCCAAAGACATAAAGTTTAATTGTTGACTCTGAAGTGCTTGTAGGTGTGAACGGCTTTTTGTCTCTATGTGTCAGCTCTGTGACAGTCTGCCGACCTGTCCAGGGTGAACCCACCTTCGATGGATGGATTTCTGCCAATAGATCCCCCAAATGTTACACACTGGTCCTTTAGTCTACATTTAATCTATAATATTCAGGGTAGTCTGATCATCTCTCAGCCATGACTGAATTCACACAGGGAGGTTGGATGATGATGTACTGCAGCTGACCTTGAAGTCAGCATCTTAGAAAATACACATCTTTTCCTTCAGCGTTGAAGGAAGTGGATAAAGCATCATACCATCCTCTAGTATGTCCCCTGTTTATCACATCTAGCCAATGTTTTCTTTAAAGAAGACCTATCATGCTCATTTTCAGGTTCATACTTGTATTTGTAGTTTCTACAAGAACATGTTTACATGCTTTTCTTTTCTCATACCGGCTGTGGTGGCCCAGTGTTGTGAATGGTCAACTGAACCAAACTCTTCGGACCACGCTCCGCTCGAACTAACTTTGTTTGTGGGCGGGCCAAACCAGCCGCCAGGTAAAGGCTGTTACTTGGTGACATCACAACATTACAGAAGAAAAGACTTTCCTCTTTCTTGGGCTTTGGAACTTTGCAGACATGCACAAAACACTATATAACACATTAAAGGGAATGGATGTTTTTTGTCGCCTGTCCTCGCTCCGCTGAATGCTGGCTCTGTGCTGGTTTGACTGTCCTCAGGCCTGCTGCTGCTTATAGGATCACATGAACTCCTCCAGATACTCTCTTAGACACGCCGGTGCCACGAGAAAAGGCATCGAGCAAGTCTTCCCGTATGTGTTGATGCAGCAGAAGGTCGGATGATCTCAGAAAGGTCAACAGCTTCGGCTTCACCCTGACTCCAGTGACCTCTGTTCAGGGTTGAACGCAGAGTCAGATGCTGGCTTTTCAGATGATCACATGGCTGTTTTTAAGGTTATATTTAGTCTCTGTTCTGGAGCTTTTGATCACATCACACAGTTTTCCTCACATGGTTGTCATAAATGTTTGAATGGACATTTTTTTCTGAGCACAAATGATCTCTGGCCTGTGTTGAAGTTCATCTTTTCATCTTGTCTTGTAACGTTCCTTTATGTGATCAGTTTGACATTTTAGTGATATTCTCTGAGCTCCGTAGGCAAAAATAAAAATAAATTAATTAATAAATGACTCAATAAATAAATAAATATGTCATTAAATGTTAAAAAAAACAATATTAAAAATATTATTTTGAATATACTTACCTTATTTATTTACTCTTCTGTTTAATTTTTCCTTTTATTTATTTTTGCATTTATTTTATTGAATTTAAATTATTTATTTATTTTTGCATTTATTATTATTTATCATTGAATTTTTATTTTCTATTTATTTTTAAATGTGTGTTATGTACAGTATTTATGCATTTATTTATGTATGCATGACTTTCCCTTTGCATTTCACCACTTATTTATTTACACATTTCTTTTTACATTTCTTAATGCATTTCTGCTTCATTATGTGCATGTGCCATCATGGGGTCAGGGTGCATGACTATATGCTAGCTAACGTTTATTTAAAAATAAATGTTAAATAAATAAAAAACTAAATGTGAAATTTTTTTAAAATCAATTTAAAATAAATACACCAATAAATAAAAGAAAGAATTAAAAGGAAAAGTTAATAATAAGGGAATTAATACAAAGAAAAATAAATAAAGAAGCAAATTAAAGCAGAAATATCAATTTATATCACATTTTATCATTTAATTATTGGCAATTTACATTATTTAAAATTAATAAATTAAAAATCAATCAATCGTTGGCCTTTAAAATCAGCATCTTTAGGTCAGTACTTCTGTAATTGAGTTTTGCAGCATGTGTCTGTCTGATTCTTTCGACGAGGTCTGCTGTTTCTGGAAAGAGGATGAATTCACTGAAAACAACGTGGATTTATTCACTGAACTGAATGTTGTTACTGTTGTTTCTCCCTCAAGCTGTTTCCCTCCCATCTCTAGTCTTTACAGGACTCTGCTGTGTTTAAATACAATCAACTGATACTATCCAATAGAACAAGGCTTTGTGTTTTACTCTCCACATTTTTAACAGAATATTGCGGTAGTGAAACTCACTTTTCCAGTGTTTGTTCACATCCATCTGGGTATCTGGAGTCTCTACCAGCCCACAAACTGTGAAATAAGATGACCCAGTCAGTTTTAAGTGAAAACGTGATTCAACGGGCCGTTCAGATTGAACTCCCCTTCCTATGTTACATCAGGATCATTAGACTATTGATCATTTGACTATTGGTGCTTTCAGATGTGGTGGTGTTTACCGTGTTCACCAGTTGGGCCCTGAACGCCCCCTCGTGTCGTATTCACGACCTCGTCAGAGGAAAGTCTCTGAAAGCTCCGAGTTCACGACTTGTGACGTGTTTGTTGACATTGTGAGAAATGGTGGAGCCCATGAAAGTTCATTTATCGCTGCATAATAAGTTAATATCATGTAATTTTAGTCATATATTGTTTTTCTTGGTAATTTTATAATCTGTCTGAGGAAAATGTTGATATTCTCAACAACCTCATCTTTCTCCTCTGTCATCATATTTTTGTATTTCCTTCATTATGTTCCCCACTAGCTAGCATGCTAACCTGTTAGCCTCTGTGGCTCCTAGACTCAGACAGTAACGTTAATATTGCCGTTGCTTAGCGGCGGTGTTCTTCACGATTTAACCAGTGTTAATGTTGGGGTGGGGCTGTGAGTCTATGTTGGCCTCAGGCCTGGACCGCCATGGTATGCTAAAGTTACAACAACTTCCTGTTACATGGCGAATCACGCCAAATGGCCGCCATGCTACGGCAACGGCATTTAACAAAAAGTCAGACTCTTCACAGTCTACCTTTTTCACAGCAGCCATAGTGACATGTCATTGCAGAGCTATCACAGGTGTAATTAATAACCTTAACTATGGCCCTGATCCATTGAAGCCCTGAAAGGGCTGTGACACACTGAACAGAGCCTGTGTGTGTGTGTGTGTGTGTGTGTGTGTGTGTGTGTCTATGTCCCTAGACATGAAGCCGTATTTAGGCAGAATCAACCTTTAATACTCTAATCAGCCAATCAGAAACACCTGAAAGTGCTGAGTCACGGTTGCAGTGAGACGTTTCTTAGTCCGTAAACCAGAAAAACACCCACTGAACAAGTGCTGATAACAGAAAAACCGTAACAGATATCACTTTGATTTTTGAGGAGACCAGGAAGGACTCTCTGATGACGACCTGTTGCAAAAATTGTGCATGTAGTATCAAAAATGTGTGTCCCAAAATTAAAATGGGCCTCTGTGGGCCTCTATAACACTGGAGCTGCTGTCGCTTCCAGGCATCTAGAGCTAAATGTGTAAGTCCGACTGATTACATAGAAATATGTCTGCGACCAGCACAAGCTGTCCAACATTTCTATGAAAACATTATGACTGAAGAGTGAAAATTGTGAGTGTAGGAGCAATTTGTTGGGAAAAATGTTAAAGCTCGTCTCCACTCTAGCTCTGATCAATCCATGCAATACACACCCATTATAAACCCCCAGGGGGTTTTGAGATATGCTGGTCCCTTTGGTTTTTACCGCGAGTCTCTAGGAGCTACCAGTCCTGAGATAATACACTTTTTACCCCATACTGAATTGTTTATCTTGGGTTAGGGTTCAAGATTTTTGTCCTGTTTGTTTTTTATAATGTCTTACTTCGATCGACCTCGAGCACCACAAACGAGTCAGAGCGCTGCAGACATCAGCAAGTCAACGTGGATGAGGATTTGGGTGAATAAGTCCTGCCTACTATAGCCCAGTCCAGTGCAAACAGAGATAGATGAGATCAGATGTGTGTGTGTTCATGCATGTTGTGCATCTTGTGAGTGGTGACGGTGTTCGTTTAACATTCAGATGATGGCAGCAGTGTTCAAACCACCAGGGAACAGTTAGAGTCGGCTGCTGTTCGAGTCCCAGGTGAGAAGCATTTAACCGAGACCGTCACGAGGCTGCGAGGTTGTGTAAATTAGCTTTATTCAGATTTTAGCTCAGCTTGACCTCAAGTGTCCCTCGCCCAAACTTTTGGGCTGTTTTGCCTCCAGAACACGTCTTCCTTCAGACTAGTGTGAAAAAAACATTGATTTTATTACTTTGTCTATTTGCCTCATGTGTATATTTAAACTTAACATTTCAGAAGACTTGCAATATAAAAATGAATTGTCTTAATGTTAATAATCAACTGGGGAAGTTTCATGGTGATTATTATTATTATTATTATTATTTACCCCTTTTACCCTTCACCTTTACAGAGGACAGAAGCTGCCAAAATCCAAAATAAATAAATAAATGACTCAATACATAAACAAATTAATGTCATTAAATGTAGCAAAAACAGCATAAAACATAATTGCAGCCATTAATCAATTAATTCAATCTAACATGAATTGATATTAGTTATAATTTTCTTCTTTATTTATTCATATTTGTATTAATTTGCTTATTTATTTAATCTTCTGTTCAGTTTTCCCTTTTATTTTTTATGTATTCATTTTATTTATTATTTTTCAATTTTTAATTATTGCATTTATATTTTATTTATCTATATATTTTTGCATTTTGTTCTATTTCTTTTCCATTTATGTTTTATTTATTTACTTATTTGTTTATTATTCATTAATGTTATATTTTTAATTTATTTTTCCATTATTCATTTATTTATTTATTTTTGTTTGCCTTTATTCATTATTTATTTATTCATTATTTTCTATTTATTTATTTAATTTTGCATTATTTGTTTTATTTATTTATTTATTTCCATTTATTTTTAATTTATTTATTTGTTTGTTTATTTTTCCATTTATTTTCTATTTGTTTATTTTTGCCTCATTCAACCAGACCTCATTGCTGCCCGACATCAGAGACAGAACCTGTGCAGCCAGCCTCCAGAATAAACCAGAGGAGTTTACCATCGTTACCGGTGCTGCTGTGTTTGAGTGTCCACTATTGTTTAATAGTGAAGTTATTATATTTTAAGTGTCAAACAACTGTGAAAAATACAATAACTTCTCCCTGAAATGCAGCCAAGCAGAAGTGTACAGCAGCATTAAACACAAACTAAAGTACAAGTACCTTCACTGGAGTGAATGCAGTTACTTTCCACCACTGAATACTCAGTGAGTAATGAGTGTATTAACCTGATTCTGCACGTTAATCTGAGTTTAATACGGTCAGATCTCTATTTCCTCCTATTATTTGATAATAAATTGAGTTAGATGTGTGAAAGACAGCCGGAGAGAAGACGCAAACAGGCAGTCATGAGACCAGCAGCGAACAAGTTGAGTCCACATAAATGTGTATCTGATTTTGATCTGACTTCCTCTTTTTATTAGCTGAATGGAGCTCCTGTTCTCTCCTTTAACGCTGTTTCACCCTCATGAAACCCGGACAGGGGCGAAGAGGATTCAGCTGGGGGTGAACACATGAGGCCTCTGGTCACATGACGCCTCCAATTTACATCCATTAGCACACAGTGTGAGCTTAAATGAGACAAAGGCTCTTTAATGTAAATGACCAGCAACTGACCGACCGACTGACTGACTCCAGGCCTGAGGACTCACCACATGTCCTCTCTCTATCAGTGTGAGGACGTCGTCCTGAGGAGACAGCCTACCACAGATCTACATGGCTGTGATGAGAAGTTTCACTGTTAATATTAATATAGTAGAAAACATCACAAGTGTGAAACATCCCCAGTAGAAGTTGTCCAAGAGGACATCTGCTGTCTGCTTGTTTGTCCACAATCGAAGTAGTAAAACAAACAAACAAACAAGTACTTTAAAAATCAAAAGTTATAAAAGAAACCGATGACAGGAAAAAACACACAGCTCGTCTCTGCAGCTTTATGAATCCATGTAGTTGTTTTTGTCTCTTTGTAAAGGTTTTGTGTCAGTTTAAGGTCATTTTATGTTATAATGTGTCTTTTTGGATCATTTCTGTGTCTTTGTAGTAGTTTAATATCTTTTTTGGTGGTGTCTCTTTGTGGTGGTTTTATGTCTCTTTGTGGTGGTTTTATGTCTCTTTGAAGTCATTTGGTGTCTATTTTATTGTTTTGTGACTATTGAAAGTAATGTTGTGTCTTTTTGGTTGTTTTCTATCTCCTTGTAATCGTTTTGTGTCTCTTTAGGGTCGTTTTATGTCTTTATGGTCATTTTGTGATCATTTCCTGTTTTTGTGGTTGCTTACTGTCTTTTTGTGATTGTGTTGTCTCTTATCTCTCTCTCTTATATCTTTTGTGTCTCTTTGTGTCTCTTTGTGTGTCTTTGTGCGTCTTTGTGGTCATTTTCATCTCTTCCTGGTTGTTCCAGGTCTCTTTCTGAGTGACATGTTGCAGGTGAAGGTCAGGGGCCCCCGAGGGCCCATTCAGTCGTCCATCCATAACAAGTACTTCACAGTTAAACCCTCAGAGTATGAAATCAAACAGGCAGCGTAGTGACAATAACACAAGATATCAACAAAACGATAACTAAACAAAAGAACAAAAAGTCAGAAAAGACCAGTGAGTGAGGACTTTGTCACCCTTCATCATAAACTGGGACCAGAGACATCAGCATGTGGACACAGCAGTTCAGACACGATTATCTTTAACCACATTGGTGTGTGTGTGTGTGTGTGTGTGTGTGTGTGTGTGTGTG
This sequence comes from Pterois miles, assembly GCA_947000775.1. NCBI lineage: Eukaryota > Metazoa > Chordata > Actinopteri > Perciformes > Scorpaenidae > Pterois > Pterois miles. Next base: position 29,630,349 of record CAMQGK010000637.1, read on the forward strand.
TGTGTGTGTGTGTGTGTGTGTGTGTGTGGATGGGGGCATCCAGCTGTGAGAACAGGCCCGCCCATTCATCGAAAGCGGCCGGGGGTCGCGCAGCCTCTGATTTCCTTGATTGACAGGCTTGTCGTCCAACCACAGCGCGTCTCAGCATGACTCACCCCTCTCCCTTGTCCAATGGGAGCGCGGCGGAGAGGTGGGCCGCAGGAAGCACACTTGGTTGAATGACCATTAAAGCAGCAATCAGCGGTAAACGTGTTATTATGATGCCACGCTCCCGTCACGCACCGAGCGGACAGTCCGAGGCTGCGGGCCGCAGCGCGCTTTGGCACCGGGGACACGCTCTGTGAAATGCCGCCGCTGCTCGGCCGCGGAGTCGCCGTGCGCTGTGGGTCTGGCTGTAAATCAAATCAGGAGTCTCTCTGGGGGGTTGAGCGGTGGTGGACAGCTGTTGGGACGCTGCTTCGGGGCAGAGGTTGACGGGTAATTGACCGTGCGCTAACACACCATGGACCAAGAAGGAGCCGTTTTCTGTGGCTGCCAGAGGAGGAGGAGGAGCGGCTGACTTTTCTCCTCCGCTCCCATCAAGTGTGCGAGCATCGTGATGATGCTGTTCGGCTCCCGCCGCCGGCCAGGCTGTGATGTCGGCTCAGTGCAGGTGTATCGAGACTAACGTGGGATTCACCTTTTCATTTGGGCCCGTCTGCTCCGTGTTTTGTGGCCACCAGCCGTTCGCAGGAATACAGGAAACATGTTTGCTTCGCTGAAGCTGCTGCGCTGTGATCTCTGGGGACTATCTGAGTTGTGTATTTAATCTCCAGCGCGCTGCCGTGCGACCTCTCCATGGATGGTAGTTAATTGGGCCCAATGATGGAGAGTCAAATCCACCTGGATCTAATGTTCCCTCCTCCCGCGCTGAAGCTGGCTCCCCTGTGACTTCTGCGCATGTTCAATTGTTTTTTTATTCCCAGAGCTTCTCACCACTCCTTTGGATTATCTCATGTAGTTTTTAAGAGTTTTAGAGTGAATGTTTGATGTGACCAACTATGGAAAATCCAACTTCTGACGGACTTTTAATGCGCCTCATCTTTGGGACTAAATAGTTTCCTGACGCGTTTTTTAGTGGAGCAAACTTTTCCCGCAGTGTTTATTTGTGTCGTTTCTCCACCATGTCCAGATCGAACAGTGTCAGCCCACCAGGAGTCGGTGCTCCCGGGCTGAGGGGAGGGACCGAACACAGATCAGCTTGGGGAGAGTCTGAGTCCGTGGCCAACGGGTGCCCATACTCCTCCAGATCACCGCGCAAGAAGCTCGCCCGGACCAACAGTCGGTGGAAGGAAGAGGATGATCTGGAGCACCGGCAGCCCGGGCGAGCCACCACGACCGTCAGCAGGGTCAGCTTCAGGTCCAGGTCGGCTTGGCAGGACCATGGCGAGGAGAGCCGAGACAAAAACCGCGCGTCCCCTAAACGTCCAGACGGCGAGGTGAGACCCAAGTCCGTGGAGCTGGGTCTGGAGGAGCGCAGAGCCAAGCCGAGGAGCGACGAGGAGGAGGTGATCATGCCCGAAGTGAGCTTCTCTTTAGTGGCGTGCTGCTCCAGCGTCATGCACATTTTCAAATCCAAGAAATTCCAGTCGGAAAAGTTGGAGCGGCTCTACCAGCGCTACTTTTTCCGCCTCAACCAGAGCAGCCTGACCATGCTCATGGCAGTGCTGGTTCTGGTCTTCACGGTCATGCTGGGCTTCCACTGCGCCGGCGGGACACCGAGGCCGACGTATGTGGTGGTTTTCTCCGTGGCCATCTTCCTCACCCTCATCCTCATGGTGGTCTGCAACAGGAACGGGTTTCACCAGGACCACATGTGGATCGTGTGCTACGTGGTCATCCTGGTGGTGCTGGTGATCCAGGTGATCGGGGTGCTGCTCGTGCAGCCCCGAAGTGCCTCTGAGGGGATCTGGTGGACCGTGTTCTTCATCCATGTCATCTACACGCTGCTGCCCGTCAGGATGCGCGCCGCGGTCATCACCGGAGTTATTCTGTCCGCGATCCACGTGGCCGTGTCCTGGGTGTTAAACGGGATGGACAGCTTTCTGTGGAAACAGGTATGTAGACGTTTTATCACCATCGCTCCACAACCACACCGTGTGCGCAATGACGCACAGCCGCATTTCCTTTAAAGGCTCCTGCTGTAGTTTTCTCTCACTGGCAACTAGCAGCTGGTCATTAAGCATCCTGAGGTCTGTTGATCCGGATCCTGATCCAGATCTGTTGTGTGGTAGCTGAACCAGTTCCCCACAGCAGAGGCAGGACCAGACTGTAGAGGCTGAGAGAGACAACGAAAAGGGGGGCAGCAGCACCACCACCGCCTCATGCACGTAGGGTCGAGTCCTCACTCATTTGGTTTTTACAAAAAAGCTCAGACTGGTGAATGCTCTCCAGGAGAGACTAGTGACTCCATTACTGTCTGGTTTATCATGTCAAACCCTCTAAAGATACAGACTGAGGAGGCAGTGGGATGGCCACAGGTGACCATTCAAAACTAGGAGAAACACCTTCAAATGGGATTATTTGAACCACACTGTGGCCTTTCGGTTTAAATCCTACCTGACGGTTATGGTGCTAATTTCTGGTATTTAGGCCCACCAGAGGTTAGGTGCAGATATTTAGAACCAGGGCTGGCTTAAGGCATATAGGCGGCTGCCTATTTTGCTGCCTACTGGGGGTGCCGGTCACCCTAAAAAAATAATAAAAAATACTAAAAATTACGCTTAAAAAGGATGGAATGGGCACCCTTCCTCACTTTCTCAGTTGAAGTAAAAAATGAACAAAGTTTTTCATCTGCTCAGCTGCACTTGTTTGTTAATAAAGCATAAATTGCAGTGAAACTTACAAAACATTTTTAAGCCAGCAATATCAGGAACCAACTGTTTATTAACAATATTATAATGAATACAGTTAGTTCTGAAAATAAATGCATATAGTCACAATAAAGAAAAGCTGCCGTACATAAATAAATATTTAAAATATGCGATTCAGATTTGTCTTCTAGAGAAGAGATGCGCTTAGAGAAAAAATATATAAATGGGCTGTAAAGAAGAATAAAATAGACCATATAATACAATATTAATATAAGCTATATTAGGGCAAAAGTGATGCTGGGAAGAGCTCCGTATCATCCTAACGTCTAGGTAAAGATTTATGAACAAAAAGGGGGAATTAAAGGGCACAAATAATAAAACAGAAAAGTAATATGTGAGTATTTTATTCCTGCAGCTCTCGACTACAAACTTTAAATAACTTTAAGTTACTGTGAGGAACTTTAACTGGTTATTAAACAGTTTATATTTAATACTGATGCCTCTGCTGTATATGACCTTCATAGGTAAACAAGACATCAGAGAGAAGATTGGTTATTCTTAATAGCTATTATTATAGAAAAAAGATTTAAACTATTATAATGTGATTCTTGCAGCAAAAAGCAAATGTTCTGTAGACTGTGATGTGCAGCCCAGATCATCTCTGCATCTAAAGTAGGATTTTCAGACAAGTTTTTCCTCAAAACAACTAATCCTGCGATTTGAACACTGCAGTAGGCCATGTTGTGTTTGTGATGCTGGAGGTCCAGCTGGGCCCGCTGGAGGGAAGGGGGGCACGGGAGGACCAGAACCAGGACTGAGCGGGGCAGAGTCAGACCCTGCTGCGGTGCTCAGGAACACTACTGCTTTTATCCACAGGGACCGCCAGAATCAACACAGCATTAAAGTTCCTCATCCTGGCTTTAATTGACAAAATTGCGTTACTGATTGGTAGACAAAGACCTCGTTATGGGATGTAGCTGCTGGTTGCCACGGAAACTTTATCAGCTGGCTTGTTTTTCCTCAGGCATTCAGACAGCTGAGCACAGAGGCTGACTGAGACTTTTCGTACATTGGACTGTAAGTCTGAGGCGTTTTGTAGATTACTAGTTGTTTGTCCGTCACCACTTAAAGTCAGAATATTGCCCTGATCTTTTATTACACGTCTTTAATGGATTTTGTTATATTGATTCTGCACACAGTCTCACTTTGTGTCATAATGCATCACGACTCGGCGTGTTTGGGTGTTGCCACGCTCTCCGTTCATTAGGGATGAATAATGTTGTTACACAGCGGTTTCCTGTCAGGATGGATGACTGTTTATTGTTCATTATAATAGTCCTGGTCCAGACTCGTCCACCTAATGAGTGCAGGGTGTTTATGTGATATTTCATTTTTTGTCTTTAAGCAGCAGCTTCGATGTGCAGCTGATATAAATCTTCTTACTACTGGCCGTTCGTTTATAACCACAGATATGAATCATATTTACTGCTGAATGTTTTATTAGAAAGTAATGGATAAATACCTGAAGCTGTTTTTAAAGAGGAGTTATTTGTTTGGCTCTTAGCTTTGGAAAGATTGATTCAGGTTGTTTTACTTCATCTGGACTTGTAATAATCTTCCAGTCGATGTTCCTCATAAACTCCAACTTTTACAACATCAGTATTGTTTTCACAACATTTCTACAGGCTGCTGGACTTTGTCTGTAACAAAGGTGGTTTCATTTTCCACCATTATTTAAAGGAACACTTGATTACTTCGTCTTACAGCTCGGCATTATTAAGCCCAAACTGTGTGTGTGTTTGGCTTTAGGTTGTCCTCTTTCCTCAGTGTTTTGTTCACTAATTAACTGTTGAAATCACACCGTCTGCTGCTCATAACCATCCTCTCTAATGTAGACGCTTTTATAGACATCAGAATGAATATTTGGAGATACTTTCCTGTCAATGTCTTTTGCATCTAAAGACTTTCCTGAAGTTTGCCGGTTCAACTCATTTATACTTCAGTTTGAAACACATTTTGGTCAAACGTATGTAGAGCCACCCGTCAACGTTTGGTGGGTTCGGTCCTTCGTTACAACGAGAGGAAAGTAATGCTGCAGTTTACAGTGATATTTTAGACAGTATTTTATCTTCAACTTTGTGGCAACAGCTTAAGGCTATTTCCTGTTTTAGCATTGCAGCACCCCCACGCACAAATTGAGGGAAACAAAGGAATATTATTCATAGCAATATAATAATTTTAACTCCACGTTTCCAGCAGATAGATTTGTGATTAACGTGGTAACAGATTAGTCTTTTAGTGACCCACACAGCTCCACAGCTGCCGTGGAGGAGATGTTTTAGGTTTGGTCTGCTGGTTCGTATGTCAGTTAGGTTAAAACGACGGGTCTAAATGTCCCGAAGGTGTGAATGTGAGCGTGAATGGTTGTCTGTCTCGATGTGCCCTGTGATTGACTGGTGACCTGTCCAGGGTGAACCCGCCTTCACCCACTGCCTGCTGGGATCGGCCTCAGCCCCCTCACGACCCCTCAATCGTATAAGCGTTTGCCGATGGATGAATGGAAACGTAAATACACACATCCTGCAGCTAATAGTTACTCTCTAATATGTGGTTCAGATGTCCTGCTATCAGCCCGGTTATAGCCCGACTTTCATAGGGGACTGACGGGTAGTCTGTCATGTCTCTCCGCCAAATCACGACAACAATTTCTGACTCTCAATCACCTAATCTGACATAGTGACTGTCAAAAATATCACGTAGTCTGAACCAGGTATTACTCATATCCAAATAAGAGTTGTCTGTAATAAACCAGACTCATTAAGGACTGTTTGAAGTTTCAAAGCCACATTTTTGGCCAGGAAGTTAACGCGACTGAACGTCAACCACCTGTCATTCTGATCTTCAGTGCACAGCTGAGGTGATGAGGTTTCATAGGTACAACCACATTTTGACCACATTCTAATAGTTTTGGAAATATATCCACGCATACGGTGGTTGCACTGGAAGGCTGGACTGTTGGCCTTGGTGATGGTCTGCTCTTCTAGTTTTGAACATTAGCAGAAGGAAGGATTGTGGGACTGTAGTATTCCTCGTCCTGCTTCAGAGTTTAGAGAAGACGTGACTTGAACAAACAAAAAGACCTCATTTAGCTGTATGTAAGACAAAGACGGCAACGAATGAAATTGACGTGTCCGAGAGGGAGCTGGTCTGGCAGAAAGAGGAAAGAGCTACGACTGAGATGCTCCCACGCATCCTCGCCGTCAGCCATGTTGGAACTGAAATGCGTCGCACTGGGAGCAGAATAATGGTTTTGGAATAAGATGTTCAATAATCGCATATGGATGTAATAATATTCTGCAACTTCTGAGGCTTTAAAGAGGCTCATGCATTAGTTAAAAACAGACAAAGTGCTCAGAACGCGTTCCTCTATATCTGGGCCATCAGTGGTGTTTCCATCTTTAGAGAGAGGACGTTAGCGTTTTAAAGCGAGGTGAAAGTACACCAGCAGTCACTTATCTGTCGTCATCGATGTGCAAAGACTGTGTTGAACACCGGAGAGGATGGAGGCTCGGACATCCTGTCGTTTCCTTTAGGAGTGTGGTGTTTGCTTATAAAAGCAGAGACCAGGCCCGATGGTTTACTTGTTCTGTGTGAATGGCATGTGACCCTGCATCTATTTGTATTTTCTGCCAGAGCCACGCTGTCATTGGATGTGCTGATGTGAGTGTGTGGGAACGAGCTGCTGTATTTGTTGTTCTTTCCTCACCATGCTGTTGTTTTTTAGCATATCTCCTCTCCGCTGTTTACATAGCAGCCGGCTCGTCTCTCCGTTAAACCGCTGCTGTTTATGGGAGATCACCAGATAATGACGTTTTTTTAAGCGTGCAGCAGCTCCCGAAATATGTGTCTTTAGAGATGCAGTCAGCCTTGAGACCTTAATTTTTCATTTTGAACAGTTGTACTGGAAATCCTAACCGTGTAAAGCTAGGATGAGGTTTTCTCTTTCAGCATTCACACAGGTGATCGTCTGGGGATGCCTTTCTGAGCTGCTGGTTGCAGCTCATTTAAAGATGAAGCATGAGTCGTCATGACCTTGTCATTGCCACTTTTCTCTTTTCGTTGCCACTTGTCTCGTGTTTCCACTGCAGGGGACGGTTCTGCTCCACTCAATGTCGGCGGGAATCTCAGCTGACTGCTGTCAGACTTTAGAAGCAAACTGCTGCTTTTTTGTCAACAGCTGCTAGGGGGCGCTGCGACAGCCCTGCTGCCATTTTGGACTGAAAATATCAGCGAGTGCTTTTAGCTGGGAGCCTCTAGTCCCCCCCCCCCCCCCCCCAAAGCGAAGATGTCTGTTATCAGTTGATCCATCGTCGCGTCATGACACGCCGTACGCGCTCCAGTGGTTGAGCTATTTTAACCTCACGCTGCAGCCGTCACGCCATGAAAAATAGGCTCTTGGTAACACTTGCACGGCGCAATGGCGTTGTTCTGGCTTTTTAGTGCACCTTTTACACATCTCAGTGGATCTGAGGGAGCTTTAAATGCAGCATGTGAAAGGACAGTTATGTATCCGACTTCAATCAGTGTAAAAAGAGCGAGTTTTGTGAGGTTCAGTAAAGAAGAAAATACGCCGTCATCTCCTTTCCAGTATCCGGCACGAGGAACGATGACTTTGCTTTGTGCAATAAATGTCTCTAATCTGATCTGTGACTGGTTTAACTCACCTACTCTTAACGTTTCTTGAGATAAATGACGACTTCTTGAATCTCCTGTTTCCAGTCCTCTCTAATCCAGGGAGGAGGGCATCTGCAGTCAGTGGACTGGTCTCAGTGGGCAGGCCTCCAGTGGTAAACAGGCTTTTCAGCCTTTCTAATTGAATTGCTTGTTGCTTGTAATGTGTGGAAATTCGAACCAGATGTCCACATCTTTCTTCTTTAACCTGCCTTTTTAAACAAGTCCCTACCAGTCCAGACCGGCTTTTAATTTCCCGGTGGGACTCGGCCCTCGTGGACAGACTTTAGAGATCGAAGAGCCCTCTCGGGAAAAAGCGTTGAATCTAAACATTTCACATCGTTGGGTTTCCTCCCAGTCCCTTATGGCAGCGTGAAATATCTAGTTAGCTTTCTTTAATGGAGCCCCCCCCAGGCCGAGGACGCTGCTGCTTTGGAGATCACATTTGAACCAACGGGGATGCGGGGCAAGTCATGAGTACCTTTCAGAAACCACTGCTGACGTAGTCCCCCGTGAGTCCAGAAAACTGTGCTGCTGTAACTTAGCAACAGATTTTATGTCTCAAACACCATCCAGCTGCTGTCAGAGCTTCCTCAGGAGCACCGGAGCAGTGTCTCACCTCCAGCCGTGGACGGCCGAACCACCAGTCTGTTAGCGCTCAGACTAATAACTCCTGTAGAGTCACTGTGTTGGTTTTCTGCTCACACAGTGTTACAAGGATATGAACAAGGTGCTCCAGAACCAGAGATACTGTAGTTTTATAAGGTCTTGAAGTCATTACTGGATGGGTGTTTTTCTTCTCTTTGTTGTTCTTTATGGTGAAAATAAGCACAGTAGTGATGCATCCTGCACTCAGTCCATTGTTATATGAAGAGCCCATTAGTTCATGATTCATTCTCCTGTTAATATAGTTTTACATCAGCAGCTGGCTCCCTGGGTCTTTATGGACATCAGAGTTTGTCCTCTAGCTTTAGGTAGGAGTGGGGAAGAAAATTGATTCACCTACTGTATGTATCATGATTTTATTTCTTCACAATTTTGAAATAGATGTTTTAATGCCAGAATCAATATATCTGCTTCATCTGAGTCTATGTGGAGGTAGAAGGAAGTTAGCTCTTTTATTGTGGTAGTCTGAGTAATGTGACGTCATATCCGTTCGGTATCCGTCGACCAGAACAAACCTCAGAAAGTATTAAAGGGTGGAGGGTGGGCGTGGATCCGACCTCCACCCTCCATGTTAAATCCAGCCTGGTAAACACTACACATCCAGTAAAGGAGGGAAACACTTTGGAAAAGCAGAGCTAGACATCACGGCTAAAGCTGCACGCTAACTCCGTCACGGACGGGAAACGTCATCGTACGGCGGTAACGTGCGGTCCGGCCGGCCGTCGCTCTCGTCTCCGTGGTCCGACGGGCCGACGCTACGACTGTAGAGCTCCATATACTGACATTTATGTTAAATGCATTCAGACGGCCCCGATGGAGCTGAACATGGATGGATAAAGAGAACGGAGCTGACGGAGAGCTAGAGACCACCTTGGAGGAGTTAGAGGAAGTAGACACCTGGGACTACGGCCGCTTTTCAAAATAAGGTGTTAAAGGGAACTGGATCTGCAGAATCCATCTAAGGAAATCAGACTGATGGATTATCTTCAGCAGAAGTATAAAACATTACATGTCCCTGATAAATTAAAAAGAAAATCCCACTAATCTGTGAGGGAAATGTCTTTATTCTTTGATTTCTGGGTTGATGGATAAAAACTGTAATCAATAATTCCTGATAATGATCCTGATATATTTGACTTCAGGACATCTCTGACTACAAACATGCTGAAAATCAGATATTTTACTGGATTCATTAAGAGGTTTTCCACAGTAAAAGTCCCTAGAAGGGTCTGGTTCAGCTTTCCCTCCTTGGTCTAGAGGTAAAAAAAAGTTAACAACAATCAGATCAGGTGAATCGTTCCTGCCCCAGCGTTCGGTAGGGTGACCATATTTCAAACCCCACAACTGACATGCAGTTGTCTGCACTTATTACTCAGCTTTGTTTAATATCTAATGGGCCAATCACAGCGCTCTGCGGTCTTTTACTTCTTTATAGCACACAGTTACTCTGGATGGAGTCCTGATCTTGGACTCAAGTGGACCATTTTCGTGTCAAATTGTTGATTTCTTAAAGGTAGTATTGACATTTCTTTTTGTAAATGAATATTTAAAAATTAATAGTACATCCACAGAGCTTTTAGAAAGATGCCAAATAAAAGTATGATTTTTTTTTCAATATTATTATGATTGTGAATAAATCTTTTTAAATCCAGAATGAATGTTTAGTTCATCTCTGTGGTGTTTGAATCACTGTGAAGCAGTTTGGATGCAGTTGATTCAGTCCAGAATGACCAGACTCGTTTTTCATTAACTTGGATCTTTCAGCAGCTATGAAGCAGCTTTGAAAGGAAAAGGACTCGTTACGGCTACTAGTGACCTTAATTTGGCTTCCTCTGCTTCGGCCTATCACGACTTTTTTCGTTAGTTGAAGAGTTTTTCGTCATCGTTTGGATGCTCGGTGAGGAGGACTTGTGTTTCCGCTGTGGTGAGCTGAGCAGCACTTCATCGCTGCATTCACTCATCCGACAGTCATTAACTTTAATTAGTTTGTAGGAATTCAGACTTTATTATTTGCAGGGGGAATTATAAATAATTATAACACATACAGCACATTCATCTCTGATGTGGAATCACTGGGACCGGCCCGTATTTATTGATGATAAGTCTATTAACCTTCATGATATTTACACTGAATTTCTGATTCATTGCTGCTTCGTTATTCGTTCTGACGACGGCTTCTTGTTCGCTGTTGTCTGTTGTGTTTTTCTTTTTTTGCTTTTTGACCGACAGGAAGTGACTGATGCCAGAGGCTCTGTTAGCGTTGGATAGGTGTAGTCTATGGAAATCAAAAATAAATCTATGGAAATCAAAAATAAATAAATAAATGACTCGATAAATAAATAAAATATCATTAAATGTAGGAAATAATATTAAAATTAAATTATCCATTGATTAATTGATAAAATGTGACATTAATTGATATTTCTGTTTTAATTTGCCTCTATTTATCTTTGTATTAGTTCCCTTATTTATTTACTCTTAAGTTTAATTTTCCCTATTATTATGTATGTATTTATTTTATTACTATTAGAAATCTGTAAGAATACAGAATTAAATAAGTTTTGGGGAAAAAAAATGATGCAAAGAAAAAATTGAGCACAAATAAATAATTAAATGCAAATATACATAAATACATGCATTTAAAAATAAGAATAAAAAAAAAATAAATGAATAAATAATGAAGCGTAAATTTAAATAAAATAAATACAAAAAATAAATAGAGAAATTAAAACGGAAATACCAGTTTTATGTCACATTTTATCAATTCATTAATGGATAATTTATTTTTAATATTATTTTTTGCTGCATTTGATGACATTTATTTATTTAGTTATCATTATATCATCATTATCGTCATTTGTCATGTTCTTTCCTCCATCGTAGTTTGCCTGGTCTTTATTGTGTCGATTGAAGCAGGACGTTGTCTCGATGCTGGGAGCCGCCCAGTGTCGATACCACTGACGGCGACGCTGTCCACGCTGTGTGACCCGTCTCGTTACCGTGACATCCTGACCTGGATGCAGGAGGTGGAGAGGCTGTTTGCTGCAGCCGAGGTGGACTGTCCCGTTAGGAGGATCTTAATGCTGTGTGGCTGACTGCGAATAGTGATAATAGAGTGGTGGCTTGTCAACAGTCTGCAGTTGGTGACCCAGTTTTTATTAGCTGACAACCAAAAAATGAATCCATGACAATATCTGGCAGTTGATGAAGTGTTTAACCCTCTGAGACCCACAACAGACCAGTTTTAGTCCTCTTTAGGGGGTCCAGGGGTCTTTAGGGGGAGGTAGCAGGTCAACAGTAGATGTCACATAGAAGTGGTGAAGATGATCTGAAAGCTGGAAACCTGGAGATTAATCTGAGATGCAGCTCAGCTCTGTATACTAGACGACCTTGAAAAAAGGGAGTATTTCAGAACCAAAGTGGGTGTTTCAGAGATTTTGTTTGCTGCTTTCTGCTGACTTTAGATGAGTGAAAATAACAAAATAATAAGCACACAGCAACAGCATTTTTATGTTAAACTTTTGGTTTTACCATTAACTCCCTGGAAAGAGAAGTGAATATTTCTCCCCTCAGCTGTGAGTCTGTGGTATAAACTAATATTCATGCATTTTTATTTGTTTTTGCTCCTGTTTGAATACTTCTTTCTCTTAGTGCTAGTGGGGCTGCACAATTAATTGTAATTTTATGGAAATTGCAATATGGTCCACTGCAATTTTCAAATGGCAGGATGAGGTGGACATTGTAATATTTGTTAAAGTGAATCAAAATACCTTTAGAAATGACTTATTTTGGTGCTGTAGAGATGTCCTGACCTGCTCATCATATTCTATAAACTTAAGAAAACATCTTTGTTTGGTACAGATAACAGTAAATATCACACATTCATATTTTAATGTTTTTTCAATAAAAATGAGAATAATGATGTAAAAAAACGATCGCAATATCCGTCAAGAATAATCACAATTGAATATTTTTTCAAAATTGTGCAGCCCTAAATACTAGCTCGACACAACGCCACCACTGCTCTCTGAAACATGTTATTTCTGATGATTTGACTTCAGGCGCCGCATGTTGTGGCGAACGCAGCTCAAACAGGAGCTCAAGCTGCGGCGTGTTGCGAGCATCGACTGCTCTCTTCCGCCAGGAAACGACAGGAAACCGTAGGGATTATACGTACTGCTCAGTCCCAGAAACAGGTTGAGATAACGATGAAATACGTGTGAAAATGTTTCATAACTCGGGGAAATGAGGGAGAATTGTGACCCCGGGAGGAAAACAGGAGGGTTGTTAAGTATGACTGTCAGATTGTTCTCGTCATACATCAGAAATAAACATGAATCAATTAATTAATTGGCTTAAAATAACTACATTTGAAAAGTGAAACTTTTGAAGAAGATTATTAGATTTCTGAAGGTTATGGCCTCGTTGGTTGAACCTGTCATCACTACTAAGCCAGAGGTCATTGCCATCTTTTATTCCTTCGTTCGGTGATCGCCTGTTTGAATCTATGATAAAACCTACTGGGCCCCTACTGACCCACATCTATGAAGCTGATAACGGCCTTGTAATGACCTGATAACAGCCTGAAGGGCTGGAGAAGACTAATCAACAGTCGGAGATATTTGAACAACAAGTTGTCTCACAAAAAAGTTGAACCAGACTCAACTGTTGCTGCATTGACCAATCGCAGACATGCAATGAGACATCAGATAAGATGAGATAAACTTTGGTTGTCTCCTTGGGTAAATTTTTCCTGGACTCCATCCGACTGCAGTTACAGACACTAAATTAAAACGGGAATGATAAACGATTCCACACAAGACGGGAAAACAGTTTTCTCAGAAGCAGATGTTTCAGCACGTCCACGTACACAATGGCACGTACCATCACACACCATGTCAGGTGTTACGCCATGTTTACCGTCTTACCACTGTAGTGACAGTAGCCCAGTATTACACAGATGCAGCGTTGCACTGTCCCTGTATAATACATTGCACTATGACTTTTTGTCACCTTTATATTGCACTTATGTCACATATTTAGCTGTCTGAACATGTTGCGCTCTCCCTGTGAGAGTGCCTTTGGGTGCAACTGTTTGCGACTGTGGTGATGAAAAATATAATAACTGCTGCAGTGAGAGTCACACAGTCAACAGTCATTTTTATGCAACCAAAAATGTGCAGGAGTAGTAACGCCTGTCAGGAGAGTCCGGTCAACGTGAGTCGTTAAATGTGGAGAGTATAACGGCAGACTTCATCCATCTTCAACAGCTTATCCTGTTAGGGGTCACTGGGGGTCTGGAGCTGATCACCGCTGACATTAGGTTCACCCTGGACAGGTCGCCAGTCCATCACAGGACATATAGAGACAGACAGACGACCATTCACGCTCACATTCACACCTACAGGATAGTTACAGTCATCAGTTAACCTGCATGTCTTTGGACTGTGGGAGGAAACTGGAGACCCGGAGAAAACCCACGCTAACATGGGGCGAACATAGAAACTCCACACAGAAGAGCCCCAAGCCGGATTCCCCTTTAGATGACACATCAAACTGCCAAGCTGCCAATCAGGCTCAATAAGACCAGACCACAGGACCACTAAGTGATCCGGTTCTGCTTTTTAAAACATTTAGTGTCACAACAAAACTCCTCATCTCTTCTCTGACAGGATTTAGACATCAGATGATTTACATCAGATGAATACATGATCCTGACAAGTTGGACATCATCGTGGAGGGAAATAAACAGGCTTTCCAGTGATATAAAATACAATGACAATTAGCGTTGGAACAACAGAGAAATAATCCACTAAACACTAATTTCCAAACTTTTTTTCTGAGTTTACAAAAAATGAATGAACAGGCTGCAGGAATTAAAATACTGCATTCACGACACCAACAATAATGCAGCTTTACTGGAGTTTAATTACTACATAATTTAGTAATTACGTCCTTGGATATCACTTTTTAGAAACGTTTTGAACTGTTGAAGGCCAGTCGTTTGCCTCACATTCATGTAGCTGTTGTTCATTTGACAAATCAAGACCATGAACGTCTCCAGCTGTGATCAATAAGTATGAGAGCTGAGGTGAAGGGAGAGTCGGTCTCGTTGTTCAGAACAGAGTCCAGATTGTGGATTTGAATTGTGGGTCTTGATTAGTGCCAGACATGGGAGTGTTACTTCATGTCCCAGCCTCATTAAATCAGGGCTAATCTGCATTGTTAACATTACTGGGTGATGATGTGACCTTACAGTTTGTTGTGAGAAAAACACTCCAAAAGGCATCTGAGAAGCAGCTGAGATACAGTATTAGACAGTAAATAATTTACCTCTGAATAAACACTTCTCACCGACGTTTGACTATTAAATCACTTTATTAATTAACTAAACATTCAGACAAATGCATCAATCCTGCAGCAGCTCCAACTAAACCTCCATTGTTTTGGGATAGCAACCAAATTTTCATGGACAAATATCTCAACGCTTCAGCAGATAAAACTGAAATCAGTACTGTGTGTCGTACTCGGGTCGACCCGGGTCGACCCGGGTCGGCCTCACGAAGCAGAATAAAAAGGTCGTCCAGCGACGTCGGGGTTTAGACCAGACTCACGTCCAGAGTGACTACTGGTGCCGACCAGACCTCGCTGTCAGCATTATGTTAGTCATTTATGTTATTTCATTTTATTTATTTTCATTCATGTTATTTCATTTATTTATTTTCATTTATGTTATTTCATTTTATTTATTTTCATTTATGTTATTTCATTTTATTTATTTTCATTCATGTTATTTCATTTTATTTATTTTCATTCATGTTATTTCATGTATTTGTAATTAGTATTTGTGTTATCATTGTTACTGCTACTACTACTGTTACTACTCGGCTTTCAACAGGTGGGTCCTTTCTGGTGAGGTGATGATAAAATGTCCAGGTGCGTATTATTTATTAATGATGTTGCTGTTGGTTCAGTGAAATCTCTTGCACTCGGCCCTGGAGCACATTAGACTGCTTTGTTAATAGGAAATAGTTTTTACAGGTCAAGGAGATACGGCAGCTGTAACTACCGTAGAATAATGACGTATTTAAACAACATATCCTCCATAGTTTATATCGCCCAGGCATTAGGGCTGGCTTCATGTGTCAAGTGAATGTGATATTGATTTTCTTAAGCCAAAAGACACCTTTTAATCTGAGTTTGATGGCTCAGTCTCATGACCTCAGTATTGAGTTGGTTTGCTGTAGTGAGTGACTGCCGGGTCATTTGTCATGGCCAGCCCTCTCTGGCTGCTGTATTACCTGCTGTTGACAGCTATGTGGAGGATCAGCGGATGTTTCCATGCAGTTTCTCCCATGATTTTGTCCTTTATGAATATGAGTTAATGAGGACTGTGTCCTCTAAATAGGCACATTATAAATGAAAGGTATATGTGTAACACGGCCATCTCGACGATGCCCTCGGGAGAAAGGTGAAGGTGACGTCCATGTGAATGAGGACACTCAAAGCAGCATCTAATCATTGAGTAAAGTTACGTTTGTGGACCAAAATAAAGGCAAACCTCTGGACAGAGTTGTCCAGCAGGAGGTGACGTCACTGGGGGATATTTAAGACTAAGATTTAAGACTGTCGAACCAATCGAGACAAGGAGCCGGTCGTTTAGTCCGATGAGCAGAGATGAAATGCTGCTTCTGTGTTGGGTTCAGCTGGTACTATCCTCCACATGACTCTATCACCGAGCACTGCATCGGATTCATGTGTCATTTATTTGTGTGACTCATTAGTTTCTAATGTGTATGTTTTCACTAAAGGTCTAGTCGGGAGAACAAGCTGTTGTTGGTGCTTGGTAACGCAGGCCACTGCAGGCTTTTAAACATGGTCTCTATGGTAGCCTCCTTCTCCAGGTGGGCTGACATGGACTTTTTCTGTAAAGGCTCCGACACACCAGCCCGACATCAGAGAACTAGCGGCGATGAAGGACGCCTGCTGTGTCGCCTTTGTTTTGGCCGACAAGATGCATTTCAGCACGCTGCAAAGACGACAGCCGACGGCCAGTTAGGGCGAACGTTCTGCTC
This sequence comes from Pterois miles, assembly GCA_947000775.1. NCBI lineage: Eukaryota > Metazoa > Chordata > Actinopteri > Perciformes > Scorpaenidae > Pterois > Pterois miles. Next base: position 29,646,673 of record CAMQGK010000637.1, read on the forward strand.
CTGCGTGAGAGGAAATAAATCTCCACGCCAGCAGGTGGCGGTAGTCTGAATTCATCATTATACAACAGAATCAGGAAGACCGAGGACAGCGGATATACAAGCTGTACATTCAGACAGGATGAGGAAAATAAATAATGTGTTTTACGAACATTAAAGCATCTCAACTTGACCTGCTGCTGGGCGCTGATGTTGACGACGATTAACTTCCAACTTCCTATCAACATACTGTATGTTTCATTGTTGGAAACAGATTTGAAGCCTGCTGCACCCTCTGCAAGAAAACTTTAACTAGGAACATCGGGCATTGTGTCTTTGGAATCACATGAAAAACATATGGGTGTAAAAATCCAGCAGCAAACAGCTGCAATCGGCCAGTATTGATCTAGATGCAGAGCATCAACTCCAGTCGACCTCCGGACAGCGTCTGGAGCTGATCTGGACTTTACACTCAGTAACCAAACATCAGTCATACAGCAGCGATGATGATGATTGGTGATGGTTTTCATTTGGGTTGCAAACAAATAAAACCAGCAGCAGTGCATTTTTAAATTTATTTGGTTATAAAACTGAAAACCTGGAACAAAGACTGGGACAACCACTGAAAGAAATAATAATTCCTGTGTTTCATATCCTTAGTTTCATATCCTTAGTACTTTCTTGCCAGTATGGACATGAAGTCAGTCTTAAATTGCATTCACAATAGGCCTTAAAAGGTCTTAAAATATCTTAAATTTGCCTTGTTGAAACCTGCAGAGACCCTGTCTTAGATCGTCGCTCTGCACCATGAAAACTCTCAGTGAGTCTTTAGAGAGAGAAAACCTGAGGCTTCATCACAACTAAAGATGTTGTTTGGCTTTCATAGCAGTTTCCTTAAACATTATTTAATTATATAATTTTATCATAATTTTCAGATTTATCCTGTTGCTTGTTGTCTGTGCGACCAAATAGCTAAATATTCAAGTGTTTGAGCGTAAGGACATTGGTTTCCTGGATGATTGTGCCCTTTTCCTAGAAGAGTGGTGGTGGAAGTAGTGACTACTGGCCCAGTGTTTATATGTGAATGGAGGCAGAAAGTGCAGCGACCTGCCAGCATCCACAACCAAGACCTTGTTTTTTTTTGCCATTTTAGTCCACGGCTGGAGTGACCTCACAGAGCAGGACTCCAGTCCAGAGTGAAATCCTTGACCTGTAACATTTAGCTGGACAGAAAGATGGCGGGTTAAAAATAGCAGCGACTAAGTGTTTTAATGTAACCCAGCTTGAGACGAGGACATGATGTATTGTTTTTCTCTGTGTGTGTTGTGTCACATCCATTTTTATTAGGCCAGTCCCCCTCTTTCTGTTTTCCTCTCCTGTGTCGCAGGCTTACCTCATAATCAATGAATCAGAGGCACTCGATGAACGGAGACAGCACATCTGTGCAGCTGGAGCAGGAATCAGATCCCAGGTTGAACCTCATGAATACGACTCGTACGTCTCCGGCCTCATGAGTAAAACCATCCTGATGTCCAGGGAAACGGGTTAGTTCCTGTTCCTGGCTGGATTTACTGTCACCTTCCACCTGCCATATGCTTCCCAGTCGAACCAGAGCCTTATATTTTTGTTCAACACTCCCCTTTGTGGTCAGCTTGGTGATTATTTATGGCATGTCAGTGTCATGAAGTGCAGTTATAGATACCACATGTGACAACTACACCAGTCAGGGTTTGCCTGTGTAATGAGAAAGGGGTTGCTGTGCAGTATTTATACCCAGATGCACCAGATGTTTGGACCAATGCATAGTTATAAGAAAACAGATCCCTCAAAGCAGGATGAAATGTTTTTGGCCTCTTGGGGGCAACAGCTGTAAACCATAGACCGAACATAAAGATGGACGACATGTCACCACTGTACAGAAGGGAAGCCAAAATATCCAGATAGGGAGCTGCCATCTTGAGATTTTGATGTCATCTGGAGCCAGAATCTGCACAAATCACATACCAGCCTGAGCCAATCACGAGCCGAGCACGGCTGCAGCTTGTTAGCCACCTAGCTGCTACATTAGCATCATGCTAGCTGTTTGGCTAGAAAGACACAACAACTGACTTTAATATCTGTAAATGACCTGTGTTTATTAATATCAGTATGATCCTATTAAGTTATAAGGACGATTTTACTTTGAAAGGGTAACACCAGTAATAGTACCTGTTTTATTTTGAATGGGTGATCCCAGTGAGAAGTAAAGACGACTGGACCTAAAATGACAGAGACCATCTGTGGGAAACGTGTATTCGACGTGTACTTTGACTTTTAGTTTGTCCCATCCGCTAACATGGAGGGGGCGGGGTTTATGAGCTGTACTGCAACCAGCCACCAGAGGGCGATCCAGATGTTTTGGCTTCACTTTTGAAGCCCCCCCGCTGTTTAGTTTTAGATCAGGTTCACACCTAAAGGTCGGGTTCCTGAACCAAACCAATGCGATTACAGCTTTACAGAATTTATAAAACAAAACCTGGTCGGACAGATGGAGGGTAAAAAGACAACAAACCTCCTGATGTCTAGCTGGATATCGTAAATCATGGAGCATCGTCGGGTCTTGTTCATGTTGGTATTGATCTGGAGCATCTGCAGAGTTGATCAATAATTTATTAATGCAGGCATACCTCAGTGCTCTTATACGCCTTCTCCAGTAACTGAGAAATGTTCTCTTCCATCCAGATATTCAGATATCTGACTGCTCTGTGAGTCCAGGTTTATCCACATTTTGCTAGCACACATGCTAATAGCATCGGTCACCAAAAGAGGAAAAGCAGGCGTTCTTTTAACCGATGAAATGACAGATAAAATGGTACACTTCCTGTGTTCACACCAGAGATAAACCCCTGCAGAGATCCCCCCAACCCTAACCCTAACCCTGCACCAGGGTTTGATTAATGCATTACACCGACCCAAAGCAACCGCAAAAGGAGGGTAAACGCTGCAGGGTTCAGTTCAGCCGGACTAAGCGAGGCTGGTGTGAACGTGCTCTTATTCTTCATGTGATCAACTTGAATTTCTCACTTGAAGAGATTGTAATAGTTTCCATGGAGGGACCAGGTCTTTGTTGTCCCCCTGTACTCTCAGAGTTTCTCCTGTCGGTGTCCGTGGCAGCATGAAGCTTCCTTTGACTTGACGACTGTGGCGTCTCAACATGAACTTGTTTCTTCTACACAACGCTGTGATTTGAAATACGACAGGTGTATTATTCCAGATTCTTGTAGCCTAAAATCCAAAATAACTCAAAGTATTGTATCGCCAAACTAGTTGGTGATGGTGTGCAGCTATTCCTCTGTTCAGATAGCGTTGTAAACAGCCCTGATGTGACTGAAGCATGTATACAGTGCCGGTGTACACAGTGTGCTTGCATGCACAGTTGCGTAGCGCCTCACAGACTGCCTTTGTCAAGGTGGCACGAAGAGTCCATTGAGCCCATTATGTGCCATTATGCTAATTGTGGAAAGTAATTCCATTATCATCAGTAATGAATGCAGATCCATTGTCCTGCCGTCAGGTCTGTGATGTGTGGTGGGGGTATGGTGTTTTTCTGTTACTCATTCAAGAGACTCACATTTACAGATGACTCACCAATGAAATGAAAAGACAGAGCTGATCGTGCAGACTATTTACACATCTGTGCTCATATATTTTTGGCTTAATTCGTATATGCAGCTGTTACTGATGTTCTGAAAGACGAACGGCTGAGTTTCCTGGACCAGACAGATTTTATCTACTTGGCATCAGACAGTGTCCTTCGTAGTTTTATAGAGGCGCCATTGTGAGCGAGACATAAAGCAGCGGGCGGACGGACAGGCGGACGGACGGACGGACGGACGGACGGGTGTGGGGCAGCGTGCCCATCGCCAGTTACCTCTCCTGCATGGGGAGCTCGACCAATCAGGACACCAGCGTCCCATGTGAAGAGCAGACATGTAACAGACTGGCAAACTCACAGAGTATTTTCATTTCAGAGTACACTATTTTATTGGATATTTTATGATTTAAAGGTAGATAGGTAGTGAATTTTAGAAAACCTTTTGTTATATTAGTTGAAGTTGTGTTCACATCCCGACTGTCAGTATTTAACTCACTCAATCATCTCATTCACCTGTCTCACTGCGTGCACTCATCGTTCACTTTCTTTATGATATATTTATTATATTCATTATGATAATTTGGGGTTTAGTCTTTGTCATTGTTGATTTAGGGACTTTTGGAGCTCATGCTGTTAGCTGCTCTCGCTGGAAGAGAGTTGGCAGCACTTGGCTGGGTTATGAGGATGGATCATTTTTAAAAATCTACTGTACTCTTCTCCAACGTTACCAACCCAACTTTTAATTGATTGATTGGTCCGTAGATGATCAGGAAACAACCCAAAGTGACATATTCAGATAACTTATTTTGTCCAACTAACAGTCCAAAACCTATTTTCAATCAGTCAGTGAAATGCCCCAGATGCCCCAGATGCCCCAGATGCCCCAGATGCCCCTGATGCCCACAACTGGCTCCTTTCAATGCAGTGGAGCAGCCACCCTCCTAACCCACCCAAATCAGCACTGGCCATAAAAATCCCATACCAGTTGACCTCTCGTCGTTGTGGAATACTTTTACCCAAAGTTTCAACATTTTTCAGCTCTCCAGGACCAGAAAAAAAAAACGCTGAACGCAGCGCTCAGCGCAGAAAAGACGCTCAGCACCTCGCCATGCTGCTGCTGTTTGTAGCGTCACTGAAATATGCAGCACTCCTGTTAAAAAAAAAAATGTAAAAAGTGAACATAGCGGTTGTGGCAGTTGCTTTCCATCCCCTGTGGATGGCTTGTCAGTATTGCAACAGCCCTAGTGTATTAATATTTGATTTTTTGAATATCATAGTTATCGCCAATACCGGTATATTTTAACACCCTTAATATCAGCGATGGAAAAAGAATCTAAGAAATATGATTAAATATGAAATATAACACAATGATGAAGCACAACTAACAATCGAGCAGAGCATCATCAGTCATCTTTGAGCAGCTGGATCCACAGACTGATACTCAGATCGCGGTAAGTGATGGTCCTTCCTGTAGTGACTCTAAACGGAGGCTGTTTTTAATGAGCTTACAGACACTCTGCAGCCGCCAACAGTATTCATATGCTCATGTACAGTAGCTGACGTGTGTTATATAGTCTCTCTGTGGGGAATCATGTTGTTTTATGTCATGCTGTAAACTAGCATCCTAATGGTTTCCTCACAGAAACAAGCTGATGTGCATTTATTCTCACTAGAGGGGGAGAAGTGTTTATTCCGGTTATATTTAGATCAGGCTGCTTATATTGAGCTAAAACTGGCTCTGAAATTACAGATGGTTGGTGTCGGGCGTCTCTCAGCTCTGAGGTTATCATTATTCTGTGGTTTGGTTGTCCTCAGATCCGTCTCCACCGATGCTTCCCGCTCGTATTATGACTGCGAGGCGGAGCAGGAGTGTGTGATAAGGCCCGAGTCTTCCTCACCTGGCCTTATATGGACGTTTTTAAACCTCGGCTGCCTCCAGAAGCTGAGCAGGACACTGCTGCTCTCCAGCTACAGGTCAGGGATCAGTTAGAGCTGTCATCCTTATGGGCAGCATGCGGATCTCAGGGGATCATACTACAACTTTAGAGAGAGACAGAGGAAGGTTAATTCAACAGTGGTGTGAACGCTCTGCACAGCGTGGGACAATTCACCTATCTCCTGTTTCCACACTATTAACTGACTTTGGTGCCGATTCAAGACTTTACTGTCTTTCAGAGGCTCAAGCAGGTTCAGGTTTAGGGCAACAGTGAAGCTACAGATATCATGAAGCACTAGAAAACGTGAGGAATCCATTGGTACCAACCATGTCATGCCATAAATTCAGCAAGGCCATTTTCATAAGGGTCCCTTGCTTTCAAAGTAAAGGAGCAGCAGCTCTACTCCGAGTCCCTCACGGATGGCTGAGCTTCTCACCCTATCTCTCCGCCAGTAGCCACGGCCATCGGCTGTCCTGAGTCTGTAAAAATTCGGCATCGGCTATAAAAAACGCACGTCTGTCGACCTCTAGTAGTTTTGGAGTTATAGCATGTTGGGAAGGCCGTTTTCAAAGGGGTCCCTTGACCTCTGACCTCCAGATATGTGAATGTAAATGGGTTCTGTGGGTCCCCACCAGTCTCCCACTTTATGATAATCACAGTCGAATGGAATGGTAAACGGACTTGCATTTATACAGAGCTTTTCTGGTCTTCTGACCACTCCAAGCACTTTACACTACATGGCACATTCACCCATTCACACACACATTCACACACTGATGGTAGAGGCTGCTCAGGTGTCAACTTTGCCCATCAGGATCTGATCCAAATAATCATTCATCTCATTCACACACCGATGGCTATGGGAGCAATTTGGGGATAAGTGTCTTATAAGTCAGTATAACTGTGGTATTGTCTCCTAGTCTAAATGGTGTATCTGAGTATTTCTGCATACTGGGGTCCCATAAACTGTGTCATTGTGAAACTGAGACTCTGGTGGATCCAATGAGTCCAACTGGATCCATGTGTGATGATGTTAGTCCCCATAGGAGCCATTTCATTGAGCTCACTGTATAAAATGACCTGTGGTGACCTCTACTACTACTACTACTACTACTACTACTACTACATCCTGGTAACTAGAGACCTAGAGCATTCAGAGGATGGATGGCTTTCCTAGCTACACTGACAATATGGGGGTTTTGGAGACCTTTACACAAGTGCTCCCCATTCAGTCGCTGAAAATCTGGACTTGTTTTGATTCTTGAAGACATTTCAGTTCTCATCCAAGAAGCTTCTTCAGTTCTGACTAACTGTCAGAGGAACCAGGACTCTGACCTCTTTGGGGTCCTTAGCAGGATAGTAGAAACCACTCAGCACATTGGGGCTCCTACATGTGATGACTGCAGTTATGGGTCGGTAGAGGCAGCTGATGCCAGGTGTGAACGAGTGTCCAGTGAGGAGGTCAGGTGTGAATGGTGGTTTAATCTCCTGGGAAGGGATGCCAGGGCAGGTGTGTAGGTGGAGGACAGGTGGAGCCTCAGGCCTCCTCCTCTGTTGAGTGATGGCTTCTCTACTTTGACATAGATGCCTCTTCACTCCTTTTTTGTCCTCCTTGTCAAAATTCTGCATGTTATTGTTCACTGTCATCATCGTGTTATAAACCCTTATTTTAATGAATGAATTAATTAGTGTTTACTTCTGATTTATGACTAGAACGACTTGTCACTCAGTGCTGACCAGCGTCTCTAATCCATCTCCAGGTTGCCAGGTTTCAGCTGATGTTCACCACCTGCTATCTCCCCCTGGACCCCCTAATAACAGGTCTATTGTGGGTCTCAGAGGGTTAATTCCTGTGGGAGCTCACTTTGACACCCACAACCCATCAAACTCAACTCAATCTTCTGGATTGTTTTTATCTATTTTTATATATTTTTCCCCCTTTTGAAGAATGTGACGATTGTTTCAGATTCCAAGTGCATTTCACGGTTATATGCAACTACTACATGAGAGGCATTTATCAAGTTGGGTGACTAACTGTGAGACTTTCACTGATCCATTAAGCACGATTATTTGTGCCAAATTTCCACTCTTAAAAGAGCAAACTGGCCACCGAGGGCTTGTAAATATGAGCAGTGAGGTGTGATTATGGGCAGAAAAAGATATTATGCTACGGAAACTCTTTAGAGTACAATAGTACAATTTATGTAGAGAGCGCACACTGGCGTGCACAAAGCTGCAGATGTAGACTACATGTAGCAGAGAGACATTTCCTGCAGCTTTTCTTCTGTTCAGAGTAAACTGATTTGTTGAGGCTGACTAATGGGAGCTGTGAACAAAGAAGCACTACGTCCCTGCTCTGATTTACGCTGCGAGACTAATCCACTCGCCATCAAACCACGGAGAGGTGCGAGATGTGTTTTATGAGGGGAAATTAAGCAATTAGTGCTTCTAAAAATAGTGAGCACCTTGTCTTTCTCACCCATCCATCCAGCTGTCATGAAAACACAGAGCTGGGTTTAATATTGTGCGTTCTCAGCTCAACTCGTCAGAAACAACAGTTGTTGATAGCTGAGACGACCTCAGAAGCATCGTTGTTCTGTTTGAATTAATCGATCTTTATATTTTAGATTTTTACCCAGGGCTGTCAATTGATTATTTAATGTGTTCAAAAAGAACCTTAAAGGGAGATTTACCAGGTATTTAAGACTATTATCAACATTGGAGTGGAAAAATATGCTGCTTTATGCAAATATAGGTATATATTATTTGAAATCAATAATATTGTCCAGAAACCCTCCCAGGTTCTGACTTTAGCATCAACAATCTGCTCCAATCAGAACAAACTGCAGCCCAACAGGCAACAACAGCTGTCAGTGTGTCAGAGTGCTGACTTGACTAGGACTTGATCCAGACTGACTGGGACTATCAGAAAGTGGGCATGTCTGTAAAGGGGAGACTGGTGGGGACCCAGAGAACCCATTTACATCCACACATCTGGAGGTCAGAGGTCAAGTCTGGAGCCTCATTTAACCTCCTTCACTACCAGCTAGTCTGACCTGGTTGGTACTGATGGATCCATCAGGTTCTCTAGTTTCAGATGAGACCAGGATGTAGTAGTAGTAGTAGTAGTAGTAGTAGTAGTAGTAGTAGTCTGACCTGGTTGGTACTGATGGATCCATCAGGTTCTCTAGTTTCAGATGAGACCAGGATGTAGTAGTAGTAGTAGTAGTAGTAGTAGTAGTAGTAGTAGTAGTCTGACCTGGTTGGTACTGATGGATCCATCAGGTTCTCTAGTTTCAGATGAGACCAGGATGTAGTAGTAGTAGTAGTAGTAGTAGTAGTAGCAGTAGTAGTCTGACCTGGTTGGTACTGATGGATCCATCAGGTTCTCTAGTTTCAGATGAGACCAGGATGTAGAAGTAGTAGTAGTAGTAGTAGTAGTAGTAGTCTGACCTGGTTGGTTCTGATGGATCCATCAGGTTCTCTAGTTTCAGATGAGACCAGGATGTAGTAGTAGTAGTAGTAGTAGTGAAGTAGTAGTCTGACCTGGTTGGTACTGATGGATCCATCAGGTTCTCTAGTTTCAGATGAGACCAGGATGTAGTAGTAGTAGTAGTAGTAGTAGTCGTAGCAGTAGTAGTCTCACCTGGTTGGTACTGAAGGATCCATTAGGTTCTCTAGTTTCAGATGAGACCAGGATGTAGTAGTAGTAGTAGTAGTAGTAGTAGTAGCAGTAGTAGTCTCACCTGGTTGGTACTGAAGGATCCATCAGGTTCTCCAGTTTCAGATGAGACCAGGATGTAGTAGTAGTAGTAGTAGTAGTAGTAGTAGTAGTAGTCTGACCTGGTTGGTACCGATGGATCCATCAGGTTCTCTAGTTTCAGATGAGACCAGGATGTAGTAGTAGTAGTAGTAGTAGTAGTAGTCTGACCTGGTTGGTACTGAAGGATCCATCAGGTTCTCTAGTTTCAGATGAGACCAGGATGTAGTAGTAGTAGTAGTAGTAGTAGTAGTCTGACCTGGTTGGTACTGATGGATCCATCAGGTTCTCTAGTTTCAGATGAGACCAGGATGTAGTAGTAGTAGTATAGTAGTAGTAGTAGAAGTAGTAGTCTGACCTGGTTGGTACTGAAGGATCCATCAGGTTCTCTAGTTTCAGATGAGACCAGGATGTAGTAGTAGTAGTAGTAGTAGTAGTAGTAGTAGTCTGACCTGGTTGGTACTGATGGATTCATCAGGTTCTCTAGTTTCAGATGAGACCAGTATGTTGTAGTAGTAGTAGTAGTAGTAGTAGGAGTCTGACCTGGTTGGTACTGATGGATCCATCAGGTTCTCTAGTTTCAGATGAGACCAGGATTGTAGTAGTAGTAGTAGTAGTAGTAGTAGTCTGACCTGGTTGGTACTGATGGATCCATCAGGTTCTCTAGTTTCAGATGAGACCAGAATCTTCACTGGCTTTAAAACTGAGCTGCTACAACCTAAAAATCTTTCGTTCCGTTAATACATTAAAGAATTAGTGGCGTTAAATTGAACTTGTGTTAACATTCACTCGACAGCCCAAATTTGATCTTCATATGGATCCATAATGTGTAAATATGCCCCAGAGTGTATGTGTGTGGATGTTGAGCTGAACAACTAACCTGTATTTAAGATAAAGTAAAGGTAAAGGTTCCTGGAAGCTGGAGTACATACTGACACTAACAGCAGCCTCTGGGAAGCAAACAGGATCCAGAGGTGTCAAAATTAAACGTACCAGCTTTTCTTCTCTTCTGTGGGCCATCAAGTGAAATCCAGTAATTTCCTACCAGTGACGCGTGTCGACTGACCTTTCTGTTAAAAGGATCACACTAGTTATTCAGATGGAAATCTTCCACAGATGAATGCTCAGAGATGTTTTTGGTGCACCAGATGTTTCAGATCTGACCAGATGTGTAAAATGTGAGAGCTCACGTAAAAACATGTGTTAGATTCAACAGTTGTGTTTCTGTGAGGAGAGAAGCAGCCACCACACGCTAACACATTCAGCCATCAACAAGAGTCAGCGCTAAACAGACAGAAACATCACAAAATCTCTGTAGTGTCAACAAACATGGCCGACGACGGGCGGGAAGAATTAGTGATGACAGTTTTTACTCTGTACCGGTGACTGACTAACTTCATGTTAGCATTAGCTGATGCATTAGCCGCGGTCGCCATGACGGCGGTGGTCGTCCTTCCTTCTTCAGTCAGCTTGGTTCTCTATTGGCTGTCGTTCTTTCCCTTGTGACGCCGTCATCGTCTGTCCTCTGGGTTCCCCACACACAACAGGATATCCCATCAGAAATATTGATTATTATTGTTTAATATTTGATCCAGGATGGACCTCAGAGCTGATCGGTGGATGTAAAAACACTCAATATATCTCACACCACAGGAACATCTGGAAAGATCGTCTTTAGATCCATCAAACAATCAGGACCAGAATCAGGACCAGAATCAGGACCAGAATCAGGACCAGAATCAGCTGGATTCTGGTGTAGTGTGGACCTGACATTAGACAGATTTGATCTTGACATGCAGACACCTGAGGTTCAGGACTAAACTAACATTTTACAGGCTTTTTAACCCTTTATTTTACAGGCCTGTATGTTACTCTGTAAAACCTGTTACTGAAAATAAAAACTAGATGAATCACGTCATGAGTTGTAACTGTGACGTCTGTTTTATTTCTGAGGATGAAATGTGAAATTTCATATCAAATGCTCCAACAGTAAAGAACAGACACTGAAAAAAGCTTTCACAGGTGCTGGATCAAAGAGGCAGGAAGCAGACTCAGGATCAGCTCTCTGCCCTTTTTGTTTATTGATTTCTACAAAACTGGTTTTATGTTCATGCATGTTGAGTCTGTTCTCTTCGGTATCGAGTCATTTTTGTTTGTAATTGAGTTTTTACAAATAACGCAAGTCGTTTCCATCACAAACCATCATGTTACATTTATTTTCTCAAATCAAGCAGCAGTTTTCTTCATTTTAGAGCCTCAACCTGCGGCGGAAAGTAGTGAAGTACATGTACTCAAGATGTACTTCTACTTTACTTGAGAATTTCCATTTTATGCTGCTTAATACTTCTACTCTATATTTTGTAGGCAAATATTTTGCAGTACATTTACGTGCAGCAGAGTATTTTTATAGAGTAGTATTGTCACTTTTACTCAAGTAACATTTCTCAATACTCCCAATAGCTCTGATTTCTGGATTTATTTTCTTTTGTGATGCATTTTTATTCTTATTTTTTCTCAGTTTAATGTAAAAGATATAACAAATTTAAAACACCATACAACTCTAAAGAAGAAGAGGAGAGAAAAAAGTCCATGTTATATTTAATATTTGAGTTTTTTATACACCAGCAATCAAGAGGATTTTTACTTATTGGCGCTGTGGTTAGTTGTTATATCTAAATTCTCATTTTCTTATTTAAAATTTTGGGACTTATATTTCTTTACATTACATATATTGTTTCTATTGTATGTATTATATTGACATAATTTACATGTTACATATGTTTTTATTTCTATTTCCTTATATTTCTTTATATTTATACAAGAGCAACTGTAATTCGCCAATTTCCTCTGGTGATCAATAAAGTATCTGATTCTGATGAATACTTTGGTGTATTAGGGCCATTGTAGGTAAAATCAGTAATTACGCAGCCAGGGAGGGGGTAGTATTGAGGGGGTAGTATTGAGGGGGTAGTATTCTGAGAAAAACTCTGAATTTCTGAGACTTAAGTGGCATATTTACTGAAAAAAACCTTCACAAATGTATCAGAAAAAACTGATATTCTCTGAGATTAAAAAGGAAAATTTACTTTAATCTTTGAAATTCAGAGTTTTTTCTCTGAACCCCCTCCCCGGCTTTTATTTTACCTACAATGGCTCCAACACGCCGTCGCACATAACGTACCTGATAATAGCTGATAATAGGACAAAGAGCTGTCTGGAGTGGAGTGTATTTATGCACAGTCGTTGCATAAATACAACGACGGTTTGCCTGTTACGAAGGCAGTGCCGATGATGTGGAGATGTGTTTGAGACGATGTGTAATAAAGGTATTTTTGTGTAGTGATTCCTGACATCGGAAACAGGCGGTCCCTGTAAAGCTGCTCCTCTGCAGCCAGACGCCGACTGTTGGTGGATGTGGTGTTGTAGATATGCAGAGGATGTTTTTCACTACCAGACAACAGAGTGGAGGCTTCTGGCCGGCTCAGCGGTGCCGTTGGCATATTGTGAGAGGTGTTACGGTGTAAACTGTCAGTGAACAGGCCAGTTGTAACGGAGACTCCCAGGGCCTCCGGTCTGTTCTGGCTCGCTGTTGTGGAAATCACAGCGTGGGTGTGTTTGATCACTCAGACAGAACTGTCATGGCCGCCGGCCGCCGGACGGCACCCAGACACAGCAGACGGGCTGAACATCACGGTGTGGATGAGACCGTGGGGCGGGTGGAGGCGCAGCAGAGGATCATGGGACGTCTAACTGACATGCTACATGACTCTGAGTTCAAGCCTGCTGGACATTTATTAGACAGGAACCAAACTTCATTCATTATCACTTTATTCTCCTCCTCCTCTTCTTAGCTCAGACCTCCTTTAAGTAACCCTTATTCTGTCGGTCCCCTTTACAGACAGGCCACTTTATGATACGCCCAGACAGTTTTTACATGCAGGACTAATGTCTTATTTTCACCTGTTCTAAAATGGTGTATATTTCTGGTGTGTTCTTTATGTTTTTCCTAAAGCTTAATTCAGGAAAATCAAATTTTATGGCCAGATTTTTGCCAATACACAGCTCTAATCATGACACATTGAAAAGTAACCCATTCATTATCATTGTTTATAATCTCCTTTTCTCTTTTAATAGTCTTAATGTCTTGTCAGCTGTTCATTTTGAATATTTTAGATTATTGATTCCACTTCATCCACTACATTATGTATGTAGTATTATCTTTAGTATCGTGTCGCGTGTTGCTTAATATTTTTCTTTCAAAGTAATTATTAGTCATACTTGCGTATTTGCGGAGCCACTTTTGACTTCATACAGTATGGTCCTGTTTTTCATAATGGTGTCTTTTATTATTTCCCATGTATTTATTATATTTATTTCCCTATTTCCTTCTTGTATTTCAACAACAATTTTTTTTCTTTCATTTTGTTATATTTTTTTATCTGTATTAAAGAAATTTTCTATTCTTTATTTTAATCTACAGTATGTGACGCGTCTTTGAGAACTGTGAGCTATATAAATCTGATGTGTTATTATTATTATTCTGTAGTAAATATACAGAACAGGGCAGAGATTGCGCTGGGTTGGAGATGGTATGCTTGGTACGTTGGAGGCTTGGCACTTTCTCTCTCTCAAATACACACCCAGCGTTTATTTCCCTTAAACGGGGATTATTGATCCGTTCAGCCGTTTACTGTTGAGACTACCGTGATTCACTCACATCATGTCACACTGTGTTTGAGTTAATCATCCTCCGATCACGTAGGGCATCCACGTTTAGCCAGAACAGGCTTTAACTTGACAAGACTGTATATGTTAAACACTGCTGCTGTCTTTTGTTATTTCCCAGTAACACACAGTTCAGGTTAGCTCCCACCCATCCATTTCAAGTTTTGTGATTTGCTGTCGGTCTCATGAGAAGTCATTTTGCAGCAGAACAAACAGGAGAATTCAGCTGTTTTCTTCTTATTCGGTGTGCTGTTGGCTCTGATGTAGGAGGAGATATTACAGGCCGTGATAATAGACAGCCAGCTGGCACACAGACACACATATTGCTTACTCCATAAAGAAGAGATATAAAACACCAGTTCCCAGTGTGCAGCCAACTTTATGTCCATCTCACTGGACTGCTGCTTTAAGTTCACTTCATTTTAGCAGTTTAATAGAGCAACTAAACACACAGCTGAATCACTATTCTCCTGGTTTAACCGGCATCTCAACTCCGTCTCCTACAAACCGGATTCTCTGAGTAGATCAGAGGGAAACCTTTTTTCTCCAGGATTATAGTCTCAGTTTTAAACACATGGTTACCAGCCAGGTCTCAGTAAGTGGTACATGAATGACACAGCAATTTGTAAGTCATTTTGTGTGCAATAACAACACTGTTCTTGCTTTTGGTATGTCTTGTTTTTGGCATGTCATGTGCCTCTTTGTGGTTGTTTTGCCACTTTCTCATAGTCGCTATGTGTCCCTTAGTAGTCAATTTGCGTCTCTTTGTGGTCTCTTTTTGCATCTTTATGGTCATTTTTATACTTTTTTTTACTTTTTGTGGTCATTTCACATCCCTTTGTAGTAATTTTGTGTCTCTTTGTGGTTGTTTTATGTCTCTTTTTGGTCTCTTTTAAGGTCTGTGGTCATTTCTTGCCCCATTTTAGTCATTTTGTGTCACTTCATGGTTGTTTTGTGTCTCTTTGTGGTCTCTTTTTGTCTTTGGTTATGTTTTACACTTGTCGTCATTTTGTGGTCCTTTTCTGTCCCTTCGTAGTCACTTTGTGGTCTCGATTGTGTTTTTATGGTCATTTTTTTTAAACTTTTGTTGTCATTTAGTGTCTCTTTGTGGTTATTTTATGTCGCTGTAGTAATTTTGTGTCTCAAAGTAAATAGCATGAACGTGACTATTCCAGCGCTTTGCATTGTGGGATACAGTAGGTGAGGTAGTCATATATTGTTTTTCTTGATAATGTTATAATATGTCTGAGGAAAATGTTGATATGGATAGCTTTGTATTTCCTGCATCATGTTCCACTAGCTAGTGTGCTAAACGGTTAGCCTCTGTGGCTTCTAGACTGGGACAGTAACGTTAATATTGCTGTTGCTGAGCAGCGGTGTTCATCACGACTTAACCACTTGAACGCAGCATGTTTTGTTCACGACTTCCCATGTTGTAAACACGAGTTCACAAGTTCAGGTTGTAGGCACCAGTACTACTGTTTACTCACACAAAAGTGTGTAAAACCATAATTTACCTATTGGGTCTTTAGTGCGTAGCATGCGATTTCAGACAAAGCCTCAGTAATATTTAAGCAGCCTCAGTAATATTTAAGCAGAAATAGTACGTAATTTTCAAACTGCTGGTTTCATAATAACGTTTGGAGCACAGTAAAATGTCTAATACTGTTATAGGATGGTAGATTTCATGTTAGTATGGAATTTCGGACGCAACCAAACACTTTTCAGTTCAAAATGGCGGCAGCGGAGTATTATCTCTTTGCCTTGCTCGTCTTTGGTGTTAGCCCCGCCTACGTATCCGTGGTCCCGCCCACGAACGGCCGCTGTCCAATCCTACGTTAGCAATCGTGACTATGCGCAGGGGGCCAATCAGAGTTTCCAGCGGTGTGTTTGAACCGGCAGGTCCGACAGCAGATGTGTGAGTTAAGAGAGGAGGGTCGTGATGTTGTTCGCTTCTCTGAAGCCGTGAACTCCAGATGGATTACACCGAGAGGTGGATTACACCGACAGGAAGGCTTCCCTCACAGCTGAATCCAGCGAAAGTCGACTAAAACTCCGTGTGCTCCGCGGTAAGACGCTAATAACGTTAGCTAGCTCAGCGCGTTAGCCAAACAAACACGGTGGAGTCCTGATGAGATAAGATAAGATAAGATGAACCTTTATTAATGATGTGAGATCCTCCAGTGTTTGGATCGAGCAGTAGATCCTGGCACGCTTCAGATAAGTGGAAAAGCGGGATAATTTAGTTTTATATCCGATAATGAAAGCTACAGGGAGTCAGAACTGGACATTAACCTAGCTTAAGAGCGATATTAGCGTTAGCCTGGGGCTACCATGTTAAGATGACTGTTTGCATCCGGACTGCTGCGCTTTGCCCTTTATTTTTAATCTGCTAATCCATCCACAGAAATATAGTCACCAGCTATCTTTATAATCAATGCATTATTAAAGTAATTTTTGATTTTAGAGGACGGAACCTGCCAGAAGTAAATGAATTAATAAATACGTGATCAAATCAAATATGTCATTAAAAGTAGCAAAAATAATATTAATACTACATGAAAATTAATTGATAAAATGACTAACTGATATTTCTGTTTTCATTTGCTTTTTAAATTTATTTACCTTTGTATTAATTGCCTTTTATCTATATATAAATAACTCTTCTTTTTGATTTTCCCTTTTATTTATTTTTCTAAAATTTTAAATTGACTTGAAAGTTATTGTTTTTGTTTTTTTACCATTCTCTGACACTCTTGACAGCACGTTTAGTTGATGATCGATGATAATGAAAATAATTATTAGCCCTATTTATGGACGGAACCTGCCTAAATACAAAAATAAATTAATTAATAAATGCATGATTAAATGAATAAATAAATAGATATAAATAAGTACATATAAGTAGCAAAGATAATATCAAAACTAAATGTAGTCATTAATTGATAAAATGTGACAGTTTATATTTTGTTTTGCTTTTTAAAATGTGTGTTAACAAACGATTAATAAAATTGTTTATTAATAATTATTTTATTAATTCACAGCCGTATATATAGTTGACTCTTGTTTAAATTTACCTTTCATTTATTTTTATGATTTTTTAAATTGATTCATTTTTATTTACAGATTTATTTTTGCATCTCCATACTATTTTAATGTCCCCTTCACCAAAAAATGAGCGTATTGGCGTATACATATTATAGTCCTTTCTGTCTACCCGTCTCTGATATTTCAGAACCATTATTCCAGAAATCTGTTGTTATTTCCATTTGAATATCTCTGTGATATTGTTGAAGTGTCATATTGACATGCTGGTGAGCTGGAGAGGCCTAGCAACGGTAGCTGAGGGGCAATGATGTTTTCAGATTATTACAATCCCATAATAATTACCTTCATCCCCACTCGTCCACCTCCAGATCTATTCCTTCCTTTATCAACCTCCTGACCTCTGATGTGTCTTAATTTACTGCAGTAAATCCACATTTTGTTGTCTTTACACTTGTTTTTATCCAGGCTGGAGAGACATGGTGCAGCATGTGAATTAGTGATCTTTAGAGGTGCTGCTTCATGGGTTTTGGAGCGTTGCACAGTGCTAGGCTAGCTGTTTGTATGATAAAATACTATTTCAATATGTATTCACCTGTACTTATAATATTGACTGTTGTGAACTCGACTCATTCATGAATGATACTACAGTCGGCTTTAAAGGTGCCACCACTAATACCTGCTAGTTGTACCGTCATGATTAGCTAACATCACTCTGCTCTTCACTCAGCCAGAAAACAAACCATCTGAGACCCACAACAGACCAGTTTTAGTCTTTTTTCGGGGGTCCAGGGGGTCTTTCGAGGGAGACAGCAGGTCGACAGTAGATGTTACATAGAAGTGGTGAACATCACCTGAAAGCTGGAACCTGGAGATTAATTTGAGATGCAGCTCAGCTCTGAGTGACAAGTTGTTCTAGTGATGTTTTAAGATAAGTTGTGAAAGAGTGTCAAAGGCTTAAAACATGGTTCTCTGTTATGTCTCATAAGTTGTTGCAGCAGTTTTTGGATTCATACCATTTTGTTGCTAAATTTAATTGTTTTGTACTGCTTGAGAATTGATAAAAATAAAATCAATAATCCCCTCCAAAATACCATATAAAAAAAAGACATGCTTTGATTTGGGATCAAAAAATTTTGACATTTAAAGATTTCTGCAGGAACTGCATTTTTCATTGATTGGATGTTGATCACTAGTGTTGTGTAAAGATCTCAAAAAAACCTTATAGTCAGTGTAGCTAGGAAAGCCATCCATCCTCTAGTAGTAGTAGTAGTAGTAGTAGTAGTAGTAGTAGTCAGTGTAGCTAGGAAAGCCATCCATCCTCTGAATGCTCTAGGTCTCTAGTTACCAGGATGTAGTAGTAGTAGTAGTAGTAGTAGTAGTAGTAGTAGTCAGTGTAGCTAGGAAAGCCATCCATCTTCTGAATGCTCTAGGTCTCTAGTTACCACGATGTAGTAGTAGTAGTAGTACTAGTAGTAGTAGTAGTAGTAGCTAGGAAAGCATCCATCCTCTGAATGCTCTAGGTCTCTAGTTACCAGGATGTAGTAGTAGTAGTAGTAGTAGTAGTAGTAGTAGTAGGCAGTGTAGCTGGGAAAGCCATCCATCCTCTGAATGCTCCAGGTCTGTAGTTACCAGGATGTAGTAGTAGTAGTAGTAGTAGTAGTAGTAGTAGTAGTAGTAGTAGGCAGTGTAGCTAGGAAAGCCATCCATCCTCTGAATGCTCCAGGTCTGTAGTTACCAGGACGTAGTAGTAGTAGTAGTAGTAGTAGTAGTAGTAGTAGTAGTAGTAGTAGGCAGTGTAGCTAGGAAAGCCATCCATCCTCTGAATGCTCTAGGTCTCTAGTTACCGGGATGTAGTAGTAGTAGTAGTAGTAGTAGGTCTCTAGTTTGTGGCTGTAATGTCTCATGAGGCTGTGATTATCCTAGAGGTCACCACAGGTCATTTTATACAGTGAGCTCAATGACATGGCTCCTATGTGGGCTAACATCATCACACATGAATTCAATGGACATGACAGTTTTTC
This sequence comes from Pterois miles, assembly GCA_947000775.1. NCBI lineage: Eukaryota > Metazoa > Chordata > Actinopteri > Perciformes > Scorpaenidae > Pterois > Pterois miles. The sequence continues at coordinate 29,665,774 of CAMQGK010000637.1, forward strand.
CTCGTCAAAATGTACCTAACTTTGAAGTACATTTAACCTCTTTCATGACAACATGGCTGGTACCAGTGGGTTCTTTAGGTTTTGTAGTTTCATATCAGTATCTTCACTCTAGCTGTAAAACTGAACCTCCTACAGCCTCGGAAAGAAGTGAGGATGGTCGGGATCGTCCGTCATCCTGTGGGACAAGTTTTAGTATGCTGTGGTCTAAATTGTTTCTGTTGCTGAGAATATATTTGTGTATATTTGTGTTGTTAATAATCTTTTATAACTGGCCGAGGGAATGTCCGACAAGTCCATCCACAGGACGAGTCGTCCCAGGAGACACATTAGAGTTTCTCATCGTGTTTCATCATTCAGGCAGACTCAGGGACGCCGTCTCAGTCCACTTCTTTTCTCGCCGTAAGCTCTGGGCTTCTCCTGTACAACAGCGAGTGTGTTACAGGATATTTGTAGCATTGTTTTAGACCATTTCATAAGGCTGTGTTGGTTCTGAGGCCTTATGGAGACTCAATCCTTTAACCTCCCGGCTTTGACTAAACCTGTGCAGGCAGAGAGTTGTCATTTCTTCCTTTTGTCAGGGTGGATAGCGGTACGCTGGCTGCTCAGACCTACCTGGCTATTAAAATATGGATTTGTTTCCTGTCATAGTTTTCAAAGCATTGGAGGAAAATAGATTTGAGGTGTTGACATCAAAGCGTCCCACGCAGCCCCGTCTCCTGTATGTTGAAATGCAGGCTCTATATTTGGAAGAATCTCCAGTTAGTCGGTGTCCCCTCTCTGTCTCCTCTCTTTTGAAGCGTGAGATGAAAAATTAAACATGCTTTTTCTTCTGTTTGTCGGTGGGCTTGTCTTTCTTCTTCAAAGGCATGACTCACCAAATGACCTTTTTAGTTCCCAGGAGTTCAGCGTCTCCTGTGAGGCATCAGGGCTGCTGGAAAGCATTTTTATGCCCCGGTGTCGAAGTCGGACTTCAGAAATGTTCCCCGTCAAAGCCGAACTCTGGTAAAGTGCTTCCTCCTCTCATTTAGTCTCTGGACAGTCGATTTTGTTCTGTGCTTCAAGCTGCAACATTGGAGGTCAGAGGACGTTTTCACACTTGGTCCAGGATCAGATGTGTGAGTTGTTGAGATGGAAAATACAGAATGAAATGTAAAGCCATCAGTGTGTTTTATGCTCTCAGTGCAAACATAACTTTCAGCTGCCTGCAGAACTTCTTAAAGGTGCAGTGTGTTCCAGTTCATCGTCAGAGTTACTGTAGCAACTACGGTGCTGCGTTCACTGTCTCCAGTTCACCGTCAGGAGAGTTACTGTAGCAGCCGCGGTGCTGCATTCACTGTCTCCAGCTCACCGTCAGGAGTTACTGTAGCAATTACGGTGCTGCGTTCACTGTCTCCAGTTCACTGTCAGGAGTTACCGTAGCAACTACGGTGCTGCATTCACTGTCTTCAGTTCACCGTCAGGAGAGTTACGGTAGCAGCCGCGGTGCTGCGTTCACTGTCTCCAGTTCACCATCAGGAGAGTTACGGTAGTAGCCGCGGTGCTGCGTTCACTGTCTCCAGCTCACCGTCAGGAGTTACTGTAGCAGCCGCGGTGCTGCATTCACTGTCTCCAGCTCACCGTCAGGAGTTACTGTAGCAATTACGGTGCTGCGTTCACTGTCTCCAGTTCACTGTCAGGAGTTACCGTAGCAACTACGGTGCTGCATTCACTGTCTTCAGTTCACCGTCAGGAGAGTTACGGTAGCAGCCGCTGTGCTGCGTTCACTGTCTCCAGTTCACCATCAGGAGAGTTACGGTAGTAGCCGCGGTGCTGCGTTCACTGTCTCCAGTTCACCATCAGGAGAGTTGCGGTAGCAGCTGCGGTGCTGCGTTCACTGTCTCCAGTTTTCCATCAGAGTTTGCTCAGCTTTTTGATTAAGTATTAATATTTCTTTTAATCGGTTAAAATGCTTTGTGTTGGTTATGGTTAATTATTAACGTCCCTACGTTACAGTGTTGAGGTTGTGTTAAAGGTGTCTGCAGCTCATGCTCGCCAGCCTTGAGACCTCAAAACTAAGGAGGATTTCTAAATCAAGGCAGGGGTCTGGGCCTCCTTCACCAGAAATATCAGCGCTTCAGAATCTGGTGTATTTTAAAAAATGAAAATAACAAAATAATAAGTACACAACAACAGCAGTTTTTGTTCAATAGGCCTACTTTTGATTTTACTTTAATTCTCAGGAAAGAAAACTGACTTCATCCAAAACTTCATCCACTTGAAATGGTGCCCCTATGTGTACACATTGCACCATTAAAGCTGCACTAATCAATAGTATTATATTAACAACTGCATTAGAGCTCGGTTGAACCGAATGCTGGACCACAATGTTGTGGTGGATCCAAGTTTGAAATTAGTTTTCACACTTCACCAAACGTACCAAACTCTCAGCACTGGAAAAATGCTTCTTTTGACCAAAGCTGAAAATGCCCTTAAAATGTTCCTGGAGGAGATTACATAAACGGAAAAAGTGACCTGTACACAGCATGAATAAAGTGTGCTTGTATGTAGTTGTTTTTTTATATTGTGGGTGTATTTTAACATTTATCTAGTAGCTGTCGAGTCCACAATGCAGGAAACTGACAGCATTCTCATTAAATGGTGGCATTACAACATAGTACATTAATACAATATTAATACATCATACCTGTAGAAACATTTAGTCTTCCTACAGATAGTATCTACAAGCCTGTAGGTGAACGCTTCAGTTAGTGGTGAGATACTTTCTCTGTAAGTGTGCATCACTTTGTGAAGCACTGATGTGTGTTTGATAAAAGCAGCCGAGTCTTTGTTCAGTGCTGCTTTTCTCCGGCTGATGGGTGGATGAGTCCAGCCTATACACTGTGCATGTTCACATTTTCCTGTTGGAATATAATCTAAGTACATGTAGGTAATGCGGCTGACTCCACATGATTATATCCCAATAACAAAAAGCTTTCAGTTTTCATTAGATGCGTTTAATTTAATGTACAGTAGAGTGCACTTTGCCTTCCCAAAGCAGAAATAACACGGGGGTTTAATAATAGCAGCCTTATAGGATATGAAATATATTACATACACTGAACTTATGCAGCTAAACCTGGTTCATGCAGTTTGATCCTCAGGTTTGGTCCTGCATGTTACAGAGGCATTAATACAACAGCTGACAGCTTTTGTGGTAAAATCCGGCAACAAGGCGCTCACGTGAGAGACTTTCACCTCGTTGTGCGTTGGCCTGCAGAACGAGGCTGCTCGCAGTAATCGGCGTGAGGCGCATGACCTGCATTTATCCTCGCAGCACACAATGTGCCTCAGTGTGCTCGATCAGGGGGCGCACACTCGTAATCAATTTAATAATCTAATCAGAAGTACGAATCGGACTGAGTGTTACAGTTCTTACCGAGGGCCAGAGCAGCGAACAGAGGCCTGTTTATTTCTGTCACTGACTGCTGCTCAAAATAAAGTTGATGGTTTGCCTCAGCCGCTTCCTCCGGCAACTTGTGATCATGCGATCGCAGTAATATTAATTTTACAATGAAAAAAATTGGTGTTACTTGGAAGAGCTTGCAGGAACAGAGTGTAACATTTAGGGGGATCTGTTGGCAGTAATGGAATATAGTATTCATAATGTTTCATGAGTGTATAATCAGCTGAACCTAATAATCACAGAGCCCTGTTTTAACGACCTGTAGGGCATGGACAACAGTGCATGGTGCAACTACATTTAAGACTTGTCCAACTCTATTTGCTAGTTAAGCGGCACTTAATCTGGGTGCAAAGTAAGGCGCAAGGAGCAAAAGGGTTGTATTTAGTCTCTCAAGTGATCATAGGTGTGTTACTTTGGCGTAACAGGAGTTAAACCAATCATTCCCGTTAAAAACCAGGTGAGCATGTAAAAGACGGATTTGTCAGATTGGAGAAGTGACAGTGAGCGAGCAGATGTGGTCGTTGGCCGGTGGACCGCTGTCTCCCGATCCTCTCAGTTAAATTAAATTTATTTTACATAGTGTGAAATCATAACGGTTATGTCAAGATTCTCTAGAGAGAGAAAGATGGACAGCAGCCACAATAGCACAATCAACATCAACAACTTCATCTGACTGCATATGGACAATATGTCAATAACCTACGGAACTGGTGCAGGTGAAATTCATTATGGTAATGAGCCCCAGGCTAACATGAACATGTAGTGGTAAGTAATGGAAACTGTATTGCTTTCCGATGCAGCCCGGGGAATAAAAATGTTGTATTTAACAGAGGAAGAGGAATGCCGCTGTGTCCCCGAACGTCAGGGGTCTCCAACCTTTTTTCCTCTGAGAGCTAATTTGACAAAATGAAAATGGGTGAGAGCGACTCATAGTGCCATCAGCTTGTACATTGGAAATAGCAGCTAGCAGCTGCTAACGTAGCACAAACATACACAGTGTTTGACAGTGAACGCAGCACCGTGGCTGCTACAGTAACTCTCCCTGATGGTGAACTGGAGACAGTGAACGCAGCACCGTGGCTGCTACAGTAACTCTCCTCACGGTGAACTGGAGACAGTGAACGCAGCACCGTGGCTGCTACAGTAACTCTCCTCACGGTGAACTGGAGACAGTTTATGCAGCACCGTGGTTGCTACAGTAACTGTCCCTGATTGTGAACTGGAGACAGTGAATGCAGCACTGTTGCTGCTACAGTAACTCTCCTGACGGTGAACTGGAGACAGTGAACGCAGCACCGTGGCTGTTACAGTAACTCTCCTCACGGTGAACTGGAGACAGTGAATGCAGCACCGTGGTTGCTACAGTAACTCTCCTGACGGTGAACAGGAGGCAGTGAATGCAGCACCGCGGCTGCTACAGTAACTGTCCCTGATTGTGAACTGGAGACAGTGAATGCAGCACCGTGGCTGCTACAGTGACTCTACAGTAATTTAGCTATCAGTACTGTACGGAAGTCCCTCAAATTAACCACGTGATCCATGAAGGTACTGGGAGTGGCACTGTGTGTAGGAGTAAATACTCTGAATTTGATTCAGGGCAAAATGCCCTCTTAGTACATCAACTTCCTATCGACTGGCTATCTCAGGAATGTTCAGAATGCAATCAGTTCCCACAGTAATTACAAAAACATGACAAATATGAGCTTTACAAGTGTGGATTTTCCAGAACAGCAGGGCCAAACAACAGCGTGAATGAATGAATGCGTTTTCTACCTCCTTAAAACATTTGCAAAGCCTTCTTTGAATGTTTCAGGACTTCTGAATCCTGCGTGGATTAAGGGGGGATTTTTATTTTGAAGGTTAAGACATTCTCTCCTAAGCTTCCTATAGTTATATTTTTTCTTGGTGAGTAGTTGGGAGACATTTTAATATAGATTTCCTACAATTTCTTGTAGGCTATTTTAATTAATTAATATTTTTTATATTTCTGATTTATGACTAGAAGAGCTTCAGGGTCTTTCTTCAGGTTTCCAGCTTTCAGGTGATGTTCACTATGTGACATCTACTGTTGACCTGCTATCTCTCCTAAAGACCCCTGGACCCCCTAAAGAAGACTAAAACAGGTCTAATGTGGGTCTTAGAGGGTTTATTCAACCAACTGTGCTCCGCTCTCTGCAGAAATGCATGTTACCATGTGTCCTTGTAAACCTGCTGGAAGAGCAGCGTATAAACACTATGGGGATGTTGCTCTACGGCAGCACTAAAGGCGTTTAGTTTAGTTTACCAGTGTTTAAAAATGTGTTATCAGAGATACAGAAACTTGCAGTACCACAGAACAATGTGGTTTGGTTGCTGTCATCACTTGTGTGGGCTGCATGTTGGCCGCCAGTCCTCCACAGACATCATGTTGGGCGTCTCTGAAAGATACACGAGTAAAAATGAAAAGTCTGTTGGAAGCGTGGCGGGAGCTCGGGAGTGGAGAAGAAACCCAACGCCGAAGGGTGGATGTTAGAAACACAGAAACAGAAAGGTGTGGGAGAGACGTAGGAGGGTAAAAACTCCTGACTGCTGGGTAAATATTGACACCTGATGTTTAGCTCCGTTGTTTTTATGGCCTCTGCTGGCAATTATTAATCAGACACTAAAATAACGTTGGACTGGCACCTTCCATGGTTACTATCATTGTTGGAAATATATAGGATTTCTTGTTACTGTGGATGTGAAATAAAAAGCATCCACTTCACCGTGAGACATGAGTTATTATTGTACTCACTTCAGGTCAGCGTAAACCCAATGAGGCTACTATAATAAACCAACACATTAGACCCCCTTAGCGCCAGACTACTTTTAAAGGACTCAAGTTAATGTTTTCTTTACAGGAGATAATGAGGGAAATGTTGGCTACTTACTCAAACTGTTTGGATAAATACATTTTATATATTGTTTTGAAACTGTTAACTATTTATACTTACATTTAGGGCTGTCAGTGTAACTGCAATAGTAACACGTTAACGCAAATTTGATTTAATGCCTTAATTTAATGCCACTAACGCGGCACCGTGGCTGCTACAGTAACTCTCCTGACGGTGAACAGGAGACAGTGAACGCAGCACCGTGGCTGCTACAGTAACTCTCCTGACGGTGAACTGGAGACAGTGAACGCAGCACCGTGGCTGCTACAGTAACTCTCCTGACGGTGAACTGGAGACAGTGAACGCAGCACCGTGGCTGCTACAGTAACTCTCCTGACGGTGAACTGGAGACAGTGAACGCAGCACCGTGGCTGCTACAGTAACTCTCCTGACGGTGAACTGGAGACAGTGAACGCAGCACCGTGGCTGCTACAGTAAGTCTCCTGACGGTGAAGTGGAGACAGTGAATGCAGCACTGTGGCTGCTATAGTTACTCTCCTGACGGTGAACTGGAGACAGTGAACGCAGCACTGTGGCTGCTACAGTAACTCTCCTGACAGTGAAGTGGAGACAGTGAATGCAGCACCGTGGCTGCTACAGTAACTCTCCTGACGGTGAACTGGAGACAGTGAACGCAGCACCTAATCTCGGTTAATAATCAGTTAACAAGGGTCAAAAATGTTTAAAAATTAGCATCCCTACCTAATATCACTATATATTTTAATGTGGCCTTGTTGTCTTTGTTAAAGGACGGCCCTTTGCTCAGCAGAGACCCGTAATGAGGCAGATGTGTTGGTGCTGGTCACTGTCTACCTGAAGATGTTTATTTGCTGGAGCTGATTGACTCAGCGGCTTCCATTAATCTGTCGACACCAGAAACCAGGTTATACTGAGGAGTGAAATACCTGTGGGAGTGCCATCAGGAAAACAGCTTTTTTCTGCCTGGAGTGTTACATCACATCTCTCCTCTTCATTGAATCGAGTGTTTGTACGTCGTCATCTGCAGCAGCTTGCTCGGGGCGTCCTCGCTGTCGTGGGTACTCGGTCCTTCGGGGACCTGGAGCTGAATTTAGCTCCTTTTAAACTGCTCTTTCTTGACCGACTTTGCATCAGAAGGTTTTGAGTAGTATTAAAATGAGTCAGCATGAGCATGTTGAGCAAAACAACATGCGCGAATCACCGAGGGGAATAGCTGAAAATGATCTGATTATGTATGTTAAGTTTGTGAAGATTTATCCACACGCATTAACGCCGACAATCAGCAGAGACCTCGTATGCAGTTGTTATTTGCTCAGAGATATCTGTGTTGGTACCCTGGGGATGATCTCTTAAATATGGGCGCTGTGTTTTTCTTTCTTTCCCTCTGCGGTGAGGAAAAGCCCATAGGTTTCCAAATAAGGCCTGGGTGAGTGCTGCTGGTATTAATAGAGTAAGACCGCTGCTGGGGAATATTTGTATTGACCTAGTGAAAGACTTTATCTGATGCATGGCGTTTCCATGGCAGTGAGGGGGTGGGATGCTCGCAGGCCACGGCGGATAGCGCTCAGCTGCAGCTGGCTGGTAGCAGGAACCCTCCGTTAAATGTCACATTTGGACAGTTTCAAGCAGGACTTTTCCCACATTCATTTTCCTGGTCTTAACAGAAACACTCCTTTACACTACAGCAGTCAGGCTGCCGGTGTTTGGTACAATTAAATAGCACATCCTTCTCTGCTGATTACATGCCTCAAACACCTAATAAGCCCCTCGTGGACAGGAAAACCTAACGATTTTCAGCAGGCAAGAGGCTTTGTCAGGAGTTGTGCAGTCAGGACTTTTCCTCACCTTTAACCAAATAATCTTTAGCACTGAGAGTAAAAATGTGTGCAATTCTGTAACTGTTTGTCCTCTTAAATAAGGACATTTACTCAACAGCAACCTTGTAGCAGGGCAGTTAAGTATAACAATTTTGTTTTGTTATGAAACAATATAGCAGCCAATTTCAAAAATAAATACTCCTAAATGTTACAGGATGCTGATTTTATGACTCTTGATGATTTTCAGGGTGTGCTCAAGCTAATTAGATAAGTCCTTATTCATTTTTTATTTTTAAGGGTGCTTTTTAAAAGCTTTTAACCTGAGAAAAACCAAATAAAACGAGCATGAAGGTCACTTCTGCTCCTTCAGAATCAGGATCTTTATTTATTGCCAGCTGTACCAGGTATACACTAGGACTTTGGTTTTGTTGGTGCCAACAAGCAGTAAAATTAACAGAGGAACAATATACAATCCATAACTATGAACTATCCTTTTATTTGGTCTTCATGTTTGTCTTTAAACCTCAGAGGTGCTGCTGCAGTGGCCCACGGTTATCCCCTCTGTGTCCGCCTTTCATAGCTAACTCTCTCACTATCAATAAAGCCCCACAACTAAGAGAGCATCACTAACTTAAAGGTACCCTTAAAAACATCTGATCTAATCAACTTGAATGCACCTTGGAAATCATCAAGACTCATAGTCAGTTTTCTGTAACATGTAGGAATATTAAGCACCTATTTAGTGGCTATTTTGCAAAATGGCTGCCCTGGCCCTTAGGTGCCAAATTTGCAATGCCCCAATATCTGTATGTTTTTGTAAACTATAAACCTACATCTGTGCCAAATTTGTTATTGAAATTGTTCTGAATATATCAGTTCAGCTGCCCCACTATTATGCAGAGAAATCATTTTGTTTAAAACTTCCTGTGTGTGCTGAGACGATTGTCTCTTCAGGCCCAGACAACCAACCTGACGGATAACTAGCAGCGACGAAGGCCGACCATTGCGTTGCCTCACGTCTCCTTTGCCTTCGCCGACGAGTTGCATTTGAACACACCGCAAAGATGACAGCTGACGGCCAGCTAGCGCCTTTGTTCTGCTCCTGCGTGAGAGGAAATAACTGTCCACACCAGCAGGTGGCGGTGGTCTGAAATCATCATTCAGCAACAGAAACAGGAAGACGGAGGACGGCAGATATACAAGCTGTTGTTATGATACGTACATCAAACAGTTTTCACACCACTCTCACTTGCCACTTCGCTTCAATCCAGATGTTCATGACTCTGAAATATCTGCGTTGGAGTGATGAGATGAACAATGAGAAGAGCCGTCAGTGTTTTTCCTCTTGACTTTACTCATTGGTTTCTCACATTGGTTTCTCTTTTTGTGCAATGATTCTTTTCAGCTGAACAGCCAATCAGAGTGATTTCTCTCTCTGACGAACACGCTGAATCAGCTGAAAAACCTCCAACGTGGACCGACTAGAGCCGACGGTGTGGGACACACCGCAAAAACTAGACCGACAGATGCTCACCGGCGGCCCTGAAGTGTGTGACAGCCGACTGTCGGCTTGGTGTGTCAGGAACTGAATGATTTCTCTGTACTGCTTTAATTCACTGAATATCAGAGCTGTGCAAACTTGGCTTTTCCTCAACCTTTTAGTCGTTCTTTTGGTCATGACCCAGCCCTCATGACCACAGGTGAGAGTGGGTTTTCTCAGGGTGGCTGGCGTCTCTCTCAAGATAGCGTGAGACACTCAGCCATCTATGAGGGACTGACTTTCGTTGAAAGGAGCCAGCTGAGGTGGTTCGGGCATCTGGTCAGGACGCCTCCATAGGGAGGTGTTCCAGGCATGACCAGCTGGGAGAAGGCTCCGGGTAAGACCCAGGACTAGGTGGAGAGACTATATCTCCACACGGGTCTGGGAACGCCTAGGATCCCCCAGTCAGAGCTGGTTAATGTGGCCCGGGAAAGGGAAGTTTGGGGTCCCCTGCTGGACCTGATGCCCCTGCGACCCGACCCTGATAAGAGGGTGATGATGAGTGAGTGAGTGAGTGAGTGAGTGAGTGATCTTTGGCAATAAGATTTAAAATTTATGCAATCCTGATAGACATTTACTCCGCTGCAACGTCATGCACAGAAATCCGGAAATAACATCTCAGTCATCCAGTGTCTGTTGGATGTGTCTGTACATTTGCACTGCAAAAAATTATAATTTTACAAAAATGTTCTTCATCATTTTACAGATTTTTCCCTTTTTCATGAAACAACAAAATGTATTTGCAGCATTTTAAACCTTTTTAAAGTACAAGTAATGGACCAGAATTTAAGATGACATTAATATTATATTTAAGGCAATTAATTGTATTTGTATAGATTTTAAATGTAATTTAACATTAAATGTAAGATAATATTTCACAGATTTTTCCTGTTCATGATAATAAAAAAAGTACAGTGTTTTGGTGACGCTACATCACTCGTCAGTTTACATCAATGTCAGGTGTGACAGGAAGAAGCACACTAACAATAAATCAGCATTTCAAAACAAAAGCTGTTTCTTTTACTGTTTTTTTTTTTTTTTTTTTAGCTTCATAAGTAAAATAGTGTGGTTTGTCTGAGGCCTCCCGGGCCGGACAGAACCATCATGAGGGGCCTGTTCAGGCCCAGATCTGCTCTAAACCGTCATTTGTCTTCTGTGGATCAGTTGAACAGTGTTTCCGTTAGATAAACAGGCAGAAATAGCAAAGAGGAAGCTATTCTACATTCACCACGCTCTCTCTGTCTCACACCTAATTTCTGTATTTTCCTCGGTCGTGCCTCACTTCCTCAGGCTTCCACCAGTCAGTCCCCGTCCTCCCAGTGAGCTTGGTTTTTAGACCTGCTGAGGGTTTTTTGACTCGATAAAGACGTGCTGTGTTTGTTCAGTTTGTTCCGGCAACAGAGAGGCCCGTGGTGTGAATGTGATTCAGCTGGCTGATTCAGCCCATTAACTGGCCCTGTGAAAAGAATGGGCCGCTGGCCGCCGGTCCCAGTCATGGCCCCCTGTACAACTGGCACTGACTGGAGACAATGCCTTTTTAGCGCCGGTGCCTTGGAACACATGACAGCCTGCAAGCTGTTTGATAGGTGGAAACTTGGACAGCGTCTATGAAACCTGAAGGTATTGATTTGCTGCAAATTAAAAGGATTTAGTGGGGCTCACACATGGAAGTGTGCACCAACAGAGGGTTTCCCACACCTCCTCTCCTTTGTTCAGTAGCTCCAGTAACTCAATAAGCAAAGAAATCAGATTACTGAGAGAAATCGAACAGCTTGAACTATCTGACCAATTTAAAGGGGCTACTCTTTTATTTTACCTTATGATACAATATCTTGCTTCCTGATTACCGTATTGGGGGCAGAAAAAACATGTAATGATTTTGACATAGATTTTTTTTAATGCCAGAATTGATATATTTACTTTATTCAAGTCTTTGCAGAGCTAGAAGGAAGATACCGCTTTTATTTTGGTAGTCTGAAGAACGTGACGTCTATCTATTCTATCTATATCTATTCGGTATCCGTCAACCAGAACAAACCTCAGGGAGCCGAAACTGCAAAGTAGAAAACGCCGGAGGGTCCATGTGGATACGACCTGCACCCTCCAATTTTAAATCCACAGTAATGTCCACACTAATGTCCTGATTCAATATTATCACTATACTTGGGTGCCGATTCGATATGTATTGTGGGCCAGGTGTAGATTCAAAACTAAAACCTATGCTCACATTTTTGCACTACATTCATAAACACCTGCATACATGTTTTTCTGCATTATAGTCACCATTAGTCACCAAGAAGTTGTGCACCTGTTGTGCCTCAGTGGGTTGGTGTGACAATGCGTAAATGTTTTACTTGGACTCGAGGAAGACATGCAGTACACACATTTAGTCAGTAAATGTTGAGACTGTTTAAACACACAATGCTGCTTAAAGTTGTAGAGAAACCTTGTGATCTTCTCCCGTCACATTTCTGTATCACTCAAAGTGACTAATGGAGCGTTCACACCAAGAGCAAAGCCATCTTTTCGCGTGGCATGATTACATACAAAGTCAATGCAAAGAGGCTGAGAGAGACAAATTTCCTGTCATTTGCACTATTTGCAGGAGTTGAAATATTTCAACTCGATCGAGAAATGGAGGAAATAGACCTTGTCTGCGTCTGTGGTCACCCAGAGCTACAATAGTACATCAGATCTGTCCAGAGACCCAAACCACCGACTGTCTACGGCAGAAACAACAACGTCTACATGACTTTATGTTGAGTGTTGATGCAGCAGCTGCAGAGCCTGGCTCTGATCCAACCAGACTCCATTCAGAAAACAAGCATTTTAACAGCTGTCTGCTTGTCGTCCTGCAGACAGACCTGACAAAGCATCAGTTCAGACTGTTTACTGATCAGCATCATGATGGAGTTATTTCAGCATCATTCTGATCTGGTTATTGATCTTAAATCACAGCTCAGTCTGTTTATTGTGGGTTCATACCTCAGTAGTGATCCAGTCAGTGTGATTTACTGGATGTGAATCCAGCTCACCACCAGGTGATGGTATGAACCCAGTCAGGACGGAGTTTGGTTCTCTGACATATCTGGACTTCACCGACATGGACAGAGCAGCTACGGTGGTCATTTCTTCCATGGTTGATAATGGAAATGGAGGAAAGGAAAGTTATTGGTATCTATGGAGACAAGCTCCTCCTCCTCCTCTTCAGCACATGAGCACAAATGATCCTGGCAGTTCAACCCACACAAGTGAAGTGAAGTGAAAATTCAACAACTTTGTAAAGGTTCATTTTCAGCAGCTGAATGTGTGCAGTTAAAAGGGACTTTTAACGGTTGTATAGGTAGCGTTCGACCTCATCCTCTCTCCTTCCTCTTCCTCAGATCGTGTCCAACGTGCTGATCTTCTCCTGCACCAACATCGTGGGGGTGTGCACCCATTACCCCGCCGAGGGCTCCCAGAGGCAGGCCTTCCAGGAGACCAGGGAGTGCATCCAGGCTCGCCTCCACTCCCAGAGAGAGAACCAGCAGCAGGTGAGACGGAGCTCAGATCAATTCAATCAAATGAACTCATCATTAAAAGGAATACTTCACTTAAAACTTTTGAATTATAGCCTCCTGCAGGTTCAGTGGCTCGTTTCTTTGTGGAGGACGGCAGCTTTTTTAACACAACAAGATTTTAGACTTGAGATATAAAATGGCTTGTGTGAAAGAATTATTCATTACAATTTTAAGGGAATAACAAGTGTTATGGGCTGGTTCCCTGTTTGCTGGAAAAACATGCAATCTGAATATGCATTATATATGAGATTCAGTCATGTCATTCCCTGACACACCTTGCATCAATTAGTAGGTTTTTTTGTCTTAAAATCATTTAAAAAGTGATGCATTTTAGTGCAAGTTTAAATAGTCAAATTTCAGGTCAAATATTCTCCATTAACATAATGAATCCACAAGTTTTTAAATTATTTCTCTCTCTCTCTCTCTCTCTCTCTCTCTATTATAACATAATTGTACATTATAATAACATAAATAAATAGATAATTCTACAGTAAAAGTGCAGAATTATTTCATTATGTTTTTTTTAATTATTCACCAAGAAGTATTTACAAAATAAAAAGATTTTCAGCAAACAGCACACTGGCAAATACAGAAAACAAAAAACAAAAGCAGCAGAAGAAAATGAAGAGTTATTGTATAATCATATTTTTCTGCAGCTGTGGATCCAAAATGATTGCAAGAGACTTGAATTGGTTAATTGTTGAAATATGGTGGTAGTTCTGTATGCATTACTGGTGGACGCTGTTAATCACGCTGCCTCCCGTCACACAGACAAACCCTCCTCCTCTTAACTCACCTTGCACTTATTCACGTCCCACGCTTTCCCCGCAGGAGCGTCTCCTGCTCTCAGTGCTTCCCCGCCACGTTGCCATGGAGATGAAAGCTGACATAAACGCCAAGCAGGAGGACATGATGTTTCACAAGATCTACATCCAGAAGCACGACAACGTCAGGTATGATGGGAAACGCTGCTATAAATAACACCTTTTTCTCAGCACCTCCGCCAATCTTTTCAGGCTGCGTTACCTCCCAGAAAGAGTGACAGTGTATGCGCACACATCGATATACACACATCATGAGGCACTGCTAATCCTCAGAAAATGAATTTTCAGTGCAAATATCTCTGCTCATGCAAACCTTTTTGTTTTAAGCTGCATTGAGCAGGTGTTGGCCACGAGGAGAAAGACTGGACTGATTCAAAGCTCACAACAAAAAAGCTGAGCATGCAGTAGTACTACAGTAGTACTACTGAGCATACGGTAGCACTACGGTATGTTACCATATCAATAATGAGTGTTCTGTGGAACAGTAATGAGTTCAGCCCCACTGAGTCATAGGATCATTATTAGTACTTAAGCTGCTACTGAATCTGATTCAGAAAAGTTCAAACTGCTGTACATGCTAGTGAGTGAAATGGCCAGTCTGCCATGTCTTTATAACCATTTTCATTTAGATATAACCCCTAAAGATGCACCAGTGATTGCTTTTTTTATGGCTGCTGTCAGTCATCACACTGATCTGGATCACATTCATTCTGCTCCATATTTTGAGGTGATTTAAGATAATATTTTTCTTAATTTTAAATCATTAAAACACGTTTTTCTCATTCAGAGATGTTCAGGATGAGTTGACTTACTACCATAAAGAACACACTATATATATATATATATATATATATATATATATATATATATATATATATATATATATATATATATATATATATATATATATATACACAAAATATATGTAAAAAAAAAAAATATAAGTATAAAGATTAAAAATGAGAAAATGAGGATATAAAAAAGTGAAATATGTACAAATATTTGCATTAAGATGTGCGATATATATAGCACATAACCACAGTACAAAAAAAATAAATGCAAAATGCTGAGAAGTGGGATCTATTCAGTGTTTTATATATACGGTGCATGCCAGAAGGGTATAAATAATAAATAAATAAGAATATTTCTTGAAATGTACAGTATAAATGCAGTATTAATGACAGTATTACACCACTGAATTGTAGCACAGTTACAGTTGTGTGAGTTGTGAAGTTGATGGCCTCAGGCGGGAATGACGTCCTGTGGATAGATAGATAGAGATAGATAGATAGATAGATAGATAGATAGATGAACTTTATTAATCCCCGAAGGGAAATTATCTTTCAGTTACATCCCGTCCAAGAACATAAAAAAACAGTGACATATAACGTACTGCATCTCAGTGGAATGAGTCTTCAACTAAACATGGATCAATATCTGAATTAAAAAAGGAATTAAGCAAAGTCTGAGATCAGCTTGTTTTCAAACTGTTTAACTAAAAAATGATGAACCATTTTGTTTATGATCATTTTAGCTGTGTTAAGGGTCTTTGAGTTTCTTGAAAACGCTATATAAATAAAATGTATTATTATTATTAACCCTAATCTTAGTTTAGATCAGTACTTGTTGGTGCAGCTTGATGCATATTTATGAGACTTATGATAGATTATAAAAGTAAACTGACCACTAGTGTTCACAGTGTGATGGCTGTCTCAGAGGGATCAGGTAGAGGTACGCAGTGTCAGAGGAATGTCTGGAATCAGGTTTAAAATGTTGGTTGGTACAGCAGAATAGTAAAATAAACCATGATTTAATCCAGGTTAATCCTGAATGGTGCAGCCCACCCACAAGCACCGAGGAGGAGGGAGACGTGCAGGCGTTGCCATGACAATAGGCTGCATGGTATTTTCCCAGAGTGTCTTTCACCTGTCTCTACGTACAGTGTCAGCAACCACACAGAGTGGAATATAATATCTAAACATTAGAATAAACACCATTAAAGGGGTAGTCTGGATGTTTCTTAGTGTGGTTGTAGGAGGTTCTCCATAGTCAGTGTATTTCTACACTAGATGGAGTTTAGAGAAGCACACAGGAATACCAGAACAGGAGTAAAGCAAAGTACTGCTGTGAATGGAGGCAGTAGCAACACACATTTTAGACACCTAAAACAATCTGTATCAGTTAAAGTGTACACTATATTTAGAATAGCTTATGTGACCAATTAGAACGTCCCGGAGTGAGAACAGTACAGAGATGTGACCACTTAGAACGTCCTGGAGTGAGAACAGTACAGAGATGTGACCACTTAGAACGTCCCTTGGTGAGAACAGTACAGAGATGTGACCACTTAGAACGTCCTGGAGTGAGAACAGTACAGAGATGTGACCACTTAGAACGTCCTGGAGTGAGAACAGTACAGAGATGTGACCACTTAGAACGTGGTGACAGACAGATGACCACTTAGAACGCCTGGAGTGAGAACAGTAAGAGATGTGCCACTTAGACGTCTGGAGTGAGAAAGAAGAGAGTGAATAGAACGCTGGAGTGAGAAAGTAGAGATGTGCACTGATAACGCTGTAGTGAGAACAGTAAGAGATGTGCCACCTAGAACGCTTGTAGTGAGAACAGAAAGAGATGTGCCACTTTGAACACTGGAGTGAGAACAGTACAGAGATGTGACCACTTAGAACGTCCCTTAGTGAGAACAGTAAGAGATGGACACTTAGAACGTCTGGAGTGAGAACAGTAAGAGATGGCCACTTAGAACGCCTGGAGTGAGAACAGTACAGAGATGGACCACTTAGAACGTCCTGGAGTGAGAAAAGAAGAGAGGAAAGAAGGGGGGAAAGTAGAGATGGCCCTTAGCGTAGTGAGAACAGTCAGAGATGTGAGGGAATGGAACAGTAAGAGATGTGCCACTTAGAACGTCTGGAGTGAGAACAGTACAGAGATGTGCCACTGAGAACGTCCTGGAGTGGAAGTAGGTGTGCCACAGACTTGTGTGAGAACAGGGTGGCCACTTTGAACACTGGAGTGAGAACAGTAAGAGATGTGACACTTAGCGCTGGTGAGAACAGTAGAGATGTGCCACCTAGAACGTTTGTATGTGGTGGACAGTGAGATGTGCCACTTAGAACGTCCTTAGTGAGAACAGTACAGAGATGTGACCATTAGAACGTCCTGGAGTGAGAACAGTACAGAGATGTGACCACTTAGAACGTCCTGGAGTGAGAACAGTACAGAGATGTGACCACTTAGAACGTCCTGGAGTGAGAACAGTACAGAGATGTGACCACTTAGAAGCCTGGAGTGAGAACAGTACAGGAGGACCACTTAGAACGTCCGGAGTGAGAAAAGAGAGATGTGCCACTTAGAACGTCCTGGAGTGAGAAAGTACAGAGATGTGCCACTAGGGGTATAGAACGTCCTGGAGTGAGAACAGTACAGAGATGTGACCACTGATAACGTCCTGTAGTGAGAACAGTACAGAGATGTGACCACCTAGAACGTCTTGTAGTGAGAACAGAACAGAGATGTGACCACTGATAACGTCCTGGAGTGAGAACAGTACAGAGATGTGACCACTTAGAACGTCCTGTAGTGAGAACAGTACAGAGATGTGACCACCTAGAACGTCTTGTAGTGAGAACAGAACAGAGATGTGACCACCTAGAACGTCCTGTAGTGAGAACAGAACAGAGATGTAACCGCTTTGAACATCCTGTAGTGAGAACAGTACAGAGATGTGACCACTTAGAACGTCCTGGAGTGAGAACAGTACAGAGATGTGACCACTTTGAACGTCCTGGAGTGAGAACAGTACAGAGATGTGACCACTTTGAACGTCCCTTAGTGAGAACAGTACAGAGATGTGACCACTTTGAATGTCCTGTAGTGAGAACAGAACAGAGATGTGACCACTTAGAACGTCCTGGAGTGAGAACAGTACAGAGATGTGACCACTTTGAACGTCCTGTAGTGAGAACAGTACAGAGATGTGACCACTTAGAACGTCCTGGAGTGAGAACAGTACAGAGATGTGACCACTTTGAACGTCCTGTAGTGAGAACAGTACAGAGATGTGACCACTTTGAATGTCCTGTAGTGAGAACAGAACAGAGATGTGACCACTTAGAACGTCCTGGAGTGAGAACAGTACAGAGATGTGACCACTTTGAACGTCCTGCAGTGAGAACAGTACAGAGATGTGACCACTTAGAACGTCCTGGAGTGAGAACAGTACAGAGATGTGACCACTTTGAACGTCCTTTAGTGAGAACAGTACAGAGATGTGACCACTTTGAACGTCCTGTAGTGAGAACAGTACAGAGATGTGACCACTTTGACCGTCCTGTAGTGAGAACAGTACAGAGATGTGACCACTTTGAACGTCCTGTAGTGAGAACTTGGCTTTAAGTCTTGTTCAGTGCGTTTCTGATGTTACTCAGCCAGGTGAAGACTGTCGAATGGACGCTTCAGTGGTCTTTACGCCCCACAGATGTCTTGTTTTCATGGTTTTCATGTGATAGCGGCTGGTTGTATATGGAGAGATGATAACCCCTGTCTCTGCATGAAAATAGACTTTGGGGTCAGATGTTAATGGCCTCCTTGGTCTTTGTGTGGTCATCCGTTGGCCTCTTCCTAAACGAGCTCCAGTGTTCAGTCAGTCTCTTGTCTTTTGTCCAGGGTCCATGCTCTGTTGAATGGTTTGTGCTGGGTGTGAATGGTGTGGATTTGCTCTAATAACTGAACACTGAGCTCATAAAATAACCAAGAAAAGAGATGGAGTTGAGCAACTGTGGATAGGTTTGGCACCACCCTGTGGACACTACACTACATATTCAGTACAGACATAGACCCGTTGTAGCTGTGTGGTGTGTGTTTGGAGCAGCAGCCCACATATCAAACTGTGCAGTGAGTGTTTGGTGGCCTGTAGCTGTCACAGTCAGGTGGAGCATCCACTTATAATAGGTGCTTTTGAAACCCTTTAACACTTTGATGCAGCCTTGAATCCTCGGGGGTTACAGCATCAGGTCACGTACTCGGAGCTCTCGTACACAAAAGGTCTTTTCATCAGAGCGATCGTTATCAGGACTTCTCCTTTTTTATCGCCTGAAGGACTTGAGTTCAGTACAGATTGTTTTGGTCGGGTTGAAAACTTTCCAGAGCATGTGACAGAAGTTACTGAAACCAATGTGCACCGAGCCACATGAGCGCATGTGAACGTTTAGCCGTTTGTCTTAAATTAAGAGACAGACATCACAAACGGTCACAGTGGAAGTATTCACTAACCTGTGAAGAAGTTACTACAGTCAATTCAAGTATTTAATCTCACATTTTTTATTTTTCTGGTTCTAGTTTTGTGTTTGCACTTCTGCTGTTACTTATACTACACTTGTTGTATCCACTAGGGCTGTGAATGACTAAAATATTTATCGAGACTTATCACAATTTAATAGCGCTTTTTTTTATGTGTTCAAAATGAACCTTACTCCAGAGGACAAACACAAGAGGGATGCCTGAGTCTCAGGAAGAGGTCGACTATTTGTAGGGCTGTAAATCGATTAAGATATTTAATCGTGATTAATCGCATGATTGTCCATAGTTAATCGTGATTAATCACATTTTTAGCTGTTCTAAATGAACCTTAAAGGGAGATTTGTCAAGAATATAATACTCTTATCAACATGGGAGTGCACAAATATGCTACTTTATGTAAATGTATGTATATATTTATTATAGTAAATCAATAACAACACTAATCAATACCAGATATTGTCCAGAAACCCTCCCAGGTTCTGACTTTAGCATCAACAATCTGCTCCAATCAGAACAAACTGCAGCCCAACAGGCAACAACAGCTGTCAGTGTGTCAGAGTGCTGACTTGACTATGACTTGATCCAGACTGACTGGGACTATCATAAAGTGGGTATGGCTGTAAAGGGGAGACTGGTGGGGACCCAGAGAACCCATTTACATCCACACATCTGGAGGTCAGAGGTCAAGGGACCCCTATGAATGTGGACCTGACAGTTAGTTTCATATGATACCAATATCCTCACTTTAATTTTGAGCCAGCTACAATGTAAAAATCATCAGTTGCGTTAATGTGTTAAAGAAATTAGTGGCGTTAAAAACAAGGTTGTGTTAACAGGTTATTATTGTGTTAACTTTGACAAAAGTTACCCTGAAATCTGGCAACAGTGTATTTCCAGCTGGAGCAAACACAACCAAGAAAAAGCAGGTGAAGCGTTGGTTCGGTGCTGTCGATGGTCCTGCTGTAGTGACTCACAGGGGAGTAGGCGGCACATTAGCTGCATCCGCTAAGCTTGGCTGCGTTCTGTCTGTGGTCATGAGTGTGTGGTTAATGGGCAGCTAACCAGGTGTGACCAGCCTGCCGGGGAGCAGGCTGTGGCTTCTGGTAATTGGGGCTCTGCTGCGAGGCCGAGTAACAACAGGAAGAGAAGTGACAGCTCCCACTGCTGCAACTAAAGAGTAAGAGGGGGAACAGAGGGAGGTGGAGGGGGAACAGAGGGAGGTGGAGGGAGAACAGAGGGAGGTGGAGGGGAACAGAGGGAGGTGGAGGGGGAACAGAGGGAGGTGGAGGGGAACAGAGGGAGGTGGAGGGGAACAGAGGGAGGTGGAGGGGGAACAGAGGGAGGTGGAGGGGAACAGAGGGAGGTGGACGGGGGAACAGAGGGAGGTGGAGGGGGAACAGAGGGAGGTGGACGGGGAACAGAGGGAGGTGGAGGGGGAACAGAGGGAGGTGGACGGGGAACAGAGGGAGGTGGAGGGGGAACAGAGGGAGGTGGAGGGGGAACAGAGGGAGGTGGAGGGGGAACAGAGGGAGGTGGAGGGGGAACAGAGGGAGGTGGAGGGGGAACAGAGGGAGGTGGACGGGGAACAGAGGGAGGTGGAGGGGAACAGAGGGAGGTGGACGGGGAACAGAGGGAGGTGGAGGGGAACAGAGGGAGGTGGACGGGGAACAGAGGGAGGTGGACGGGGAACAGAGGGAGGTGGAGGGGGAACAGAGGGAGGTGGAGGGGGAACAGAGGGAGGTGGAGGGGGAACAGAGGGAGGTGGACGGGGAACAGAGGGAGGTGGACGGGGAACAGAGGGAAGTGGACGGGGGAGGTGGACGGGGAACAGAGGGAGGTGGACGGGGAACAGAGGGAGGTGGAGGGGGAACAGAGGGAGGTGGACGGGGAACAGAGGGAGGTGGACGGGGAACAGAGGGAGGTGGACGGGGAACAGAGGGAGGTGGACGGGGAACAGAGGGAGGTGGAGGGGGAACAGAGGGAGGTGGAGGGGGAACAGAGGGAGGGGGAGTCGCTCCGGAGGCTGGAGCTCGCTGCTGCAGCACATATGCATTAGAGTCGGTATGTTTCCACCCATCTGCCTGTCAGAAACAGAAATACCAGAGTAGTTTATTGTTCACAGATGAACCGTAATAATTATGCAACATATAGAGTTGGATGTTTCTGCTTTCGAGTCTGGTCTTGGGTCAAGTTTCTTGTCTTCAGGGAGTCTAAAGAACATCAAGTCTCCAGGTGACTGAGTACTACTCCAGTCTTAGGCCCAGTCTGCACATGCAGATATTTTTAAAAACAGATATTCACCTCTATGTTTTGGCATCGTTCATGCGAATGAGACCGAGGCTGGCGCCCGGGCTGGGAGGCGGAGTTAGCAGGCCGTGATGACAGCGTGACGGCTGTGACCCTGTGACTGAGTCATGTGACCGAGCAGATGCGACCGCGCCTGCTTCATGGGCCCAATGGATGGATCCATCCATGGCATCCAGAAGTGTTCAGTCACAGGAGGCCAAAACTCATTAGATGTATGGAGGCTGAATGGTGACTAAATGAAGGCGAGGTTTTGAGCACTCAAAAGGACGATGGACATAAATCTGAAGGACCTCCCTTTCACAACGATAACACGTTAACGCAAACAGTCTTAACGCCACATTTCTTTACACATAATGTAACGTGTGATTATTATTATTATTATTTCTTTTTTTTTTTAGGTTATACTCGGCTCAGTTTTAAAACTAGAAGATAGCGACATCATATGAAACTAGAAAACCTAAAGAATTAAATCGGTACCAACCAGGTCAACCAGCTTTTTTCAGAAGGAGGTTAAATAACACTCAAAACTTATGCTAAAACTTAGCGAGGAAAAACTGTCATGTCCATGTTCAAAGGGGTCCGTTGACCTCTGACCTCCAGATGTGTGAATGTAAATGGGTTCTCTGGGTCCCCACCAGTCTCCCCTTTACAGACATGCCCACTTTGTGATAGTCCCAGTCAGTCTGGATCAAGTCCTAGTCAAGTCAGCACTCTGACACACTAACAGCTGTTGTTGCCTGTTGGGCTGCAGTTTGCCATGTTCTGATTGGAGCAGATTGTTGATGCTAAAGTCAGAACCTGGGAGGGTTTCTGGACAATATCTGGTATTGATTAGTGTTGTTATTGATTTACAATTATAAATATATACATACATTTACATAAAGCAGCATATTTGTCCACTAACATGTTGATAAAAGGATTAAATACTGGACTAATCTGCCTTTAAGGTTCATTTAGAAAAGATAATAAATGTGATTAATCAAGATTAACGATGGACAATTGTGATTGATCCCAGTTAATTATGTTAATCGATTTACAGCCCTACTTCCAACAAATGGTCGACCTCTTGCTGAGACTTGGGCATCCCTCATTGTGCTTGTCCTCTGGAGTAAAATGATGTCCTGTGGCTTCACCACTGTGTGCTGACTCAGGTATTATGCAAGAGAGCTTTGGGGCTGATGTTTTGATGCCGCCAGGCCGCCCTGTTAGTGTTTCTGGAAATATCCTCCAACCGAGCGCTGTGACTGTAGCTGCTGCTGTTGTTATGTAGGCCAGCAGCACCCTGAAGAGAAACACATGGAAAGAACATTGCATAAATTTGAGGGACTGACCTTACCTTTGTTCTCCGTGATTTAATTGAAGTAAGGACGAGAACTGATGCTGTGCACAAGGCGTTAGTGTGTGTGATGCTGTTAATTATGCGTGTGTGTGTGTGTGTGTGTGTGTTACATAAGGCTGTTCTGCTGATGCTGGTGGAGTCCGGCTTGACCTGAGAGTCTGTCCTTGGTGATCAGACAGCAGCATACATCATGCATACAGCAAACATACAGCAAATCTGTTGACCTTCACTGTACACAAGTAACATGGCGTCTCTGGTTTAACTGGGGTGACAAAGCACAGTTTGCCACTGTAATGTTACTGTCTAACTGCATGTGATCAAATTATCATGGTATACTGATTCTAGAGTGGTATTGTGATAGTCTGCTGTTAAATACAATACCCCGTTTTATTAGTACCGGTACTTTAAGAATGATGTGTGTTAATACAAGCCGTGAGTTGTGTTGATGTGCGACCGCGGGGTTGTGTGTGTGCAGCGCTCTGCTGTAGAGGACGCCATCAGGACTGGGATCCCACGGGAGCAGGAAGTTATAACTTTACAGCTGGTGGTCAAAAAGTAAACTGTAATGATAACCAGAAGGATGGAGTCCACAAGAGAAGATTAAAGCAGGTCATGAACCTCAGACTCACTCTGAGCTGGTGTCTCTATCAGCAGAACTCCATTCAAAAAAACAAGGAAATAACAGCATGGCTCTGATTACCGATCAAATGCACCGATAACATTGGATTCACCATCTTTTCTGGATCCGTCCAAGCATCTTCTGTAATTCAGCAAACTCAGAATGCAGCAAAGAGCAAGTCTTTTTACTGTGTCTCTAACGTGTTAAAGTCTTTTTACTGTGTCTCTAACGTGTTAAAGTCTTTTTACTGTGTCTCTAACATTTTAAAGTCTTTTTACTGTGTCTCTAACGTGTTAGTCTTTTTACTGTGTCTCTAACGTGTTAAAGTCTTTTTACTGTGTCTCCAACGTGTTAAAGTCTTTTTACTGTGTCTCTAACGTGTTAGTCTTTTTACTGTGTCTCTAACATTTTAAAGTCTTTTTACTGTGTCTCTAACGTGTTAAAGTCTTTTTACTGTGTCTCTAACGTGTTAAAGTAGTATTTTACCGTGTGTCTCTAACGTGTTAAAGTAGTATTTTGCCGTACCCTTTGAACATGGACACGACAGTTTTTCATCGCTAAGATTTTGTGCAAGTTTGGAGCGTTATTTACCCTCCTTCCCGACATGCTAGTCTGACCTGGTCTGCCGGGTTCTCCAGCCCTGCGGGTCACTTAGGTTTAATGACAACTCTTCTTTTGTGGTGTTACACCTAAATTAAAACAGTGATGTGGCTCACTGGTTTGAAGGGAGGTTGTGTACTTCGCTGCCCATTATTCCTGTTTTAATTTCATGACAGGAAATGACCACAATGACCCAAAAGACAACTGTCTGGTCTATTGATGCATATATTACACGTTTTTAAAAGTTATTTTAGCCACATAGTTTTAGCATAGCATAGATTTAGCATAGCATAGTGCTAGCATCCTACAGGTGGAACAGGAAATCCCCTTTGAAAATAAAGGTCTCTTTGTGAGTGGCATCAACAGAAGCAAATCAGTGTCAGAGAACTGATTAGATGTTAATACACTAGTATGGATCACATGAATGGTCTCTGGCTAATTTACTGTATGGTGGGTTTATACTGGTTTTAGTCACATCCACATCCTAACATGGTGTCTTAGACCCCGCAGACAGCGCTGCCTTTATGTCCGTCTTGTCATCACACTGTCTATGTTCAATGTAGTACATAAGTGTTGTGGTAGTATCCCAATAATGGCTTCATTTATAGCAAAATGCCAACGTGAGGTTAAAGAGGAACGTTCAACTCTTGCAGGCAGAGTACGGTTATTGTATGGCTGAGGGAACATGCAGTAACTAGTTCAGGCTGTTCTCATGCAACGTTCGCAGAGAACTAATGCACTGTAATTTATATATATCCCCAAAAATCAACATCTATGTAATCCATGCAATCATGAACCAGGAAGTGTAAAGAGACTTTCGCTCAGGAGATCGCTGTTTGCGTCCCATGTGAAACCAACAGTCAATGTTGATTTGTCACATAACTTCTGTACTCAAGTAATGCCACTTCCTTAGTTCTGGCAAACAACTGAATCGAAGGCAACTGGACTTGGATTTGTCTCTGAAGACGTTTCCCCTTAGTCTGATGGTCAGACTAGTGGGGACTAGTCAGACTGTAGCGTTACTAACTGATGAAGCCACTTGGATAAGGAGCAAACGTCTTCAGAGACAAGTCCAAGTCCAGTTGCCTTCGATTCAGTTGTGGCCAGAGTGCATATGACCTGGATGAATGAGGACATTCACAGACCCACTTTCTTAGTTATTTTAACCCAAACGTTGATTTATTTGTTATGTAACTTCCGTACGTAACTAATGCCACTGCTGTATGTCAACCCAAACAACAGTCTTTTCCAAAACCTAACCAAGTTGTTTCTTGTGAAGGTGGAAGTTGATTTTGAAGTGTGCACGCATGGAATGAGCAGAAATTGTCATGCAATGCTGGACAGTGTACGAGAGTGCATGAAAAATTAGGAATAACCTTTCATAAAACAAACTGCTGTAGTTGTTTAATACTCAATTCTGATTGGTCAGTCACAGTGTTCTACGGCATGTTATGGGCACAGTTCTGATGTCGGACTTTTGAGGAGCGTTTCTTTGTCAATTATTGATTTATTAATTAAGTGGCCATGTGATAAGTGGGATAATGTACAGCTAGTGGGTCATTGTAGTGAAATAAACCCCTTCAGGGTGATGCAAGACAGCAACAGTAGAAAACTCCTAGAATAGGAGACAATAACACATTTATACTGCATTCAAAAAACTGACTGGGACTATCAGAAAGTGGGCATGTCTGTAAAGGGGAGACTGGTGGGGACCCAGAGAACCCATTTACATCCACGCATCTGGAGGTCAGAGGTCAATGGACCTCTTTGAAGATGGATATGACAATTTTTCAGCAAAATGTACTTCACAATATATTTAATAAGTAATCAGACATTAAAATATACTCTAACAACAAAATGAGTACAGTACGTTTTTTAGGGGTGGAAAAAAAGACGATTTTTTTTTTTTTTTTTTTTTAAACGCTGTTTTAATGGCAAAATCGATATATTTGCTTCATCTGAGTCTATGTGGAGGTGGAAGGAAGTTACCTCTTTTATTGTGGTGGTCTGAGTAACGTGACGTCATATCCGTTCGGTATCCGTCGACCAGAACAAACCTCAGAAAGTATTAAAGGGTGGAGGGTGGGACGTGGATCCGACCTCCACCCTCCATGTTAAATCCAGCCTGGTAAACACTACACATCCAGTAAAGGAGGGAAACACTTTGGAAAAGCAGAGCTAGACATCACGGCTAAAGCTGCACGCTAACTCCGTCACGGACGGGAAACGTCATCGTACGGCGGTAACGTGCGGTCCGGCCGGCCGTCGCTCTCGTCTCCGTGGTCTGACGGGCCGACGCTACGACTGTAGAGCTCCATATACTGACATTTATGTTAAATGCATTCAGACGGCCCCGATGGAGCTGACCATGGATGGATAAAGAGAACGGAGCTGACGGAGAGCTAGAGACCACCTTGGAGGAGTTAGAGGAAGTAGACACCTGGGACTACGTCTGCTTTTCAAAATAAGGTGTTAACAAAGGGAACTGGATCTACAGAATCCATCTATGGAAATCAAAATGATGGATTATATTCAGCAGGAGTATAAAACATTACATGTCCCTTATAAATTAAAAAGAAAATCCCACTAATCTGTGAGGGAAATGTCTTTATTCTTTGATTTTTGGGTTGCTGGATAAAAACTGTAATCAATAATTCCTGACAATGATCCTGATATATTTGAGATTTTAAAAAATAAAAGTCCCTAAAAGGGTCTGATTCAACTTTTTTTTAATGGTTTTGTGTCAAAAAAAGTTAACAATCACAATAAATCATAATATGGAATCACAATACATATTGAATCGGCACTTAAGTATCGTGGTAGTATCTGGGGATACAGGTGTATCGTCCCGGCCTCTGAAACCCAACAGCTGGCCAGCTGTCAGCTGGCCTTCGGCTCCTGTGGCTTCAAAGAAGGACACAACATCAAATAGCTTGAAAACCCTTAAACCTCAGACATCAGCTTTACTTATTTAATCCAAACAACTAAATGTCCACCGTGTTTCTCCTGTGAGACTCAGTCCAGGGTTTCCTCTGCGCTCTCCGTCTCTTACAAAAGCAAGAATAACCAGGATTTAATGCTGTGTACTAACGAGTGACTCATCACCCAGAGGGCGATTAAATGGGCCTTGAAGACCCGGGTCTCTTTCCCATCGCCCCTGTCACTCGCCACCCGCTGTCGCCTGTGTGGGAAGAGGCCTCGCTCTCTGCTCCGCTGTGAGGACGGATTGATAATCATTATGTGTTTGACTTGAGCACGATCCACTGCAAAGATGTACGCTGTAAATAATTCAATACGTTATTGAATCTTGAGTCTGGTGCAGCGGTTTCTAGTGTGTGTTTTTCTTCAGTCATACGTCTTTCTTAATGAAATGCTCTGCCCTGCTCAGTTTTTAAGAGCTTATACTGTATAACTGTTGAGTAAATAGATAAGTCTTCCCCCTACAAGTTGAATTTAATAGCCATAAAATGAACCCATCCGGTCCTCTCGAGGGTTTTGCCTCTTCAGTCTCAGTATAAGCGGCTACTGATATTACTGACTCTGTCTCAGAGTTGTCTTTAGTATTATGTTCTTCTTGTGCTGCCGTTACATTTCAGTTTGTTGCAGTTGAACACAGTACCTCGCTAGAAGGCAGCTTCTTTTTTTACCCTCTGAGACCCGCATTAGACCTGTTTTAGTCTTCTTTAGGGGGTCCAGGGGGTCTTTAGGCGGAGACAGCAGGTCAAAAGTTGACGTCATGTAGAAGTGGTGAACATCATCTGAAAGCTGAGAACCTGAAGATTAATCTGAGATGCAGCTCAGCACCGTGTGTCAAGTTGTTGCTGACATAAATCATAAATAGCCTTGAATTAATTACTTAAAATAAACTATGAGAACGAAGAACATTATGATATCAGTATCTGATGTCCATCCTCCTGCTCTATTATGTCTCATAAGTTGTTGCAGCAATTTTTGGGTTAATACCGTTTGTTACACAGATTTGGTGCTAAATTGAACCATTTTTTTTTTCCACTGGAGAACGATAAAAAAAGATCAATAATCCTCCAAAATACCACATTAAGACACTAAGAACTTGAGGAACACCATAGAAGAAGACATACTGTGATTTGGGATCAATTTTTTTTTTTGCGATTTCTACAAGAATTGCATTTTTCATTGATTGGATGTTGATCACTAGTGTTGTATAAAGGTCTCAGAAACGCCCTTATAGTCAGTGTAGCTAGGAAAGACCCCATCCTCTGAATGCTCTAGGTCTCTAGTTACCAGGATGTAGTGTAGTAGTAGTAGTAGTAGTAGTAGTAGTAGTAGTAGTCAGTGTAGCTAGGAAAGCCATCCATCCTCTGAATGCTCTAGGTCTCTAGTTACCAGGATGTAGGGTAGTAGTAGTAGTAGTAGTAGTAGTAGTAGTAGTAGTAGTAGTCAGTGTAGCTAGGAAAGACCCCATCCTCTGAGTGCTCTAGGTCTCTAGTTACCAGGATGTAGTAGTAGTAGTAGTAGTAGTAGTAGTAGTAGTAGTCAGTGTAGCAAGGAAAGACCCCATCCTCTGAGTGCTCTAGGTCTCTAGTTACCAGGATGTAGGGAGTAGTAGTAGTAGTAGTAGTAGTAGTAGTAGTAGTAGTAGTCAGTGTAGCTAGGAAAGACCCCATCCTCTGAGTGCTCTAGGTCTCTAGTTACCAGGATGTAGTAGTAGTAGTAGTAGTAGTAGTAGTAGTAGTAGTAGTAGTAGTAGTCAGTGTAGCTAGGAAAGCCATCCATCCATTGTGCTCTGGTCTCTGTTCCGGTGTGTGTGTGTGTGTGTGTGTGTGTGGTGTGTGGCCATCCTCTGATTGTTCTAGGTCTCTAGTTACCAGGATGTAGTAGTAGTAGTAGTAGTAGTAGTAGTAGTAGTAGTAGAGGTCACCACAGGTCATTTTAGTACAGTGATCAGGAGGTGGGGGGGGGGGGGGGGACTGGTGTTGGGTGGGTGTGTGTGTGTTTGTGCTGTGATTATCCTAGAGGTAGTAGTAGTAGTAATAGTAGTAGTAGAGGTCACCACAGGTCATTTTATACAGTGATCAATAAAATGGCTCCTATGGGGACTAACACCATCACACATGAATCCAGGTGGACTCATTGGATCCACCAGAGTCTCAGCTTCACACTGAGACCCAGTTTATGGGATTCAACACTGTTTAGGGACCCAGTATGCAGAAATATGCAGATATAGACTAGGAGACAATAAATAAACAATAAATAAAGTGGGCATGTCTGTAAAGGGGAGACTGGTGGGGACCCAGAGAACCCATTTACATCCACACATCTGGAGGTCAGAGGTCAAGGGACCCCTTTGAACATTGCAATGACAGTTTTCCCTCACCAAAAGTTAGCCCAGGTTTGGAGCCTTATTTAGCGTTGTTGCTAGTCTGACCTGGTTGGTATCGATGGGTTTGTTAGGTTTTCTTGTTTCATATGAGGCCAGTATCTTCACTAACATCCACACTTCCCTTCAGTCTCTTCAGCATGTCATCCTTCGTCCTCCACCATCTCTGCTTCCACCCAGCGAGACAACAGACCTGTCTCTCTTCACTCAGACACATTGGTCAAGTGTCTGGTTTCACTCGACTTCCCATGCAACAGTTCACAGGAAACAATCAATTATTCTCAGAAGTGTGTACCCCAGAGTGGGGACTCTTAATCCTTTTCAGCCTGAGACCCAAATTGAGGAAATTTATGTGTCTTGAATCCTAGGTTCATGAGAACATGTTGGTGCTGTTGACATGTGAGCAGCCAAGCGAACAGAAACCCTTCCTAACACTCAGACAACACAGAATGCAAACTGGGTTTACATGCATATATAAACTCCTGCCCACACATACTCAACAAACACACCATGTTCTTGGCTGTGTACCCGGCTCCTACCCTGTGAGATTCATGTGAGCTTGTTTTGTCTGAAACTTTATTTATATCTCCTTCTTGTCCTTCCTGGGTCTCTGACTCAGACAGTCTTCTACATATTCAGTCTTCTACTGAAATATCTGGCTTCACAACGTCGAGCAATGACAATGCTGCCTGGTGAAGTGTTATCACGACATCAGCTGGTCCTGTTGACCTGGGGTCTTATAATCTAGCTGTGAATAAAGCCTTGTAACATATACATGAGTCATATGTGCTAGATCACTAGATCAGGAACCACAAGAAAATAATTGTTGTAGGATCTGTATGGCGGTAAAAGGGAGTTACTGCTTTTATCCGTTCGGTATCCGTCAACCAAAACAAACCTCAGAAATTATTAAAGGTTGGAGGGTCGGCGTGGATCCGACCTCCACCCTCCATGTTAAATCCACTAATCTGTGAAGGAAATGTCTTTATTCTTTGACTTTTGGGTTGCTGGATAAAAGCTGTAATAAATAATTCCTGACAATGATCCTGATATATTTGACTTTGACTGAAAATCAGACATTTTTACTGGATTCATTTCGAGATTTTACAAAGTAAAGTGGATCCCTAGAAGTGGATGGTTACGTGTATGATACGTGTACCCACGTATCGTGATCATGTCGAATCAGGAGATAGGTGAGTCATCTCAGCCTTTCGTATTAAATATCATAACATAATAATAACACAAGGCGTGATGTTGCCTTCTGACTGAGTGAAGGTCATCACATGTTTCACCCCAGGAACAAATCAGTGACCAGAGAATAAATATGCTTATTGAAAAGCAAACTGCAGAGCGTGAAATGTGGCGTGGCGTGGTGAAGGGTTATGATGCTTCACAGGGCAACTTGAGGCATTCAGGTCACGTTTTGGGTTTTTCTATCGGAGTGTGCATGAGGCCGACCTGACCGAGTGCTTCCTCTACCTGCTGGCCTGGTGTCTTTGTCCTCGCCTCTCTCTGGGAGAGGTGATTCAGCCCGGTGAGATCATCTGTCCCGCTGTTGTGCCAGTGTTTGGAGGAGAGTAATGAAAACGCCTCAGTCACAAAAAGACCTTTGCTCTATCAGTTTATGGTGTTCTCAGGGAAGAGGAGCTCATTTTTTACAAGTGCAAAGCTACTCGTAATGTATTAGTTCCCCTTTTCCCCCGTCACACCCTCTCCATGCCATTTAGCCAGGACAAGACCTCATTAGCACAGATGATACTGAGCACTTTTTAACCCCAGATTACAGGTATTATGTTCATTTAGACACGACTGTAAAAACCACTCAATCGCGCACCTTTCATCTCCATCAGTGGCTTCACTGGTTCGTCTTGACCAGAGTCATTTAATGAGCCGCCCCGAAAGATTTTCTGTATTTAAATTATCTGCTGAAAGGACAGAATGCTTTCTTTTAGGAAAAAAAAAAAAAAGGGGGTTGTCTTTGTGTTTCTGCAGCATCTTATTTGCAGACATCAAGGGTTTTACCAGCCTGGCATCCCAGTGCACGGCGCAGGAGCTGGTGATGACTCTGAACGAACTCTTCCGCCCCCCCCGCTTTGACAAGCTGGCAGCGGTAAGAACGCAATCGCACACGTTTACTGTATGTACAGGTGTTTTAGATCCTGATATACTGTGCTTTGTCATAGAAAATGTAACTTCAGTTTATTTCTTTGTCGTACAATACAAATGTCAAAGACGCTAATTAAGACTGCAAGCTAGAAAAGGATTTATTAATGTTACTGTGCAGAAAATATAACAGAAGACACAAATAACTGACCAATTCCCAGCACATATCGACAGATAACACTACTGAAACATGGCGTGTTCAGACAGGATCCTGTGCTATATTGGGTGTTACTTATGAAAACATCTGCAGTTTGAGAACAGACAAGACTGATCACATTTCTGATGTTTCTGAGAAGCTTCCTCCTTCGGAAAGAAAGAGGAGCAGAAGAAACGTGAAAGTTAGGACAACTTCACGGCTATTTTAAAATTAGGAGAGTTTATTTAATATTTTGGGACATTAGGATGCTTGTGTAAAACACTTTTTCGATCTTAAGTTAGATATTTCAAACCTGAAAAGATGCTGAACATGTGAGATAACAACATGTTATGTTAGATTTAATAGTTTTGCTCCTACAGTGTGTGGAGGGCAATGATTTAATGGAGAGCTCACAAAGTCTCGTCAAACATGAACAAACATGGCGGACGACGGGCAGGAAGAAGGAACGATGTTAGTTTTTTTTGTACTTGGCAGCCAAGAGGAACCTGCTGTATGTCCAAAAAAGTTAGAAAAATGTCCCCAAGATGTCTGAACACTGAAGAAAGGCCATAGAAAAGTCAAACATATGTCCCAAAAAAAGACTGAAAAATGTCTGACATACGTCCAAAGAAAATGTCTGAAAATGTTCAAAAAAGAGCTGAACAAAGGCGAATAAAGGCAAAATAAGTCAGACACAAATCAAAAAATAACCAAAAAAAGGGCAGAAGAAAAGTCTATCATATGTCTGAAAAATGTCAGAAAATGTACTTTGTAGATAATATAATAACTTTAAAAATGAGCAAAATAAATGTAAAAACGATTAAAAACAGTTCAAAAAAGAAGCATTATTCCATCTCAAGTTACGCCCACCTGTTAGAGATCAGACTGAAAACATATAAATACAAATATAAACTTGTGTTTCCACAAATCAACAAGTCGATCCTCCATCTCTGAGCTCCATCTTACTCATGTTCATGTTTAGCATTAGCCACGGCCGCCATGATGGCGATGGTTGTCCTTCCCTCTTCAGTCAGCTTGGTTCTCTGTTGGCTGTCGTTCGTTCCCATGTGACTCGCGTCGTTGTCTGTCCTTGGGGTTCCCCACACACAACAGGATATCCCAACAGAAATATTCAGCATGGTTGATATTTATGATTTGAAATCAGTGCTGCCACTTTGATCGCAGGATGTAAAAAACACTCTTAACATACATACATACGTCACACCACAGGAACATCTGGAAAGATCATCTTTAGATCCATCAAAATATGTTGGGACGGAGGAATCGGGCCCAAAACCGGCTTGATTCTCGTGTAGTGTGTCCTAAATCAGGTCCTCGCCCTAATTACCATGGTTACCAAACAGTTTGTGTAATACGGCCAGGCGTTTATTTAGCCTGGTGTGCACACAGATACATGTAGATGGTGAATGTTGTACCTCTCTCTCTCAGTTCGGACCTCATAGTTTAATGGTGAATAAACCCGTTGGTGCATGATGTTCCCGCCTCAAGGCTCACGTAAATGCCAGACAGCTGTTAGGCCCTGAGCGGCTTGGCAGAGGACTAGTCAGGAGGACAGACGCTGTAAAAGCTTCGAGGACCAGGAGTGGAGGAGGACACGCTCCCTGAACCTCATGTTCACAAGGAGGACTTGAAGAGGACAGGCTCTTTTCAAGTTCCAGCACGTTCTCATCCCAGCTGGGCACATACTCGCACTTTGTCAGACCCCTTGGCATCACTTTTCAGTCGCAGTAACACACGCCGTTGGGCGTTACAAATAGTCAGTGATTTACACCCTGGGAATGACAACTAGGACTAGATGAGGAAACGCTGAGCAGTTCAGTAGCTGCTTCGGGGTGTTGTGCTTGACAAATTTTTCTTGTTTTTTCCCTTTGAATTATTGTATAGTTTTGCTCTCTGTAGGCTCTAAAACCTATTAAAGAAAATCTGAGAAGGAATAGTTGTTGTTTAGGTGAAGTGGTCACATCCTGTAAACTGGTGAAGACCTGCAGGAACACGGCAACACCGTCGGGAGAGTTACTGTAGCAGCCACGGTGCTGCGTTCACTGTCTCCAGTTCACTGTCAGGAGAGTCACTGTAGCAGCCACGGTGCTGCGTTCACTGTCTCCAGTTCACCACGAGAGTCACTGTAGAGCCAGGTGTGTTCACTTCTCCCCAGGAGAGTCACTGTAGCAGCCACAGTGCTGCGTTCACTGTCTCCAGTTCACCATCGGGAGAGTCGCTGTAGCAGCCACGGTGCTGCGTTCACTGTCTCCAGTTCACCGTCAGGAGAGTCACTGTAGCAGCCGCGGTGCTGCATTCACTGTCTCCAGTTCACCGTCTGGAGAGTTACTGTAGCAGCCACGGTACTGCGTTCACGGTCTCCGGTTCACCGTCAGGAGAGTTACTGTAGCAGCTGCGGTGCTGCATTCACTGTCTCCAGTTCACCGTCGGGAGAGTTACTGTAGCAGCCACGGTACTGCGTTCACTGTCTCCAGTTCACCGTCAGGAGAGTTACTGTAGCAGCCGCGGTGCTGCATTCACTGTCTCCAGTTCACCGTCGGGAGAGTTACTGTAGCAGCCACGGTACTGCATTCACTGTCTCCGGTTCACCGTCAGGAGAGTTACTGTAGCAGCCGCGGTGCTGCGTTCACGGTCTCCGGTTCACCGTCAGGAGAGTTACTGTAGCAGCCACGGTGTTATAGCCACCAGATTTTTTACGTCTGGTTATTGCATTCACGCTTCAAAAATCAAGTTTTTGTGGAGTTTATCTTTCTGAACAAAACGTGCTAGTATCATAACCGCTCGTTTGTCACAGATTTCATTTTCTGCAATAATCCAAAACCCAATGGAACGATCCCATTGGCTGTTAGTGGAGGGAACCAGGGAGATGCTAACTTCCTTGCCTTGTCTTCCCTGTAGCTCTCTATTGAAAATGACTTGCATCCTGTTGCTTTGTCACTTGTAGTGTGAACACAGCATTAGTGTGGACGTAGTTTTAAACACAGGCATCAACTTATGAGGTCCTTATTTCAGTAATTTCTAAATTTAAACATGTACACAGAGCCCCAAATATCTGCGTCATATCTGCCATCAATATCCTGCAGCCACGTGTTTATAGCACATGTCCAATAATCTGATCCACAGCCTCAGAAACAGCACATTCATGAATATTGATGTTTTCTTTTCCTTATCCACAAGCTTCATTGTTTGTCCAGCTAATGCTCAATGTATTTATGGGTGAAGTAGGCATAATGGCATTGTAAAGCAGAATCGTTGTTGACACTTTTATGTCCATGCCAGATGTACTTGTGTCCGGACACACTCACACTCGCTGTGCTCTTGACACACTGGGTCTTTTTGTATTTTCCCAGAGCCATGTGCTGGAGAGCTACTCAGGTGGCTATCATGAGACGCAGCGTTCTCCGAAGCTCTAAAGATCCACACAAACTATATCAGTGTATGGTCGTCCTTCATGCTCGCCGAGAGGCCTTTGAGTTGTTAGGCTAATATCTGAAGTCAATGCTAAGTCTATAAATCCTGCTTTCAGTGTCTTTGTAACAGCGTTTCATTGCTGCAAATACGTCTTCTCAGCATTTTAAAGGTGTAAAATCAGTAGAGCTGGGACAACCCCCCCAGACACTTCTAGGGACTTTTACTTTGTAAAATCTCTAAATGAATCCAGTAAAATGTTTGATTTTCAGCATGTCTGTAGTCAGAGATGTCCTGAAGTCAAATATATCTGGATCATTGTCAGGAATTATTGATTATAGTTTTTATCCATCAACCCAAAAATCAAAGATCAAGGTTTTTCTTTTTAATTTATAAGGGACATGTAATGTTTTATCCTTCTGCTGAATATAATCCATCAGTCTACTACTACTACTACTACTACCACCACTACTTCTACTACTACTACTACCACCACTACTTCTACTACTACTACTACTACCACCACTACTTCTACTACTACTACTAGATAGATAGAAGATAGAAGAAGAAGAAGAAGAAGAAGAAGATATTCCTTTATTAGTCCCATGAGGGGAAATTCAATTTTTTCACTCTGTTGTTAACTTATACACGGTACATGCAGACCTGAAACACACACATGCACAAACATGCATCAATGGAGAGATGTCAGAGTGAGGGGGCTGCTCCTGACAAGCGCCCCGAGCAGTTGGGGGTTTGGTGCCTTGCTCAGGGGCACCTCGGTAGTGCCCAAGAGGTAAACTGGCACCTCTCCAGCTACCAGTTCACACTCAGTTCTTGGTCCATGGTGGGACTTGAACCGGTGACCCTCCGGTTCCCAAGCCAACTCCCTACAGACTGAGCTACTGCCGCCCCCAAACTTGCAGTTCCCATACCGGGAGTCGAACCCGGGCCGCCTGGGTGAAAACCAGGAATCCTAACCGCTAGACCATATATAGATAGATAGATACTTTATTGATCCCAAGTTGGGAAATTGTGGTGTCACATCCTGGTAACTAGAGACCTAGAGCATTCAGCATGGATGGCTTTCCTAGCTACACTGATATTAAGGGGGTTTCTGAGACCTTTACACAACACAAGTACTTGTACAATAGTACAACTCTTGCAGAAATTTCTAAATATCGAAAACATTTTATCCCAAATCCCAGCATGTCTTTTTCTGTGGTGTTCCTCAAGGTCTTGGTGTCTTAATGTGGTGTTTGGAGGATTATTGATCATTTTTATCAATTCTCCAGTGGTAAAAAAAAAAAAAAATGGTTCTCTGTAACAAATGATATGAACCCATAAATTGCTGCAACAACTTAAGAGACTTAACAAAGCATGAGGATGGACATCAGATACTGACCTCATGATACCTCCAGCCCCTAATATAAAGGATGTATGAACCTATGGCGTGTGAATAGAACAAGCTGTACAGTTTACTGTGTCCAAGGGAGGTGATGTAGATGTAAACTCTCCTTTAGTTTATGAGCTGGTTACTTATCCAGTGAGTTGTTGTTTCCTGACAGGAGAACCACTGTCTCCGGATCAAGATCCTGGGAGACTGCTACTACTGCGTGTCTGGGCTGCCGGAGGCGAGGGCCGACCACGCCCACTGCTGCGTGGAGATGGGGATGGACATGATAGAGGCCATCTCGTAAGTCGACCCCGGGGTTAATGAAGCATCGCTGGTTAAAGGGGGGCGACTTCCTTCTCTGGTTTCTGGCTCTGAGAGAGTCCAGAGGGACGACCCCCAAAGGTGCTGTAGGAGGTAGAACAAAGCACAGCAATGTTTTTCATACTCTCTGAGGTCTCGTACGCATGAAATGGATTCTTATATATAAATGTTGAATGGTCAAAGTGAGAGATATTATGAGAAGCCCCATATATAAAAGAAATGCAAAATAAAGCCCGGCTGTAATAATAATTCAAAGTGCTAATTTGCACTTCAAGGCGATGCTTTGCGTCAGGGTGCAGTGACCAGCTTGCTGTACATTATCGCTCACTTAACACTCTAAGTGCAAATTATGACTTTTGCATCAATTATTTACTCCTTAAATTAAATATACAAACCTGACTGAAGTGTATTTTTAAGCATCTATTGACTGCAGACATTTACTCTATTTCATGCCTGGGAAGCATCATACATTTCTTAATGTAGACCACTGACCATATTTGCTGCAGTTACACATCGGATATTGCTGGGATCATCACAGCCATACCATTCTAGCAAACCCTGATTGGTGTTTCTGGGACAATCCCAGCTAAAGCTGCCCAAAAGTAAATGAATACATTCACCATAGACCTTCATATTTGATATTTCTGCTTATTGTACTTATATGTTTGTATTACTCTATTTCCTCAGTGCATTAATACATTCACATTATGTTTATTCACACATGTAGAGGAACCCTCTGGTCACTATCATGCCAAATTTTGGATTGATCAGAGCTTACATTATAAAATTACATAGGTTTAGGTGCATCATCTGGCATTCAGCCTGGTTTTACTTTGTCTTTCTATTATTTATGGAGATGTCTGTCAGTTTAACCACTGATACAGTGAAATGTTTGTTATACAAGAATCCATTGCATATGCAGGAGACCTAAGAGATTATGAAAAACACTGTTGTGCTTTGTTCTTAATTTAGGTGGTGAGATGTCTGTCTGCCTTTTTAAAAAAAAAAAAAAAAAAAAAAAAAGGCTAAATATGTAAATAAAGGAAGCTCTTGTCTCCGGTCTGCTTCAGTCGCGGGTCAGTCGGTGGGAAAACCACCAGATGCAGTTTCAGTTATATATCATGGGAATTATTTATTTGCTGTGGGAACAGTAATAAATAGCGTCCCTTTTTTATGAATCTTTTCTGTTGTACATCCAGATACTGGTGCTTCCTTTTCTCATAATTAGATGAGGTTACAGCTGAAGACTGAAGGCTGATACAGTGATTGTAAAGGATGTGAAATTTCTGTTGCTCCCTCCCCAAAGGACCTGACATGTCTTTTATTTTTCCAACGGTGCCCCGAGTTTCACTGCAGTTGATCTAGTCTACAGGTTGTTGCCATGTTGTCAGTCATCATCAACACGTCTTCTGCGTTCAGGACCTTGATCATAAGATGATCATATATCTGATATTTACGCCTATAGAAACTTAACAGTAAATCTAGTTCAGTCAGGTCATAATACTAAAAGCACTGATTGACCGGTGATCTCTACCTCAGCAGTCAGCATGTATCACCAAACATAGGAAGCAATAACGTTTTAACAGATTGTTATATTTGTCACCATCATTTCTCATGTTTTTTTCTGCAGGCTGGTCCGTGAGGTGACGGGGGTGAACGTGAACATGCGGGTGGGCATCCACAGCGGCAGGGTGCACTGTGGCGTGCTGGGACTCAGGAAGTGGCAGTTTGACGTCTGGTCCAATGACGTTACGCTAGCCAATCAGATGGAGGCTGGGGGCCAAGCGGGGTACGTGTCGGCAGTTGTAGTCGAGTCAAGTTTGTTTTGATGCAAATGCATGTAGCCTGCAGCGCTGTTTTGAATACCTGAGTAATGAACATTTATTTGCCTGTGTCATTTCAGGCGTATTCATATCACAAAGGCCACTCTGAATTATCTGAACGGGGACTACGACGTGGAGCACGGAGCAGGGGGAGAAAGAAACGCCTACCTGAAGAAGCACAACATAGAAACCTACCTCATTGTGGGCTGCAGTCAGAAAAGGGTACGCTCCGAGTGTGCACCTGAAAACATACACCAGGCGGTATTATTCTATAAGATAATACTAATAATATAATATAAGCTGCATTCATTGATTTTTAACCACCAGACGAAATCTACAACAAGACGACAGACACACAGCACAGACATGTTATCGCCTGACAAAGTTGTTGTGGCTGTTGTGTTAGCAGTAAACACAGATCAACATTAATCAGAGTCATGTTTCTGTCCACTTGATGAATATGAGTCCAACATTTACTCTCCTTTTAGCTTCCTTTTAGCCTCCATCAACTCCTGAGAAAAATATCTTTAGTGACTCTTTAGTGGCTAGTTTTACTTTCTTCACCAGTGTGATGCTAACTAAGAAGATAAAGGAACTATATGTAAGAATCACAAATTGCTTGTTAACAGCGACACCAGTGGTCATTACGTCAGCGTCCTGTTGCTCGCTCTTGTGCTCGCACTACGTAGCTCGCACAGGAGACTGAATGTGGTCGACAGGCATCATGTTGATTAACGTTAGCAACATTAGCAGCTAAAACCACAATATCATCATATATTACCACATTTCACATGCTTGACAGGTATGTTAGTTACCAGACGAAGGTCCCTCCATGATTCGATGTTGATCCTGGTGTTAACTTTTCCCGCTTCATCCCCCCCGACCGTGGTCAGAAGAGACAGGGGAGACTCCGGAGTTCAGGTCTCACATTTCAAGTTTTGTTGTATGATCTGAGGTTGCGTGCAGGAAGATGCCGTAAACGTTCACAAATGTGTGCTAGGGCTAAACCATGTAGTGCTTTAAAAGAAATGATGAATGATCCTGTCAACAGTCCGGCTGCAGCGCTGTGTATAACTTGGCTTTATTGTTTTGGCAAAGAGTGAATTACAATAGTCAGTTCTTGGGAAAATAATGCATGAATACATGAAACTTGTCAGTGTAATGGAATCGGTTTTGAGGTAAATCTGGAGGAAAGTCAACAATGTTTAATAAATGTAAGTAAAACACTGTTCTATAGGTACCAGTTACAGTGAAGCCTTCTGGAGTTAAACCATTTATTAGTTTTTAATAACTTTCAGGCTCGAATTCGCATCATTAACAGAAGCTTTTTCTCCTAAACTTTCCTTTTCACTTTCATTGCATGACCCATTTTATTAAACAATGTGCTAATAACCACCCACCAGCAGCAGGCAACGTGACTTAAAAACATAAAATATGTTTAAAATCAGTGTATTTGCTGGTTAAAATCATTAAAAACTGAAAACAATGAGCCGTAACCATGTTCTAATGAGTGTTTGACATCTTTAACTCTGCATTGTTTCAATTTGAAGCTGAAGGCTGATGGTGCATGTTTATTAAGGCTTGAAATAACACAGTGTAACTCCACTGTAATCCGTCTCTGTGTGGGTGTTGAATTATGGGAAGCAAAGAACATTTTGATGCACCATCGTAACTAAAACTAAAGTGCTGCTGCTGATGGAGCTGTCTTTTAAAACACACAGCCCGTCCATACGGCACACATCGTTGTTTATAACGGCGTGTTCGGTCCCATGTGAACGGTTTCTGAGAGGAATGCGCTCCAGTTTGTTTATGACTGGACTGCTTTTATCAGCCGTCTTTGTCCTGCAGCAGCATCACAAGTTGGGACTATAGATAGCATGTCATGTGAAGTGATATCTTCCTCTCCGTTTTGCTGCTCATGCTCTGAGACAGAAGGAAGATTGTGCGGTCTAATTATTCTGGTTCCTTTTTTATTTCTAAAATACATCCTGGAGCCAGTGTGCGGTTCTGATATCAGATCTCTAAGAATTAAAACACTTCCAGATGCATTGCCAGTAACCAGAAGCAGAAATTTTCCTTATCATAAAAATGCACCCAGTACTGTATCGCTGCTTCTGACGGTGTGATGAGTAAATACATGTTGGTGTCTGCAGTGAGGAGTTTTTACCACCATGGCAGGAACAGGGCTAGTCAGCCGGTTAGTCCGAAACACACATTATACCAGCATTACACACTGATGTGGCCAAAATGTGGCATGTAGTATGCAAACAAAATCAAAATCTATAGTATGCCAAAAATACCCGGATGTTGTACTGATTCAGAAAAAATCTCCAGAATGAGTCGAACCGGTCTACTTTGCCTGTTGTATCCAATCAACTTGAGATTTTAGAAGCTCCACAAACTGCTGTGATAGCTAGCTAGCGCCAGCCAGGGTCGCTACCTCGCCAGCCAGGGTCGCTGCCTCGCCAGCCAGGGTCGCTGCCTCGCCAGCCAGGGTCGCTACCTCGTCGCTGCCTCGCCAGCCAGGGTCGCTGCCTCGCCAGCCAGGGGTCGCTGCCTCGCCAGCCAGGGGTCGCTACCTCGCCAGCCAGGGGTCGCTGCCTCGCCAGCCAGGGTCGCTGCCTCGCCAGCCAGGGTCGCTGCCTCGCCAGCCAGGGTCGCTACCTCGTCGCTGCCTCGCCAGCCAGGGTCGCTGCCTCGCCAGCCAGGGTCGCTACCTCGCCAGCCAGGGTCGCTGCCTCGCCAGCCAGGGGTCGCTGCCTCGCCAGCGAGGGTCGCTGCCTCGCCAGCGAGGGTCGCTGCCTCGCCAGCCAGGGTCGCTACCTCGCCAGCCAGGGTCGCTACCTCGCCAGCCAGGGTCGCTACCTCGCCAGCCAGGGTCGCTGCCTCGCCAGCGAGGGTCGCTGCCTCGCCAGCGGGGGTCGCTGCCTCGCCAGCGAGGGTCGCTACCTCGCCAGCCAGGGTCGCTACCTCGCCAGCCAGGGGTCGCTACCTCGCCAGCCAGGGTCGCTACCTCGCCAGCCAGGGGTCGCTGCCTCGCCAGCGAGGGTCGCTGCCTCGCCAGGGGGGTCGCTGCCTCGCCAGCGAGGGTCGCTACCTCGCCAGCCAGGGTCGCTACCTCGCCAGCCAGGGTCGCTGCCTCGCCAGCGAGGGTCGCTGCCTCGCCAGCGGGGGTCGCTGCCTCGCCAGCGGGGGTCGCTACCTCGCCAGCCAGGGTCGCTACCTCGCCACTCAGGGTCGCTGCCTCGCCACTCAGGGTCGCTGCCTCGCCACTCAGGGTCGCTACCTCGCCAGCCAGGGTCGCTACCTCGCCAGCCAGGGTCGCTACCTCGCCAGCCAGGGGTCGCTACCTCGCCAGCCGGGCGGTAACGCTCACAGATCGTTGTGAGCTGTCTGGAGACCATGTTTAAATACCACAACACAAATGTCCATTATAAGTTAACAGGAACCTGTAATTATCTGCCAGTTAAAAGTGGCATAATCATCTGTGGGTGGAGTGAAGGTGGAGGAGAGAGGAGAGGGGAGGAGCTGCCTCTGATAACTGTAGAAGTGACTTTTTCTTGAAGCGCTTTATAAATATACAATAAAAAGTATATTATATATTGTATTTATATATATATTGTATATGTCAGTCACAGTTATGAATCGTCAAGTCATCACCTGTATTGAATATCAGAGCTCTGTGATATAAAATATAATAAATATAAGTACAGACGTATTAATTATTAATAAGGAGTAAAAAGTTCATTATTTCCTCCTGGATGTTGTGGAGTAGAGGTACAGAGTAGTCAGTACCTTGAGTAAATGTACTTAGTTACTTTCCACCACTGGAGGTAGACGGTGCATATGAAAACAATAATCTCAGTCCAGTAGAGGCAAGACTGTCAAACTAAATCCCAGGAAGAGATTTTGTCTGTAAATAAAGTTTAGTGTTTCTGAGTTCCTCAGCATCTAATGAATATATTTTAATACTCGTTTCTGCATCTTTGTTCTTACAGAAAGAGGAGAAGGCGATGATCGCCAAAATGAACCGACAGAGGACCAACTCTGTCACCCACAACAGCGGCCACTGGACTGACCGACCCTTCTACAACCACCTGGGCGGCAACCAGGTCTCCAAGGAGATGAAGAGGATGGTGAGCAACAGTTGAACGTGTCCTGACCCTCTGCTCTGTAGAGCTGCTATTAGTCCCGTCGGTATTATTAGAGTGCCACAGCCAGGTGACGCCCCTGCCGATACCTTATATCCCAGCCCTCGACGGTGATGAAGCCAACTCACGGCCCCTCCTTGGGTCTGAGGGGCTCTATGTAGGTAGGCGAGTACCACGACAAAGTGTTGGTCCAGAAACTAAATCTGAACCTCTTCTGGGAGGAGAAACCTGAAATGTAGCAGCAGCAGAGTGATGTGACCACATTGAGATTCATATTTGTTAACGTGCTGTAGCTCGCTCTGCTGAGGAGACCCTGCAAACAGTGAAAGGATGCACA
Source organism: Pterois miles (assembly GCA_947000775.1). Classification (NCBI taxonomy): domain Eukaryota; kingdom Metazoa; phylum Chordata; class Actinopteri; order Perciformes; family Scorpaenidae; genus Pterois; species Pterois miles. Next base: position 29,709,144 of record CAMQGK010000637.1, read on the forward strand.
CAGCGTTCCTCGTTTATTCCCAGTCCACCCGCCTATCAGGGAATCCACTACGGGGAAGCCTGGCCACGTGCACAGTTTTACTTTTACATTACTGTTTATCAAAAATCCTACAATGATACTACTAATTTGTATTAGTACTAATACTGTAATATGACATTTTTATCTTTACTTTTTAAATATTTAAAAAGTCATAGTATGTCAAAAAACTTGAAAGTTCATAATATAGTATGTCATAAAAAAGTCATAAAAAGGCCATATTATAGTATGTAATATACATATTTAAATGTCATAGTGTAGTATGCTTTTTATGAATTTTTATGACATACTATGAATTTATAAATATTTATGATATATTATACTACATATTTTTTAATGTGTTTATGACATACTACACTGACTTTTTTATAACTTTAATTATATCAACTATAATATGAATGTTTTATTACCTTTTTATGACATATTATAGCAGGACTTTTTTATTTATGACATACTGTACTATGATTTTTTTTTTTATTTTTCATGACATATTATACTATGACATTTTAAATATTTTTATGACAGAGTATACTAAGACTTTTATTTACATTTCTTTATTACATACTATACTATGATATTTTTTTAAATATGTCTTTATGACTTACTATACTATGATTTTTTAAATATTTTTATGACATACTACACTACAGCTTTTATTAAATAACTTTTTTATGACATACTATGACTTTTAAAATATTTTTATGACATATGACTTTTGAAGAAAATGTTGACATACTATGACTTTTTTGGCATTTGTATGACATTATACTGACATTTTTTATGACATACTATTTAATGACTAATGATTTTGAGTGTTTTTTTCTGATAAACAGCAGCCCTGCTGTTCAGCTCTGAACAGACAAAGCAAAGATTGCCACCTACTGAAACCAGCCACACCAGCACAGAGATGATCGGATCAGTCAGAGATGGTTTCCTCATGACCTTTGTGACAGGGAAAGCAGACCATTACAGCTGAGTGTTAAAACATCCAGGCTTATCTGCTGTCGTCCTGGATGAGTACGTTCAGTTACTGGTCCTGACATCATGTCGGCGGCTCTGCTCTATTTTCTTTGTTTGCCTTGTATCAGACAAGTGTGTCGCCACAGTGTCTGTGGACGCTCTGAATCACAGAGCCCCTTCACAAGTTTGCAGAAACAGTAATGTTTCTGACATCGACTTCATTTTCCACCGTTCATCCTCTCTCCATCCTCAGCCTCTTTTCTCCTCCTGCCCATCACTCTCTCCCTCTCTATGTCTGAGCTGCTCATTAATCGCCCGGCAGCTCTGCAGATAAAGCTCGTTGTAGCCAATGAGGAGGCAAAGACGCTCAGAGGGCGTCAGAAAGGATCTTTCTATAAATGGGAGGCAGGTCGGGGTGTCGTGATGGATATTCTCCATTGTTCCATCCATCCAGATTCAGACGGAGCTGAGGTGGACTGTGAATGACTTACGAGGCGTTCGGTGAGGAGTTTCACATGTACTTTCCTCTATTACTGTTTACTGCTCTCAGAAAGAGTGGACAAAGCAAAAAGCAAAATAATGATGATTCCAGCTTCTCCGTTGTGAGAATTATGCTTTTCTTTGTCGTACTGATAGTCAACTGAATATCTTTGAGGTTTTGGACTGACATCTGCTAGATGTCTTCCTTAGATTCTCAGAAACATCTTTTTTTTTTTTTTTCTGACATCAAGTAAAGTTGTAGCTGCAGCCCTAGTTACAGGCTGAGCCTGTAGAGGCATACTCTCCAGCCCTCTGGGAGACTACCGGTTTTCATTGTCCTCTCCCAGTTTCCTCCCAGCGTCACAGTTCATCTGGTCATTTTTCTCCCACTTTATGTCAACTTTTTTTTCCCCTTTTCATTATCTCAACCTGTTTCTGAGGCTGTACGGTGTGTATAATCTCTCGTGTTTCTACCCGGACGGCAATAGAGCTGCACCAAATGTTTGAGCAGCACTCGGCGCATGTCCCAGCATCACCGCAAAGCTGGCGTGGCGCAAATGCACTGGAAATAAAGTGATTCAGAGTACTGGTGCCGGTTCACGTTGTCTCTGAAAGGACCTTCAGAGAGAAACAGACAGAATGGTAAATGGACTCGAATTTATACTGAGCTTTTCTGGACAAAGCTCTTTACACCACATGTCACATTCACCCATTCACACACATTCATACCCTGATATCAGAGGCTGCTCACGTGCCCATCAGGATCTGATCTGAACTCATTCATCTCATTCACTCACCGCTGGTTGTGCCCTCGGGAGCAAATAGGAGTTAAGTGTCTTGCTCAAGGACACATCAACATGTGAAAATTATTCAAAAAAGTAAAGATTAATGTAAAAATGCTGTTGCAGTGTACTTTTATTTTGCTGGTAAAATCACAAGAATGCAGGAAACAGTCTCTGAAGGGGGAGGACCTCCAGACCTGCCTGGTTTTGACATCCTCTTGTTTTGAGCTCTCACAGCTGGCCGGTATGTGAAGAATCCAGCTGTGCTCCGTCAGCGCTGCCATTGCTGTGTTTGTCCAGCAGAGGGAGCTAGACCGACGCTCTAGCTCACCTCATTGTGTTACAGCAGGGCTGTCAAACTCAATTTCATCTGTATGGTTGCTCTCAAAGGTCCGGCTGGAGTTATAAGACTATATAAATATATCTACTCTTGATTGCCTCAAAATTGCCACTGCATGTGATTATTAATTTGAGTTCAGTAACAAAAACACATGCTTGTGCATCAATATATCTGCATGTATGTAAAAATACTGTATGTGGACATACGCTCACATTTCTATGTGTTATAACATAAATCCATGAATTTATGAGATTCAGAAACCCTCATCAATACTCATCCATCAACGATCAAAATAACTCTCTAGTGAATAATAAAGGTCTTTTTTTTACCATCACACAAATATTATCAAACCCAGTTTACTCCATTAGCTTAGTGCAACTTTGTGGCGGGAGTTGAGAGGGGCAGAACTCTAGTCCAACAGATCAATGAGCTCTGATCTAACGTTCAGTCTGTGGCGTATAAACTGTTATATATAAACTTTGTGGTGGGAGTTGAGAGGGGCAGAACTGTAGTCCAACAGATCAATGAGCTCTGATCTAACGTTCAGTCTGTAGCGTATAAACTGTTAGTGATCAGCAGCTGATCAGCTGAGATCATGTGGTAGATGACAGTGGTGTGACAGTGTTTTACTGCCTCGTAGTAAAGAAGACATACCGGCTGGTCTCCATCAACCACTAACATGGATCCTCTTTCTGTCCTTCCTTCTGCACCAACTTTGCTTTCATGGACATTTTGGTTCTGTTCAGATTTTTTTTTATGACTCCATCACTCAGCTAGAGCGCCGCTGATAGAAACCGCTGATACTGAGACGCTTCAGTGTGCATGTAACAAAATGGAGATGCATTGTGGGACATGTAGTTTAACGACACCATAGTTCTGTAAAGCAACATAGAATCGTATGATCAGCATAATATATTCTTTACAAGCCCTCACGGGCCACATAAAATGAGGTGCTGGGCCAGATTTGGCCCGCGGGCCTTGAGTTTGACTCGTGTCACAGAATCAGAATTTATTAAACCAAGTAGGTTTTCACATACAAATAATTTGTGTTGGTGTTTTGTGCATATATAAACATCCATCCATCCATCCATCCATCCATCCATCCATCCATCTTCAAACGCTTATCCTGTTAGGGGTCACAGAGATGATAAGATATGATAATAAGATTATTATTATTATTATATTATTACTTATTATGAGTGAAAGCAGTTTACAGTTATTTAATTTAAATCACCACCTACACATGAAATGATAATAACGTACACTAGAAAATAGTAGACCATCAGAATATTAGACTAAAGCAGTAACGTCCTTCTCGGTCCTCTTCATGTCCAGTTATGATGCTTTACAGAAGCAAAACTAATGAGTATAAATCCTCATATTTGTCTCTGCTCAACACTATAACCTCTGTTTTTCATCTCTGTCTTATTTCACTGCTTTCATCCCTTTATCTTCTGGTACTTGTCATTATAATTGCGTGTCGACCTCAGCGTTTGTTTCCAGCTGTGCAGAGCTGAGTCCGGCTGAGAGGAGAGTAGATCTTCAGCCCAGTTTGACGCAAATATCTTTCATTTTTAGCAGACACCTGCTTGATTTGTTTTTCCTGCAGCCACGGGGAACCGCTCCCTCCATCCCTCCTGTAGTATTTCATTTTCTCAGCCTAGTTATTACGTCACCAGACCTCCAGGAACGCTTAGCTTCAAGTTGATGGTGCCAGCTTTGAATTTGACAGTTATTATTGTACTGAAGAAGTTGATGTGCCCTCAGAAAGGTGATTGGTGAGCTGAAGCTCCTCAACTCAGTTTTTAATTATAAAAAGATATCTAGGAGATTAAAATGATTTGTAGCAATGGTTCTATAGATGTCATCGCACCATCAACACTAAACGTTGTATAAATCATGTACCATAGATGTATAATTCAGCTTAACTGTGAAAGTTAATGCAGAGCTGCCTTTTATCAGCAGTATATTATTCATTCTGCCTATTATTCACGATTTATTGTCTATAAAATATCTGAAATAAGATTTCAAATGCTCATCACAATTTTCCAGAGTTCACGGTGATCTTCAAGTCGCTTCACATTCACAACAGTCAAAGTATTTAATTTATAAAGAGATGACGCAGAGAAAAGCAGCAAAGGTTCATATTTCTGAAGCTGGGATTGGTAAATGTTTAGCATCATTGCTTTACAATTCACTTACTCGATTTTAAACAAAATATTCTGTCGATCACCACAGATATTTGTCATTGATAATCAGGAGTATAAAAGTGAGACCAGTCTGGTTTGAAACAGGTAAAAATAAAGTTTGCTGTCAGACTTTGAACACTGGAGGTTTTAACCTCTTCAGCCCTATAGGGAGCTGGAAGGTGTGATTCACCTAGACAGACACACCAAAATAAGTCCAGAATAGGTCCTCTACTACCAGGTCTATCTGCAGGATCCTGGTCTCTCTGGATAGGTGAGACCTCAGAGGATTCATCCCCAGACTCAGTAACACTGGGACTGTTACTACATCTGTATCCTGGCCTTCAGTGTTTTCTAGCTCAGACAGTGTTTAACACCCTGATCAATCAACGATACCATGAACAGAGATGATCTGAATTCATTCAGCTCCTCGACTACAACTGAGCCAAAGCAGATAGAAACAACACAAAGCTCATAGATCCTACAGAGGTTTTAGTCCAGACAGGACCAGGAGGACTCTCTGTTTGGACACTTGGGTACCCAAAGTGTGCCAAATGGGTTTTCTACCTCTAGAGAGGGAATCTGTCTCTAAAATCCTCCTGATATCCACTACAGGAGACTAAGTGAACACAGTGGAGCCTTCGGCCAGGACATTCACCCTGTTCATCATCACATTCTACCACTGTGATCAGTAGAAAATCTATTAAAATAACTAAATTATATGATTTCTGACTCCATATGGAGAAGTTTTATTATAATAATGAAATATCATCATGGAAAACTTAGTTAATAACAAATAAGATCAATAATAATGTAAATAATAGAACAAAAATAATCCAAAGTCAAGTACATTCAGTATAAAAATGGTTAAAGATATAAAGTAAAAATACATTTTCTTGTGTGTTGAGTTTGTAACTAAAATATAATAATAATGTCTAAACAAACATACCGTTACTGGGTACCGTGTTTGTCAGGTTAAAGAGGTGAATCTACAGCTAATCGCTTTTTTGTCTCTGTTTTCTGTCTTGCAGGGCTTTGAAGACCCCAAAGACAAGTGAGTAGTGACTGCATCC